>JAKCPB010000367.1:0-403572 GCA_021442155.1 Cymbidium sinense | reverse complement strand
CCTTCAAAAGAATATGATGATGACATTGATAGTGTTGTGGGAAGTCACAATAATTGCTTGCTATAACATGTGGCTGCAATAGCCCTAGTTGGAGATTTCTTGAGAAGATATTAATGGCTTTACCATTAGAAAAAGTGCCAAAACGTCCAATGTCCCTCGAAGAAGAAAAGGAGCTCATGAATTGGATTTGATTCACATATGAGTATCCTAATTAACCCTATTGTAGGCTAGAAGAGCAAAAGATATCTCCTATTAATTCCATATTTTTATCAAACTCTGAATATTATTATTTGATCACTAAGAGTGTATTTGGGACAGTGGTGGTAGTGCAGTGCAGTGAAAAAAAATACATTGTAGTGTTATTTGGGAAAAGTGTTATGGCCGCATTTTTGAGAAATAGAGGTGAGAAAGTTGCATTATCCAACCTGACCTGAGAAAGTGCGGAGGCTACCAAAAAGATATGGTCTAACTTTTTTAAAATAATAAAAAAGTATAATAATCATCATAACTTTGTAGATAATAGTTTCTTCTACAATAACTTCACCACTGCTTTTTCATACCGCTGCAGTTGCCCCAAACAGACCCTAAATTTCCCTTTAGTGATGTGAGTTGAGCCCAACAATTTGTCCCTTCCTTCAACCTTATATATGTGATTCTAGAAAGCTCCTACGAAGTTGTAGCAAGATTCTCCAAGGTAGAGCAATCAAGGATGAGGCAAGAGAATGAGGCAAGAGAAGAGCAGCTCAAAACCACTTCACATCATCCAAGTGAAGCTTCCTAACCATTGTACAATTATTCCAGAGGTACTCTCATAGACCTTCAAGTGTAAGTTTGTGTACAACAATCTCTAGATTAAATCGTAGATCTAAACATCTCAATCTCCATACTAAAGCATCAGAATGGACGCTAAACTTTTGGCAATCAGAATCCATTTGAATAAATGGTCATCATTCCTACTAGCAGATTAGGGATGATGTATAAGTTGTTTAATCCAATTAAATTAGATAAATAAACATCATTCAATTGCATTACTTGAAACTAAGTCCTTAGTTGCTTTATTCACCCAAGCTAATTCAATCTATTGATAAAAAAACCTCACTTATTTAATGTTGTCATTTGATCATGTTTCCAAATTGAAGCACTAACAGAGTCTGCCATGGGTAAAGGGCTCATTGATTGTGCAATTTGAATTAAAAGATGTTTAAACGATACTAAAACCCTTTCAAAATTCATAAATAATTATAAAAAACATAAAAAATTATAAAATTAATTTCTAAAATTGAATCATACTAAATAAAAAAACTTAAGGAATTTTTCGTTTATAATTTTTTTCAAGACTTTGAAAATTTATAAATAATTGTGATTAATCCCAAAATTAATAAAACATACTAAGTGGATTCATAAATATTTAGATAATTCAATAATGCATATTTCAGGATATTATTAGCAAGCTAAAAATGTAAGATATTTATTCAGTAGTTTGAAGAGGAACGCGTTTAAGACCTGCATATGCTAGAAATTCATGGAAAGAAAATTTAGATCATATTGATTAATGTGAAAATCAAGAACCTATTTTTAAAATTGCATCTATTTATATGGCTGTCAATATTTCTTATTTCATTCCTTAATCAGCCTATATATTACCCTATATCAAAAACATTATTGGATAAATAAAATTCCTTCACGCCTTCCCCATACAAACTAATTTAAAATCATATAAAATATAAATAAAGGTAACTCCTGAATAACTATTATTTAATCCAAATTCAAATCAATCATATCATTTAAAACAAAATAAATATAACACTAATACTTAAACTAAAATTAAAATAAAATCTAACACTAAATAAAGAACTAGAATTTTCTCAAATTAATCTTTTTATGCTACAACAATTCTCCTAAGAGCTACAAAACTCTTACCCTAAAGAGTTCTATATAAGTTCCTTTAGAGTAAGTTCATCAAACAAAATTTATCTCCATCTTGTACTCGTTTAGATTTATCACTATTAATTTTTTTTATTTCCAAGTCAAGCAAAGTCTTAGTCAAGTAAAATAGATGCTCTCCATATTGACTACATGGAATTTTTTTATCGCCTTCAAAGCACAACAAGCAAATTCTTCGAAGCACAACTAGTACTTTCAAAAAGTTAATATTTTATATTTTATATTAGGAGAGAGAGCTAGAGAGAGAGAGAGAGAGAGAGAGAGAGATATTACAATGAAGGGACAAATTACTTATAGTGGGCATCTGTTTCTTACTGTTGAAGGTGATTGGCCATTTGGGATGAAGGTCATCTACTAATGTATTGTGTCAAGCAATCAAACTTGCAAACTACAATGATGGACTAGACAAAGCTTTCAGAGTTTATAAATTAGAATATATAGAATTAAGTAGTTATTTTATTCTAAAATTTTTACTTGAACTATTTAATTAAAATATAAAAAAATTATATATTGATTAATTTTATAATCGAACAGTTCATCAATAATTCAAATAGAATCACCAATCTCTTGAATTATCATCAATTTCGACTAACTCTGACTAACTATAAACATAATTGATTTTAAGTTTAAATAAAATCGACTAGGGATCAGTCTAATTTTGAATCCATGGATAACGGTACTGAACTAAATATTTGTTTTGCCTTAAAAATATATAGTTTAAAAGTCCAAAAGGTATAATAGTACGCTAAGGTCCAGATAGATGCCCATGAGTAACACTGTCAGGTTTCATCAATATTTTCTTTAAAGATTTAATTTATATTTTCATTGTAAGCCTACACTATATTATGCCTTCAAAAATCTCTACAATTATATATAAATTAATTAAAATTGATGGTTGAATTAAATTTACATACATACCACACAATTCTTATGTATTTACATATCTAACATCTAAATTTTATTATAATAGCATCTCAATATTCAATATCACATCAAAATATCATCATTTTTTAAAAATAAAAAATATTTTTTTAAGCATAGAAAAATATTAAATATGTAAATATCTAACTTTAGGTGTTAAATATTTAAATACATAAGAATTGATTGCCTAGTATGTGTGTAAATCTTCTTTTAATTTATTGGCTATTTATTCAATAATTGGTTTTTATTTTTTATTTTTTATTTTTATTTTTTTGTAAGGGTCTTCCATTGAAAGTATTTTAAGTGTGTTAAAAAAGGAATGTAGGATTTATAAAAAATCCTAATATTGGTAAGAGAAAAATAAATGCAACTTAAAATTTAAAAACATTTGGAATTCCGTCTTTAATTTAATTTCAATGTTTTGAAGTAGATCCAATTTGGGTCATTTACAGATCCAAATAGGCACAATAATAATAATAATAATAAATTCAGATATTTAGAATGCACTCATCAAAACAATCGCATTTATTTTATAACGCTAGTTTTTTAGAAAAATAAAATAAAATAGTCTTTCCTTTAACAAATTTTGAATATAAGATTTCTCAAAAAAAAAAAGAATTTGATATAAATCAAAGAAAACTTAAATATTTTAAAATGGTTTCGTATATATTTAAATATTTTAAAAATAAAATAGAATTAATAAAAACGTATAAGTTTTATGATATTATTAAGAATTATATATCACATTAATATTTAATTAAACGTGAATTATATTTCTATAGAATATTAAGTTTTAGGCTAAAGAGTACTAGTTTTTTGTTAACAAAATTTTTAAAAAAAATAATGGAAGTGAACATGATCAGGATTAGAAGAAATATAATGAGCAAAAAACAGATATCTTGCGAGAGTTTTATATTCAAATAATCAGGATTATCACTTCAAAATGATCAAATGTTATATATAGGCTACACCCACAAAAGCTTATAGATATACTGCACATGCGCGAGGAGAGAGAGAGAGAGAGAGAGAGAGAGAGAGAGAGAAGGGAATTAAATTATTTTTTATTTAGAATGAATCCATTTATTCTCACACATCTTTTACCAACCATTGTAACTTTAAAATTGTTAAAATTTTGAAATTGCATAATATATCAATAAAGCTTTTTCAATCATAAATTTTGTCTTTTGGTTACTACACATCTTATTCATTTAAAATTTATGATTTAAAATGATAAAATATGTTTAAAGATTTGTGCTTCTTTCATTTTAAATGAGTAATTTGGTAAATGTAATTAGAAACTAATCATCACTATTTAATTCTTACAATTTATGCATCAAAGTTTATTTAAGATGAAATTATCGTCCATAATGGATAATCTATTGTATTCTAAAATAGAGCTTGCTATGAAATGTATCCAAGGAAAGAAAATACGTAATAGAGCTTGGCAAGAAAGCATTGTTGTGACCAACATATGTGAAGAAAAGGTAAGAACCAAGTTCAAACAATGATTTGAATTCAAACTTAATCGAAACAAACTCATTAGCGACAAATTTCAATAAATAATCCACAAATATATAAGAGAATAAATTCATTTAAAATGAACTTTTAGAGTTATTAATTTCTCCTAGAATAACTATGAAGAACTTTTCAATTATGTAAATGTTATGCTGCATTTAAAGTAAATTTTATTTTTTAAATGGATAGTGCCCTCCCTCCTAGAGGTGTAAATGAGTCGAATTAATCAAGCTCTAGTGAATGTTAACTTGAGCTCAACTCAACTACTTAATAACTAGGTCAGACTCAAGCTCAAACATAAGTCGAGCTCATCATCGACTCGAGTTCAGACTCGAAAGATAGCTAGAAGAATTTGCTCAAAAAGATTACTCGGTCTACATACTTTAGAAAATTTTGTTGTTGGAAGAATTTGCTGCTCATAAGAAAAATCCTTGCATTTTAGATCTTGAAGAGTAAAAAAAGCTCCTATTAGTAAAATAATTGCTAATGGAGTTAAAATGTGCAAGAAAAGATAAAAAAAAAAATTAATTATAAAATTGATTTAATTGTAAAGCTTGAAGAATTAAGAAAGATATAAAGTTGTCCTTAGAAATTTAAAGAAAGTTATATGTAATGCAATGAATTTAGCATTTAGTGATTCACATAATAGATTGGATGCTAAAAAAAATATGCACGTATAAATAAGTCAAGCAAAAAGATAAAAGAAGTAAAAATTTAGTTTGAGTGATTTATATTAAGAAAATAAATAAAAAATGCTTTTCTTAGAATATGATATTCAACATAGGTGAATATTTTGATAAAATTTTTAGTAATGGTTGTTAGAAAGTGTTCTTAGTAACCTAAATGATAATAAAATGTTTTGCTTTTATTATTGTATTAGTAAACCTAAAGTTGAAGAGATTTAAAAAAATAAAGTGTGAAAAAGCATTAGGACAAGATAATATTTTAATTGATGTTTGTAAATGCTTAGAAGATTGAAGAATTTCTTGGCTTACTAATCTTATTAATATTATTTTAAGGTCTAAAAAGATATTAGATGAGTAGAGAAAGAGTTTGTCAGTTCCGATTTGTAACAATAAAGTTGATGTATGAGAGTGTGCAAATTATAAAGAAATTAAGTTAATGTGACATACATTAAGATTATGGGAGAGAGTAATTGAGCATAAGTTACAACGTGACACAAAAAATTTTAAAAATTCATTTAGTTTTATGCTGAGTAGATATACCATGAATGTTGTACATTTATTAAGAAGTTTAATGGAAAACTATAGATTGTAATTACGATCTGCATATGATAACGTTTCAAGAAAAGAGCTTTTGAGAGTTCTAGATAAAAAATGAGTTAATATTGCTTATGTTCAAGTCATTAAGGATACATATATTGAATTTGTTATTGGTGTTTAAACATAAGGAGGATTAACTAAGTAATTTTATATTCCATTTGGATTACATCAAGAATTAACTTTAAGCTCAGATATTTTTGTTTTAATTATGGATGTTCTTACTAATCATTTATAGAATGACATGTCTTTGTGTTTTCTTTTTTTGTAACAATATTCTTCTTGTTGATAATATTAGAGAGAGTTCAAGAAAAACTTAAAATTTAGAGGTTACCCTTAAAGTTTAAAAGCTTTTACTCAAGTAAATCTAAAATAGAATACATAGAGTGTAATTTTAATTGTCAAAGATCTAGTATTGGGTCTCGAATTTATTGATCAATGTGATGCCAAAATAGATGGGTGCAACCAGAGATCTAATCTTTGCTTCCATACCTAATATAGAGGTGTCGGCCAGGTGGTGGAATTGCTAGTTTCTTTCTCCCCAAATGACATACATAGTAATTGTAGTGATAAGATGTCAAAGTCTAGCAATAACTTTGTTTCTAGATTGGATAAAGCACATAAGATTTATGATAGAGAATCGCATCGTAAAAGTTCCAATTTGGCAAAACACTCCGAACCAACTTCATAGACTCATTGCATTTAAAGAACAAATGGGTGTGTGACTTAGGGAAAGCTATGCAGAAAAAAATAGTCTAATGTCTAGCTAATCCTCTAGATGGGAGGTTTTCAAGCCACCAAGATATGCCGTCCAACCAAAATTTACCAAATTGATAGCATAACCCTTAAACCATATCCAATCATACCCCACTTTGCTGCTTGTTCAAAAATAGCAGGTTTAGTTTACTTAGTGTAGAGCTTAGTCTGGCCATTCCTTAGAATGGAATCAAAATCAAAGCTTGGCTTAATATTCATTATGGAATTTTCTTCTTGAAATGAGCATCACATATTTTTAGTTCTCTCCAAAGTCCAAATTGTTGAAGAGGGTACTTTTCCCAAAGGAATCCATATTTATTCCATCATCGCTAAAAGAGAGGAATTGTTCAAAACTATCCACATGATTTTGATTTTACTAATAAGATTTAAAGTGGACAGGAGCCCTTATCTTTAGGCTTAGTGGTTTTATCCCATGATATAAGATATAGTTTTTCTAGGTTCATCACTATAATAGAAAAAATTTATAGTCAATGAGGAGAGTTTCTTAAGAACACATTTGGGTAAGAAGATAGATCTGAACCAATATGGTAATTAGTAATTGATGAAAGATCTTAAAAGTTGAAGCCTTCCACCATAAGAAAGAAATTTAGATTTCCAACCCTCAAGCCATGCGAATAGTTTGTCAAACACTAGGTTGAAATGAACGATTTAAGAGACCCAAAAGAGGCATCCCAAGATAATTGAATGGAACAAAACCTTTTTTTGACATTTAGATATCTACATAACTCCTCATTGGAGCGAGCTTCTTTGGAGAAATTAATGATAGATTTCACATGGTTTGTTTCAAGTTTTATATAATTTGCAAGGGTATCAAGAACATTATTGAGAGATGATGACATGTTATAATCCACAATTCCCATGAGCAGGTCAAGGTCATTAAAGTGTGGGAAATATTGAGCAACACCCAGAGTTAAGGGGTTTATAATTTGTCAGTCTCACCTCCCACTCCAAAAAATAAGAGAATGAATCCATGGCAATGGTGAAGAGAAAATGAGATAGAGGACAACCTTGTGTTAGCCCATTTGAGGAATTAAAAAATACTCTAACTTCTCCATTAAGAACAATAGCGAAGGGGACATCCATTATACAAGCCTTGATTAAGCTAACAAATCATAGAGGAAAGCCTTTAAGGGTTAATCTATGTAATAAAGAGTGACAATTGATCGTATTGAATGCTTTTCTTAAGTCAAATTTAGCAATGAACTTCTCATCCTTAGAATGAGAAGAGAAGTCAAGGCATATTTAATGGACAAGATCCATATCAGTAGAAATATCCCTCTCCTTAATAAAAGCTTATTGAGTCGGATGGATAATATCGGGGAGAACCTTCTTGAGTCTGTTTGAGAGCATTTTGGCTAAAAAATAATAAAGGGCTTCGGTTGGAAAGATCCTCGAAGAAACCACCTTCTATTTTCTAAACAACGATCTCCAAAAGGAAATGGGGCCATTGGGGTAACTTCAAGCTAATTATGGTTGCTCTGAATTATTTTGTGTGCATTTTTGATACAACGAAAGCTTGGGATGCCATATTTCTAAATGGCCTGTGGTTCATGGCCAGCAATGTCATTAGAGTGGATAAATGGTCGCAAGATTTCATTCCGAAATCTTTGGGTGGACTATCCTCCCCAATTTGAGTCCATTTCTTAGATCTACCTCTTCTCTACTGAGACAACAACATTATTGCCTTCATAGCATCTTTCATTGGTGAACCACTATGGGTGGATCCCCAAACAAATGAGTGGGGTCAAATGTATGCCAAAGACGCATTAAGATTGATCCACCCAAAAAAACGAGGGTTTGAATGATCACTTTTTCCAACATGTTGAATATGAAGGCATTGCACAATTGTGTTTCCACTATGGGTTTGTTGGACACAAGATAGACTCTTGTCCCAACTTAAGGAAATGCCCCAGTACTAATCCCCACCTCAACAAGGGAGGACAACCCCATCCTGTGGCACCAACTAGCAGCTCTGCCCCTTTGGGCGAAGGGATTCTTGGCAAGAACAAAAAATCTACTATCCTAAGTGAAGTGGGGGAGTGCAGCAACTCCAAGCCGATTGTTCCTCTACTCTCTGATTTCCCATATGATGATTATAGTGCCCTATCCAGGGAAAACTGTAGGTCTTGTATGACCCGTGACCAGCATCTAAACTTTCAATCTACTGATAAACAACAAGGAAAATAACTACTTGAAGTTGATGAAGACTATGGTCCTTGGGTCCTTGTTACAAGAAGGAAGAAGCCAAGTAATCATGAAGCCTCTAAAGCACTTATAGTTGACCTTAATACCAGGAACTATTAGCAACAACCCAAGATCAACGTAGGTGGGAAGATGGAGAGTGGAAAATCAGGATCCAATATTAGAGGAACCGTGGAGGCGGGAGGCTCCCTCACAAGTAGCAAATTTGGCAACTCCAACAATATTCAAGGCTTCTTCCGCCAGCCCAAGCTCTCTTAATCTTCATAAGAAGTCACCCTCATGCAAGAGTATATTCTAAAAACAACGAGTCCCAAAGGCACTTTGAGAAATCAAACAGTTTGGCCCTATTGAAATTCTCTCCAAGAAGAAGAAAAAATTGATCATTGAAGTTTAGCTTTTCTAGTTTGGAATTGCAGAGGGGCCCTGAAGAAGGCGACGAGCAACTACTTACGACACCTCATTGAGAGCACAATGCTCTCCTTATTGGCCTCACAGACTAAGATTGAGGACATTAGTAGAAATGAAATTGATACTTTGGGATTAATTAGGACTTCATTCATCTAGCTAATGTAAATTTTGGTGGTATTCTATTCCTCTGGAGGAAGGATTTGATCTCTTTTGATCCTATAGCTCTATTGCAATGCATCATCGACAAAGATTGTCTCCTTGATAATTTTGATAATAGTTGACAAGTTCCAAGTGATTGATATTTATCTAGTCAAATTGATTTAATCTTGAGAGATTGCCTAAAGAGTGAGGAATAATTCCTGTAAGACAATTCTTCTAAAGTGTCAAATATTGTAACTTTTCAAGATTTCCAATGCTGTCAGGTATGGGACCTTCCAAAAGATTTTCATCCATCCCAAAACCAATTAAATTGGTGTACCTATCAAGTTCAGAAGGGATGCTTCCTGAAATATAATTGAATACTAATGTTATTTGTTGAAGCTCAGTGGATATGTTCCTTATTGATTTTGGAACTATTCCACCAAGGTTAATTCCATAAAGGCCTAAAATTTTTACGATGGTACAATTAGTTAATGAATCAAGAAATCCCCAACCTTGTGCATTGGTTGCTTCAAACTCATTTAGTTCCATATTGGTATAAGGTTTAGCATGTTCCCAAAATATGTTGGTATCACTCCTATGAAATTATTTGAAATGATGTCCAAAGACACAAGATTTGTAACATTTTGAAAAATGTTATCAAGCAAACCATTGAAATGATTGTCATCAATATAAAAGATTTCTAGGTTTGGAAAAGCTTGGGCAATGTTAATTGAAATATCACCATATAGGTGATTGATTGCCAAAGAAATTTTACTTATTGATGATAGGTTATAAAATGAAGAAGGAATGTTACTAGAAAGATATTATCACTTACATTAATATTTTCTAACCTATAAAGGACACCAATCTCCAGTGGAATTCCTCCCTCCAAATGATTGTAATGAACATAAAGAGTTTCCAAGAAGGTGAGATTTCCAAGTGATGGTGGAATGTTGCAAATGAGGTGGTTTCTAGCAAGATTGAGGTACCTGAGTGGAGACAAAGAGTTTATAATAGGAGGGACTTTCCTTGTGAGTTGGTTGCCACCGAGGTCCAGAACTTGAAATATAGAGCAATTGGTGATGAGAACGGTAGGAATGTCTCCATGAAATGAGTTAAAACTCAAGTTGAGATGTTGTAGACACTGCAAGTGAGAGAGACTTAGAGAGAGCTCACCATATAGACTATTACTATTGAGATCAAGCCTTTTGAGAAAGGTGAGGTTGGATATAGATTGAGAAAGGTGGCCTATCAAGCCATTGGAGTTGAGATCCAAGGCTGTCACTCTATTCGGTGCTTGCGGCCACATAAGTATTTTAGGTGTGTTATCAAAGGAATGTAGGATTTTAAAATCCTACTATTTAAGAGAAAATTAAATGCAACTTAAAATTTTAAAATCATTTTGAATTCCCTCTTTAATATAATTTCAATGTTTTGAAATACATCCAATTTGGGTGTATCTACTTAGTGATTTACAGATCCAAATATGCACAACAAAAAAAATAAAATAAAATAAATTCAGATATTTATAATGTACATATGAAAAGAACTACATTTATTTTCTATTACATTTATTTTATCTGCACTTATCTTTTAGAAAAATAAAGTAAAATAGTCCTTCCTCTAACAAATTTTTAATATAAGATTTTTCAAAAAAAAAAAGGATTTAATATAAATCAAAGAAAACTTAAATATTTTAAAATGGTTTCATATGTATTTAAATATTTTAAAATATAGTAAAATTAGGAGAAATGTATAAGTATTTATGATATTATTAAGAATTATATGTCACATTAATATTTAATTAAACGTGAATTATAAATAAAATTCTAATTTCTATATAATATTAAAATTTAGGTTAAAGTGTACTAGTTTTTTGTTAACATAAGTTTAAAAATAATGGAAGTGAACATGATCAAGATTAGAAGAAATATAATGAGTAAAAAACTGATATTTGAGAGAGTTTTATACTCAAATAATCAGGATTATCATTTCAAAATGATCAAATGTTACATATAGGCTCCACAAAACTTATAGATATGTTGCACATGCACGTGAGAGAGAGAGAGAGAATTAAATTATTTTGTATTTAGAATGAATAATCCATTTATTCTCACACATATTTTACCAACCATTGTAACTTTCAGGTATATTAATTTCCCCAAAATAAGTATCAATGATGTTTTTCAATTATGATAATTATGCTACATATAAAGTAATTTTTTCTTTTTAAATGGAGTACTCTTCCTCTTAGAGGAATAAATGAGTCAAATCAAGCTTTAGTTAAGGTTAACTTGAGCTTAGTTCACCTATTTAATGACCAACTTAGACTCAAGCTCAAGCATAAGTCGAGCTCATATGATGAGTTCGAGATCAGCTCACCTAAAAGATAGAAAGAAGTATGAGTTTTTGAGCTCAACTCACCTACTTGATGTCCTACTCAAACTCAAGCTTAAGCTCAAGATTAGCTTTCCTAAAGATGATAGGCTTGAGCTTGACTCATGAACTCTAGCTAAAAGTCACAATAGAAATCTAATGGAGTAGAATGGGAACTAGCCAGAGATGGAATTGAAGTTGGCTTGCAAAAGAATATGATGATGACACAGATAGTGTTGTGGGAAGTCACAATAGTAGCTTGCTATAACATATGGCTGCAATATCCCTAGTGGGAGATTGCTTGAGATGACATTGATGACTTTACCATTAGATAAAGCATCAAAACATCTAATGTCCCTAGAAGAAGAAAAGGAGCTCATGAATTGGGCTTGATTCATATATAAAACTAAAAAAATATTATTTCAAATCGAGCCAGCTTGAAACACAATGAGCCAAAAATTGTTATGCTTGAACTCAAGCTCATTTAATATATAAGATCTAATTTGATCTCAAACTTGTGGCTTAATAAGCTCAGCTTGTGAGCAAATTAATGAGTCAAATTTGAGCTAAATTGTGCTAGCTTGGCATACTCCCTCCCTTACACATAACATGGAAGAATCTTTCACAAATATTTACTTTTAATGTTTTTAAAGTAACATACAAAAATAATAATTGCTTACATTCAATTTACCTATTAAGGGGCTATCTTGGATCATTTTTTTTTCTATTTCTATAATATTTTAGCTTGAAATTAATACATGCCTAGTAATTTATATATTGTTTTTTTTTATTTATGTTTATTGACTATCACCTAAATCAATTAATTTTGTGAGGGTGGTGGCACTATAACTAAAGTGTTGATATAACAAATCGAGAAGTTATGGTGATATCTTGGTTGGAGAATGATATATGTAAGGTGAGGCAGCGTGGTGTTTTATTCTTAAAATAATGAGTTTACACATTTTTTTTCAAAAAAAAAAAGGTTGTTGCGTGCTAGAAAATCAGTTGCTGTAGAGTAAAAGTTTTCGCCTTAGTTGAAATCCGGCACAAGGTATTTAAAGAGTGACCAATAAAACTCAGAATTTTTCGTGGAAAACCTCAAAAGAGGGAAAAATCCGCTTTCCACTATGTATCATCTCGAGTACAAGATCTTCCCGATAAGGGATTACAATTGTATATGAGAAAGGGACAACTTAGTAATAGGCGATGTTGACGGCGATGTTGACGGCGATGTTGACAACGATGTTGAAATGTTGGCGATGATATTAACGGCGATGTTGGCGATGATGACCCGATAGTGGTGGTGATGTAAACAGCGGTGGTGACGGAGCGGAGACGGTCGGCGGTGGCGGTGGCGGCCGACGGCGTTGAAACCGTCAGTGGCGACGATTGTCTTGGAGGATCTTTAGAGCTTCTCTCTCTCTCTTGGGCTCACCCTATGAGAGGCTATTTATAGATTGGAGTACGACTCTATAAATACAAAAACCTGTACACTCCACTTCATCGACGGACACAATGATCCATTTGATCATTTGATGTATTTTAAATATTTGAATGCTCAAATGAAGTCGAAATTTTGAGATCTTGGGCTTGTTAGATCCGGCTCGTCGAGACGCTCAATTTGACTATAAACACTCCATGTTTAAGAGCTTTTTAGGGATTTAACTGATATCCCAAAGTTTCCAATGATATTTTAAGTGCTCGATCTCAACCTAGTTTCAACTTCGGATCAGTTTGCTTTCAGCATCAAGATTCGTGCTTCGCCTAGTAGTATTTTAAGTGTCATATCAAAGATTTACATACATACCGCACAATTTTTATGTATTATGCATTTACATATCTAACACTTAATATTAGATATTTACTTATCTACTTAAAAATGTGCATTTCACTTTTAAAAAATGAGTGATCATAATATTTTTGATGTGATATTAAAGATTGAGATGTTATATATGTAAAAATTGAAGTTTAAGTGTTAGTTAGATATATAAACATTTTGCATTTTCTTGTGTCATATATCTTAGATTTTATGACTAACCTCACTTTCTTTTCTGCACTTAAGCAAAGACTAATATCTTCAACTTCACTATCTAGAAATTTAAATATAAATCATTTTATTATTTTTTGTTCTTATTTAAAATATTGTTCGGATATTTTTTTATTAAATAAATAATATAAGTGAATATAATTTCATAACATTTTAAACTTTAACATGAAAATACATGTTTTATAAAAAAATTATCTAACTTTTTAACACAAATTTTATGATATAAATTATATATTATACATACCTGAATTTATTAATACTATTTTTATTAAGGTGTGTTTCTTATAGAAATTATAAAAGAAAAATATGTTTATTGATTTGCTTTGTGATAATATAAACATGCATAAGAAAATAACAATTAAAGAAAATAACATCAATAATAAAAAATATATTGCATCCATGATTCTTACATATTCCTAATATAAATATTTAACATCTATGATTAGAAGTGTGCATTATTTAGTTAGAACTGAAAAATCTTAACTTAACTTCTTTTTTAATGATTTCAATTGATATTAAAATCATAAAATTTAATTTTAATTATTATAATATTTTATTTTATCATTGGATCAGTCGTTTTTCAAAATTTTGGATAAAATCAAAAACCCATCAAATGCAATTAACTTTCGTTTTTCTAAAATCAAACATAAACAATGAAACCAAATTATTATTCAGTTAGATTCTGTTTAGTTAGTTTTTAGTTGAAATTTGTGAACATCAAAATCAATTGATTTTACAAATTTGTCACATTATATATATATATATATATATATATATATATATATATATATATATATATATATATATATATATATATATATATATAAAGATCTATGCGTTAACTTTTTCCCTGTGTTTTTTTTTAAAGTTATGCACAATAGTCATATATTGCTATAAATAGGATTTGGATGTTGAACTTTTAAAATCAATTAATTTTAGATTCTCAAAAAATTAGATTTTTATTCTCAAATAGAATGTAAAATCGAACAAACCAAATAATAATTTGATTTTGAATAAATATAAGTTTACCAATTTAAACATTATTTATAAAATTTATATTTATTATATTATTTTATATTATATAATGAACACGTAATAAATAAAATTATATATATGTATACTTTCATGTACTAAAAATATTTCAAATTTTCATGATAGCTATAAAAATTTTACCAAGTTATTAAATAAAATAGATTTATTTACTTCCATCCAAAAAAAATTTTAATAAACAAATCCAAAATCAAAACTAGAGTTTTCTTAAATTAAAATCAAAATCCAAATTAAATTGCTCATAAAATTTAGTTTGATTTAATTTTAGGTTAAAATAAGATAAAAAATAGGAAAGTTGATGGGCAATTCGAGTTATTTTCATCCCAGCAAAAATTGTTTCATTTTCTTCTAGCAAGAACTTGAATCCAATATCACAAGAAAGTTAAATCAATTTTTATTTTTATCAAATTTATTATTTTGTAAAATATTCTTTAATAAAATTAATTGTACTTTCAACAGACAAGTCGATAACTCTGGCATCATTTGATATTATAATGCTATGTTGTATAATGCTTAGATGACAATACAACAAAATTATATTACATAAAATCGATGCTTAAATTATGAAAGATCACGACTTGTCTATTTAATAAAATTTATTATCATATATATATATATATATATATATATATATATATATATATATATATATATATATATATATATAAAGTGGAAAGAAATATTCCATTAACTATAAGATGCTATTGCAGCTTGTTTATCACCTCGAAGGCCTCCTCCCTTACCTTATTTGGGTTAAAGATAGGCAACTCTTATTGCATGCAATTTTGCCGCAGCATCTCTCATGCATAGCCTCTGCTCGGGTGAAGTAGCTGAGCATGAAAGGCCAATCTCGGCTATAGAATGCAAGCACTCTATGATGTTTTTGCTATAGTTTCTTCTTGCTTCTCCCACACTACTCATGTCAGCATCTTGTTGTTCTTCTACTAATATTTTAGGCTCAATGATATCAGTTAACCGATGGGGGTAAGCCGTTGCGACGAGATTATGAAGGTTTAAGTCATCCTTGAAAATATCATCAATAGGCTTCTTTCGGTGAACATTTCTAACAGCATGATCCAAAGCTATAGACATCACATGATGGATGGACTCCTCTTCCATGCAAATAAGTTGTAGAACTTTCAGTAATTGTATGTTTTTTAACTTTATTTGTTTGTATAGTTTTGATCCTTATATGACTTTTTTTTGTTTTCTATTCCTAACAATTCAAGGGAAGTTGAAGAATTTAGTTTAAGTATATCATAATGCTTAGAAAAGTACTCGTCTAGGGCAACATAACCAATAGTTCCTTTAATCCAACTCTACTATCCTAATTTTGGAGAGGTATGCTTATAGATTCGTAAAGAATTCTTGCTAGCCCAAAATCTCCTACATGAGCTATCATGTCTTCATCATGGTATGTTGGCTTCATATCACTATGAATAATAGGTGGCTTACAACTATGGCGAAGATATTCCAAAGCCTTAGCGACGTTAATGGCACTGTTCAACCTCTGTTCCAGCTGAAGAAAAACTCCTTCATCGGCCGAATCTCCTCGGTGCAGTCACGCGTCAAAATTTCCCTTCGACATGAATTCAAATACGAGAGCTTTGAAATCTTTGCGATTGAAATCAATGGTCAAGCAAGATGTCAAGACTCTCACAAGATTACAGAGTCGAATGTTTCTTAAAGCATCACATTCAGTCATGAAACTTGTGAAGCCTCCTCATATGTCGAGGTCGAACACTTTGATGGCTACTCTTGTTTGGCCTTGGTGCAGTGCGCCTTTTTACACCGAACCATATCTTCCTCTCCCTATAAGATTAGCAAAAGGGAACTCGTCTGTTGCTTTAACTAACTTTTCATAAGAAATCATTGAAAATGGTTCTTCTATAGCTGCTCCGTGTGAAGCATTTCTCCTTCTGTGATGTTGTATTTTGTACCTGTAGTAGTACAAAATAGTAGCAAAGGATAGAAAGATCAAGAGTGTGCCTAGGATTGGGAAAAAAATCTTGAGAACACGATAAAGCCATCTCTTCATTTTGTTGTTGTTTTCAAAATCCACCACACATGCAAGAAGGTGAAGTTCGTGAATCCCACCACATAGCTGTTTTTCGAGATCAATCATCGTTGCATTTTTAAAAACACCAACATTTGGCACTTCACCTTCAAACTTGTTATATGATAGATTCAATAGGTTGAGCAAATTGAGATTTTGGAGAGAATCTAGAATGGCCCTTGACAAGTTATTTTGAGAGAGGTCTAATATTTCTAGGCTCCACAGCTTTCCTATAGCAGTAGGAATATGACCATAAAACAAGTTATTGTCTTGGTAGAGTTTGGTTAACATTTGACAGCTTCCGAGTGTTTGTGGTATAATGCCTTCGAATTTATTGTGAGAAAGATCTAACACATTGAGACTCACGAGCTTGTCAACTTCTGGGGGAATCATCCTATCAAATTGGTTGCCAACCAAACCCAGATAGTGTGATAGTGCAGAAATCACTTAGAGTGAAAGTATGAAATTTCTATCTCTGCTAAGTTGATACATAAATCACTTAGGACTTTGAAAGTCCAAATGAGTGAAGAAAGCCTTAGTTTTCTCTGTTCAAAGACTAAGGCATTATATGCTTTCAATACAAAGTGAATCTAAGGTGAATCCTTTGCAATGTTTTATGACCCACTTGACATTGTCTTAATGTCTAGTATGGTGGTCAAAGATTTTATTACAAGTTGAGATTACCATTAATCTTGAATGTGTTATAAAAAATACAAGTCAAACTTGACTTTCCAATAACACATCATTCCTAGAGGATCCTCTTTTAAATGATGATCCTCTAAATAAATAGATCATGTGGTCTATTGGTCTATTGAGGATAGAGTTAGACCTACCTTCCCTCCATTTCAAAAGGGAAATTCTTAAAATCAAATTCAAAATGGTAGAGCTATACCACCTCAAATGATATTAAAAAATATGGCAAATAAGTCATCCTGAGAATGTGATGTTTTGCCTATCCTAGAGAAGTTGCTTACAAAATCAAGCATTGAAATGCTCTGTTAAGAACAAAATAAAATAGGAAATACAATAAAAATGAAAAAAAGAAATGAAAGTAAATCAAGACATTACATAATCATGTAATTTTCCTTAATTAATTATAAGCAACTTCCTGATGTGGCATTCCAGAATAAAAAGGTTTTAGGGTTATCTTCTATGTTGAAGATAGACTACTAAAAACTTATTGGCATCTTGGTTGATGTGGAAAATTCAAAAGTAGAAAATTTCCAAAATATATGTTGAACTGGGCGCATCAATCAACATCAATTATAAACATGAAAGTGAATTTATATAGGCCCAATTCTAATCAAGCTTTAATAAGATGGGGCCATATAAATTAAATCAAATAAAGAAAGGAGTTTTTAGTTTTATGAAAAATTCAATCTTGAAAACTCAACCTAGAAAAAGAACTTAGTCTCAATCACATAGATGATTGAAGACAAAACTTTAAACATAAAAAAAGAGCAACTTAGGAATTCATGAAAGATCTTTAAATGCTCTTGAATGGTCCTATCCAACCCAATATAAAAAGGAATTAAATGAAAAGAAAAAGAAGAAAAATATTGATTATAGAAGGATGTTCATATTCATCCTAAAGTGTTAAGTCTTTAGGAATATCATTCAACTACTCTTGAATGACCTCACTAAATATTTGATTCCATTAGAAAATTCTGATTTCAGAAGTGTAAAATTTTCAAGAAAGTCATTTTAACCAAATGGTTCTACTAGATTTGCTATTCCATGGAAAGATGAAAAAGAAATTGAAATGTTGGATCATATTATATGATCAATCAAGCAAAGACTTAAATCAAATCAGAAAAATAATCAATCAAATGTTGTATTTGGACAGAAAGTCAAATACATCAAATTTCCTAGCAAATCATTTTGTGGAGTCATTTCATAAAGAGTGAAATGTTATCAGAATGTTGACAAAAAGAAAGAAAAGTAAAGGGATGGAAGGACTATATCCAAGAGCAAAAGGATGAAGTCTAAAATTTCTAAGCATGTGGACATTTTTGACTTTAAGCTTCTCCACATCAAAATAAAGTTGTAGGGTTAGAAGTCAAAAATTGTCCCTAGCTAAACAAAAATAATTAGATATCTCATACTTTGTCATCTTAGCCTTCACCATGATTGGGTGAGCTCACTTGGCAGATTAAAAAAAAAAAGATAATGGATCTTCTTTTCCAGGGGTCCATATCCTTTGTATGGCAAAGATTTCATTGAGTATACTCTAATTCCATTGCAAGTGGCCTATAACCATAAATAAGAAAAGTTATGGAATCATAGAGCCATTACAAGTTAAAAAGCTTAAGTAGTTTGGGTCCTAACTTTCTTTTCAAAATGCACTCTAGCACATTGCATGAATATTGTTTAGATGTGTCGAAAAATTTATATAGTCTTCAAGTTCGGGATGCACCCTTAGAATTTGAAGAAGAATCCAATTCAACAATTGACAAAGTTAATATCAATGATTTAACTCTTTAAAATGTGAGCAAAAATTGGAAGAAGAACATGTGATCTGACTAATATGGGCAATATGGATGATAAAATGGCACTATTTTTATGTATGACATCGATTGCAGCATTCCAGGACTTGCTCGATAGGGTGCCTAAATTTGAAAAGCTGAATCACCCTAAGTCTGAAGCCTACGTAGATAAAGAAAAGAGAAACAAACCATCTGACTCAAGAAGAAATGAAATGCATGCTGCTTCCTATAGCTCAAATGGTGAAAAGCGGGTGATATATAATGTGGATAAAAAAAATAACCGATGTACAATGATGATAAGGGAAAGAAGCTCGTCTATTCTAATTCAAACCAAAATTGGTATTATGAGGAAATGACAAACCTTGAACTTTTTCAAGTGGTGGGAAGTATCCAAAACAAGTAATAAGCGATGATGAGCGAATGCGGTCATCTCTTAAGGAAAAGATGAACAAAGATTATTCCTTTAGAAGTGGCTAAATTATTTTAGCGGTCAAAAAGTCTACAATTACCAGAAATTAAAAGGCCTGAAGAAACTGATCAAGTTAGTAATCCAAATTATTGTCCCTATCATCAGATGATCAGTCATCCTATTAAAGATTGCTATGTCATCAAAAATTGGCTTGAAAGGAAGTATCGACGAGGTGAATTTATACTATCTAACAGCATTCTAGTCAACCCAAAAAAAGAGTATACAAGGATGATTATGTCCTCTTCCATATCATCCATGAAAGATAAAAAGAAAGAGAAATCAGTTTAGACTGAAGAATAAGAAACTGTAGTCTCCAAAAAGACCATGAAAATGCTGAAGTAGCTAAAAGACGTCCATAGTGTTAAGTGGAAATCACAACTTGAACCTATATTGGACTTAAGAGAGATGCCTAAACCAAGTATTTGGGCTTCTCAGTGAAATTTTGATAAGGCTACTTCATCACAACATGAGGAGTAGTCTACTAAATGTAGGCCTTATAAATCAAAGAAGCCAGCTAAAAAATAGAAGATGAAGAAAAGAACTACAAATCAAAAGATCATTAACAATTTAGAAGAGTATCACCATCTAGTAAGACGATCATTTAGGCTTACAGACTTTATGCCTAAACTCTACATTGTTGAATCGAATGAAGAAGATAATGGTGAATCTTGTCCAGTAGAGATATGCTGAATCATTTGTGATATCAGATGTTCTTCAACATCAGTTGCTTTGAAATGACAAGGGCATCAGACATACACGACCAACCCATCAAAATTCTTATCAAGAAAGCAGGAAGAGCCTGAGGAGTTAACATCTAAATTTTTTTAATGGCTTAACAAGATGATAACAGTTCAGATGAAGATATATATTTTTTTGACAGAGAAGAGTTAGACTCATCGATATCATCATGCATAAAGCGTATAAAGTTGAAAAATGTGTCTAGCCCTTTTGACCAAACCTCTAGAATAAGAAGGAAACTTGAAGAAACTACATCTTTAGAAGAATCTAAGCAAGACAAAGTGATTCAAGTTCTATTGAGATGTGGTAAAGTCTTACCACCCTCATCAAAGAAGGGAAATGCAAATAAAGACAAAGGCAAACAAATCGAAGTCAACGAAGATATCATTTCCAAAAATCCTAAACTAAAGCCTAAATCAAGAGGAAAGATAGATTATAATATTCTATCACATTTGAGAAAGATCCCTGCACAACTGAGTGTATACGAGGCTCTTTTAATGTCAAAAGATCTCCGAGAAATTTTGATACAGGCTCTCAAAGATTCAGAGAGTTATGAAGCATACTTTGCTAAAAAATGCATGATCAAAGCATTGCAAACTCAAGACCTCCCAGTAATCATATTTTCTGAAGAAGATCTTATGTTGGGAATGGTAGATCACAATCGTTCTCTATATATTACTGCAGAGAGTGATGACATCTCGATCAGCTGAATATTGATTTATCCAGGCTCTTCTGTCAATCTTACGAGTTTAAAGGTATTAAGAGGATTATCACTTAACATCCAACATCTTGGGAAAGATAAGTTGATGGTTCATGGTTTCAATAAAAAAGGGCAGAAAATCCTGAGTTCTTTTATCCTCCCGCTCAAGTTTCAAGATTTATATACAAAATCTAAGTTCCATGTAATCGATGCTGGTACATCATTTAGAGCTCTCTTGGGTTGACCATGGCTGCATGAGTATGACATGGTCTCATCAACTATGCATCAGTGTATGAAGTACCTAAAATATGGGAAGAGTTCTTCACAACTATTCTTGAAGCAAAGATTTATGAAGATGCAAAGTACTTCATCCTCAAAGAGCCTAAGCCAATAGAGCCTCTTGAAGTAGTATCATTCACTTCAGGAACAAAAAAGCAGCTTTACAAAGTGAAAGAGCAGAAGCAAAGAGGAAGAAAGAAGGCAATGATGATTCTCCCTAAAGTATTTAATTCTACATCTAAATCAAGAAGATCAATTCCTCATCTGGGAAGTGACATAGAAGAGGAAGAAGATATTCCTGTCAAACTAAAGGGAACTAACAAGCTTTCAAGGAAAGCAAATTATCAAATAAGTGATTCAGATTTAGATTATGACTTTGATTCTACTTATGGAAATAGAGATCAGATGGCCGGATCAAGAAGGATATCTCATTTGGCAGAGTCAGATGACTCACTCAAAATTATACCCATCCCTCAGCAGTGCTTCAAAGAAATCACTCTACTAGAGGTCCATAACATTGAAGAATTGATAATATTCTTTGTGCTGTCGTTGAGTGAGAGCCGCGGAATAGGAACACTATTCTATAAATCTGAAGAGTCTCAGCCTAACAATTTTGACCAGCCTACTCAACATAAAAATTCTGATGAGATAGTGCCATAAGAATACCAATATACTATCCACAAAATTGAAAAAAAAATGATGCACAAGCTTGGAATTCATATTAGAACTATTAAGCATAAAACTCAAGTCTTTAGCAGGATGTGGAGCCAAAGAAGTTCTCAAACATCATGAAGAAGTGATAAGTTTATCACTAAATGTCTTGGGTTCATCCACAAATCTCATCGCATGTGCGAGAAGAGATCTCCATAAAATTCTTCTTACAAATGATGAAGAATTAGAAGCCAAGCTTGCACTTGAAAAACTTGAAGATGGTGGACAAATAGCTACTATGGATGAACTCAAAGAAATTAACCTAAGTGCTGAGAATGATCTTCATCCAACTTTCGTTAGTGCCCTTCTACCTGATGAGAAAGTTGAAGAGTTAATAGTACTACTTTTTGAATTTGGGGATTGCTTTGCTTGGACATATTTAGAAATACAAGGCTTATCTCTTGAGGTAGCAGTTCACAGACTGGCTATTAAACCTAATGTGATGCCTGTTAAGCAAGCTCCTAGGTGAATGAGGTTGGCGATTGAAGAACAGGTAATTGTAAAAACTAAGAAGTTGATCGAACCAAGCTTCATACAGGAGGAGAAGTATGCAGATTGGATAGTCAACATTATTCCAGTTAAGAAGAAGAACGACCAAATCTGTCTCTGTATTGACTTTCGGGACCTAAATAAGACGTGCCCAAAGGATGACTTTCTACTTCAAATATCAGAACTTCTAGTGGACAATACTTCCAACTATAACATATTCTCATTCATGGATGGATCATCAAAATATAATCAAATCAAGATGGCGCCTGAAGATGAAGGACATACATCGTTCAAAACACTAATTAGCATCTATTGCTACATAGTCATGCCCTTTGGCTTGAAAAATACTGAAGCTACATACCAAAGAGCCATGACATGTATTTTTGATGAGTTGATTCACAAGAAAGTAGAATATTATGTTGACGATTTGGTGGTAAAGAGCTTGAATCATGAAAACTACTTCGAAGACTTGAGAATTGTATTAGAAAGAATCAGAAAATATGATCTCAAGATGAATCCCCTAAAATGAACATTCGGGGTATCCTCTAGAAATATTTCTCGGGTACATTATACGTCACAGAGGTATTGAAATTGATCTTGCTAAAATCAAGGCAATTGTGGAGATGCCTCCGCCAAAGAGTTTGCATTTTGTTAAGGAGACTTATAAATTCATCATTTGCTTGAATAAAAGATGAAGAATGATTCTCTTTAATGAAGAAAGAGAGCAATTCTTTATTATATTAATTAAAGGTTAGCGTGAGATACTCTCCATGAAGTAGTGCTTGGCATTGATCTTTGCAGTCCAAAAGCTCTTTCACTATATGTTATCTCACAAGATTACCCTCATCTCAAGGATCAATCTGCTGAAGTATTTGATGACAAGACCAATGTTGACAAGTCATTTTGCAAGATGGGTAGTATTACTTTAACAATTTGATATCACATATGTTCCATAGAAAGCAGTGAAGGGACAAGTCTTAGCAGATTTTCTAGCTGCACATCTCATCCCTGTGGACTCTTCTCTCAATGATGATTTTCCCGATGAGCAAATTATGCTCATTCATGAAAGTAAAAAATTACAAATTTGGGAAATGTACTTTAATGAAGCCTTATCGATCAAACAAGTCAAGGAGGGGCATATCAACTCATTGACTTAAAAGGACAAAGACCAATGCCACCAATTAATGGTCGTTACCTGAAAAAGTATTATACATGATAAATATATTCTTAAGGTACAATAAAAAATCCCCCTGCAATATAAGGATATTTTTTTAGTATATTTATTTAGGTCGATATCATGCTCCATGCCGAGATCCCTAAACAAATATACTCACTCAAGATGAAAAAATCTTTTCTGTGAAAATTTCCCTATTACACAGGGGGAATTTTAGTTTTATATACATAGATGAAATCAATGTTACATTAAAAACCCTCTTAAGAGCATATCAATTCAAATATTAATGTATTTATTTAGTTTCATTTTAAAAGTTCTTCTAAATGTGCTTTAGAATTCCCCCTACAAGATAGGGGAATTTTTATTTTATGTTAAGTTTATTTGAATTGATGTCGTGCTATAAGACGAGATCCTTGAATATATTTTGATTCAGGTTGACATCGAGCTTTATGCCTAAATTTCTGAATATATCCATAATTATTATTGCTAAAGATGCAAGCTCTTGCAAGGAACAAAAATAATCTATTTCTACCCATGAAAAGACAACCTAAATGTCAAAACTTTTTCTCCAAGATTCATCAAATGTTGGAGATCAAGTCAGAAGAACTCCCAATCTTGGAAGCTTCAATCAACTGAGTTGGAAAAATAGCAACCTCTATATTCTGAAGTCTAGGACACATATGGGTTCTAAAGGTCGAACTCAACAAGCTTACAAATGGCCGAGTTGCTAACACTCTCCTCACTCAACAAGCCGTAAGAAAAGGCCACGGTGAAAGAGTCATTGTTCATTAGTCTAATGATTAAATCACCAACCCATCATAGCTTAAGTTGAAGACTCGAGTAGATTCTAAAGGTCGAACTCAACAAGCCTATAAATGGTTAGTTGCTGACGCTCTCCTCACTCAACAAGCCGTGAGAAATGGACGCAGTGAAAGAGCCCCTGCTCGTCAGTCCAATGATGATAGCTGTTTAATCTCAAACCAGATCTAGTTTAGTGATTACATGCAACCAGAATCTAAGAGATCTTTCTACTTGATCGATATACTAAGACAATCTGAGAAAACCCTCAATTCAGAGCTGCCTCAAATCAATCTATATATTGCCTGCAGGATGATATTTCAATATATATTCAAATGATCCAATCTAACAAAAAAAGAACAAAAGTAACAGAGGAATGCTGATGACCACTAATACAACAAGATAATACATGACTGATGGAAAGAGAAATAAGAAAGAAAAAAGTACATCATGGGAGCCTAGATTATAGATCCTGAAGCTGTGTTGAATAAACTGCTAAAGACTGATGTTCACTCTCAGCCAATTGTAAAGCATCAGTAGCTCTTGTCAAAGCAGCCTTAACATTTACCATAGCCGATGGCGTGTAGCGGTGTTGCTATGGCAGCTCTCTATCCCTCAAGCTACAACTCTTTGATCCGGTGTTTGTCCTCGGAAAACATTTATCAAACTCGATGGTCATGTTGTAGAGCCCTCTATCTCACTCAAATCATATCTATGACCTCCTCCATGAAGTCTCTCCTCACCCAAAAATGCATCGGACAATGGATGGATTAAAAAAAAAGCATGGGATATTATATGTAAGAAAATCAAGTTTTATATTGAATTAAAATAGTTGACTAGTATTGATTTCCATGTTTTGAACATTCAAGCCATGCATATATGTTTGGACATTTTGTAAGGACAAGACCTTCTAGCTTAAAACATTTATGGTTCAACAATCAATATCAAAGTAATAGTTTATTCCCTTTAGCATTTACAATTGTTAGAAATGAAAACAATGATTTATGGATCTACTTTTGGAGAGCATTGAATGAGTTAGTTACAACTATTCAATCTCGTAGTGACTTATGTGCAATTTCGATAGATATTACGAACTTGCATGTACATGAAAATTTTAAGAAATTCTTTCTAGCCAGACTAAACAGATGAGTTATGTGATAAAATGTATAGTGTAAAGAACAATGATGATATTAATTAAGGGACACACACCTTATCTTCTAAAAATAATCTTATATTAATATAAGATGGTGTACATGAATGTATCTTAAGAATTTATTCTATTATATTTGATTTTTATCGATGTCATGCTTAATTTTATTTAAATAATTGATAATCAAAATATATAGGTTGTATTGTGCATTATTATTTTCTTTAAGTTGAATGGTGCATCAGGTGAAAAACTTTTTGACCTAATTGAAATGAATAGATTTAAGGTTGTATTTTAAAAATTAATCCAATTTGAAAGGTGATTTGTTGACCTCCACATATATTTCATATGTTGAATCAAGCACAAATAACAAAATCGATAAATTATGGACATGCAAATACATAAATCAAAGTCGAAAAGCCTTGATAATTAGAGAATCAGATCGAAATAATCTCTAAATGCAAAATGTACTTTGCCAATGCATCTGGAATGTTAAAATTGATCAAAATATGTATTTTACGCTATTCAAGACAATCAATGGAGAAGATAAGGCGATATGTTTGCATATTGGAGTCTAAAGGCCTCGATGACGACTCCTTCATGAAATTTATCGTGTTGATATCATCAAAATGTCAAAACCTACTAAAAGAGACTATTCACGATCAATTTGCATGACTATCTGTGAAAAGCGTCAAATCTAGCAACATATTTTCTTGCCAACAAATTGTATAATATATTATTTATTTTAAAACATTCATAATTAATCTATTTATATGTTCTTGATATTATTTGATAAGATCTCAGATATGTGTGACTTTGCCTTTACTCGCTATTAATCAATGCATGCTTCAGCATGTAACTGTTAATAATAATAATATATATATATATATATATATATATATATATATATATATATATATATATATATATATATATATTTATATATATATGATTTGATATTTATTTTCGTGCAATGTTTCATTCGTGCAATGTTTCAAATACTAAAATATAAGCGTGGTTATAATTATAATATTATTTAAAATGAAAATTAAATATATTAGCCAGCAACATTAATATATTCTAGAATACTTGATGGATAATAATATTTTATAATATGAATTTTACGCAAAACTTAGTCAAGTCATTAAGTCTTTTTCATCTTTTCCTTTCATATTTCTAAGTCAAGCTGGATTATTATCAATAAGATTATTATTATTATTGTTATATTATTATATATATATATATATATATATATATATATATATATATATATATATATATATATATATATATATATATATATATATATATATATTACATATATATATTATACTCAATAAAATTATGGCTATTTACCAGTATTATCAAAATATGCTTTCAATTTTAAAACAAATCAACCTACGTCAAGTGCCAATGCAAATTCCAAATTCGATAACTTATCAAACTTTTAAAATATTCAAATAAAAATCATCTTCTAATTACTTAAAATAATCCATCCACTCATCCACAACTGTTTATCGGAGGTGACAAATTGGGAAAATTCTTGCTTATAAATGAGCCAATATCAAGTCAAGTACTCAACTATATTTACTCTCAATCAATCTCATAGTAGTAAGAGCGAGGCTCATGTCTTCTGTCCGTGTGGATTGTCTAGTAGGCCTAAATGATGTGGTTACAAAAGTCTCTGGCCATAAAAATATTTTATAATCTATCATGAGATTTTATAGCTCATCATAGAGGGAAACTAATAGGGCACAAAGCTCTATGTTAGATAAGGTGAACTTAAAATTGTAACTTTAGACAAATACCACCCCAAGCCTACAAGGTTCCCTTGGCCGATGTGACATATGGCTGCTGACTAGGATCATTTGATTAAGTTGGGTCAACAACCTCCTCTAACTAAGTAAACTAGGGACCATAATAATATGGGATGACGAAACATTGGGATTTTGATCGGGTGCATCATTATGCCTATCATCCACTTTAAGTTAAAATGATGAATTTCATAAATTTCAAAACTCCACATGCTACTACTATAAGCTAAGCAATTCTTAATTGAAAGTTCTCTCAATATTGGGAGAGGTAATTAACTATAAAGCTTTACCAAAATGAGAGTGACATCTCTGGGTAGGGTCTAATCTACTGTCTCATCTGCCTTCTAAAAGTTTAAACAACACTAATTAAACTTTCTTTATCGAGAGATTATGGGCAAATTTTTGGAGCCAGCATGTTTAAAATAATCTAAAAACTTTATTTCAACTTAGATAACAACACTATTTTAACAAAGAATTCAAAGCCAAGCTTTATAGTTCATTCCAATCTAGCCTTCACAACAATGCTCAACAACCAACTACACCAAAAGTTAAAAAAATTAAAAATATTTTATATAATTCATATTTTTATGTGAATGAACATATTTGACTTCAAAGAAGCTCAAAAAACTTAGCTCTTTTCATAGGGAGGAAAGTTGTTTCTTGACATAAGAACATTAATTTTGAGCATTTAACTTCTAGTTTGAATGAATTGATAGACAAATATATTAAATTAATTAAATTGAACTACCTTAAATGTAGGATTGAACTAACTAAATCATAAGTAGAATCAAACCAAATTGAATCATGTTGTAATTTGATTTATTTGATTTAATTTATTTCACTTTAAAAATAAATTAAAATTTGTGCATTCACTCAATCTAAATTGATTGTATAAGGGATTTGTCATATCAATTAAATCAAACCAAATTATAAGTAGAACTAAAATGTCGAGTAATAATAATATCATGGGGGATTTACATACATACCACACACAATTCTTATCTATTTATGTATCTAACAGCTAAATTTTAATTTTTAAATATATAATATCTCAATCTTCAATATTACATCATAAATATAATCATTACTTGTTTTTTAAAAGAGAAATACTCCTTTACAAGGATAGTAAAGTGGTGGATAAGTTATATTTAACTTTAGGTGTTACATATGTAAATTAATAAGAAGTGTGTAGTATCTATGTAAATCTTCCTAATATTGTTTCTTTAAGTTAGTTAACATTTTCAAAGAAAATAATATTTGACACTTTGTTCATTAAATTTTAATTTTTGGTTGATCAAATGGTATTTTTTTTAAAAAAAAAATCAAATTGTTAACTGAAATATAAATATCCTTTACTCTTAAACCTAAACCAATTTGTCCTTCAATAAACTAAAACAAATCAATTGAATGTGTTTGATTTGATTCATTTTTTTATTTAACTTAACTAATTATGCACAACATAATTTAATTTAAAATCATCATATATTTGAAATCTAGCTTTATGTTGGAAGTTCTATACAAACATTTTTTTTTAAACTTTAAGAGAGAAAATGCTTTTGTCAAATTCTTTATACTTTTTTTCAATTGCTTAGCTAAAAGAAATGTTAAAGAAAATTAATATAAATTATTGATATATAGTCATTGATTTATTAATGATGAAATATAATAATACATGATATTCCTTAAAATACCTCACACAAACTATTGGTGTAAGAGTTCTTAAAAAGGAAAAAAGTTAGAATAAAATTATGAACAATTAGTTAACAGTTTTTGTTGAAAGTACAAGTTTTTTTTCTTAATTATTAATCATTAGTTAATTGAAATCATGGTTACAAGAAGGTAAAGAACATAACAAATTGCTAAGTAAATATAAAGTGATTGACATGATTTTTTTAATATGTGCTTTTGCTTGGCTCTATCTTCCTAGGACAACTCTGTATTGAATTGAAGGTAGCCAACTCTAATTGCATGTAAATTTGTAGCAACATCTCTCATTGATGGCCTTTCATCTGGTAATGAAGTCGAACAAGATACCTACTTACGCCAGAAATCAAGCATTTCTTAATGCTTTGGCAATTGATCTTACTAGAATATATTTTTTTAAACATTTAGGATCTATGATGTCACCGATTCTATGAGGATATGCCATTTTAATGTGATTATGTAAATTAAAGTCATCCTTAAAGATATCATCAGTGGGCCTTCTTCCAGTAAGCATCTCTAGTAATATTATTCCAAAGCTATAAACATCTGCAGAGGTAGATGGGCGAGCTCCTCCACCGTATTCTACAAATTAAATAATAATATATATTTTAGAAAAATATTATATTAAAAGATTACATCATATGGAAATACATCAGCTTGATTAATTATAACATTAAAAAAATCAATCATTACATAACCTGGGGCAACATAACCAATGGTTCCTTTAATCTCATTTTTATCTGAGGTCTTGGAGAGATGTACTCATAGCCTCGAAAGAATTCTTGAGAGCCCAAAATCTCCTAAATGTGCAACCATGTCATTGTCAAGTAAAACATTGCTTGACTTGACATCTGAATGATTGATGGTTCACAATAATGGTGAAGATACTCCAAGGCATCTGCATCAATTGCAATGCTCAATCTTTTGCCTAAGGAAAAAATAACATCTCCATTAGTTTCATATTTTGTATTGAGCCACTTGTTCAAGTTTCCTTTTGGCATGAATTCAAAATCAATGCCTTAAAATCTCTGCCATGGTGATCAATGCTTGAGCATGAGGTTAGGACCTTGATAAGATGTATGTGTGTAATGCATCACATTCGGATGTAAAACTCTTAAAAGCTCCATGAACCTCAAGTTTGAAAACTTTAATAGCCACAATAGCTTGATAATTTCTTAAGGTGCCTCTATATGAGCCATATCATATCCCTACTAGATATGAAGTGGAGAATCATTTGTAGCTTTGGCTAATTTTGCATAAGAAATTCTTGAAAATGGAGTGTTTAAGGATGAGTTTGATGAATTTCTTCTTTGGCTACTTTGGTTTTGTTTTCGATAGAGCAACATATAACAAAATAAAAAGTCCAATAAAATAACTAGAATGATAAAAGTGAGAACTAAAATTTTGATTAAATTATGAGTGCTTTTAATTGATGATAATCTATCATTACATTTTGCTAAATGAAGTTCTTGAATTCCTCCACATATTTTTTTATTTCCAACAAGAGAGACTGCCAAAGAATTTGCAAAGACACCTTCATATGGAACTTCTCCTTCAAGATTATTAAATGACAGATTCAAGTGCTTAAGAAAGATAAGATTTTGTAGAGATTGAGGAATGACACCAGATAAATTATTATGTGAAAGGACTAAGCTTTGAAGGCTCTTTATATTTCCTAAAGAAATAGGAATGGAGCCACGGAAGAAGTTGTAGTCCATATATAATTCAGATAGTAGTTGACAAGTTCCAAGTGACTCTGGTATTTTTCTAGTCAAATTATTATTAGAAAAATCAAGTAACATTAGATTTACTAGGTGACCAACTTCTAATGGTACAATCCCTAAAAAGAATTATATGATAAATCAAGAATATTTGAAAGTAAGGGAATGAGAAAAAGTTCTCTTGGTATCATATCGATTAGATTATTATGATTGAGGGCCAAATTAGAGAGAATCTTAAGATTTTTTAAGCTTGAAGGTATAAAACCTGTTAATTTATTAAAATCTAACCACAATTGGCTTAATCTTGTGAGATTGCCTAAAAAGGAATAATTCCTGTAAGGCTATTCTTCTGAAGTGTCAAATATTGTAACTTTTCAAGCTTTCCAATGCTATCAGGTATGGGACCTTCCAAAAGATTTTCATCCATCCCAAAACCAATTAAATTGGTGTACCTATCAAGTTTAGAAGGGATGCTTCCTGAAATATAATTGGATCCTAATGTTATTTGTTGAAGCTCAGTGGATAAGTTCCTTATTGATTTTGGAAGTATTCCACCAAGGTTATTTCCATAAAGGCCTAAAATTTTTAAGATGGTACATTTAGCTAATGAATAAAGAAATCCCCAACCTTGTGCATTAGTTGCTTCAAACTCATTTAGTTCCATATTGAGGCGTATAAGGTTTGGTATTTTCCCAAAATATGTTGGTATCACTCCTGTGAAATTGTTTGTATTGATGTCCAAAGACACGAGATTTGTAACATTTTGAAAAACGTGATCAAGCGAACCATTGAAATGATTGTTAGCAATATACAAGATTTCTAGGTTTGGAAAATCTTGGGCAATGTTTATTGAAATGTCACCATATAGGTGATTGATTGCCAAAGAAACCTTACGTAATGATGATAGGTTATAAAATGAAGAAGGAATGTTACCAGAAAGATTATTATCGCCAACATTAATATTTTCTAACCTATGAAGGCCACCAATCTCCGAATTCCTCCCTCAAATGATTGTAATGAACATAAAGAGTTTCCAAGAAGGTGAGATTGCCAAGCAATGGTGGAATGTTACAAATGAGGTGGTTTTTAGCAAGATTGAGGTAACTGGTGAGACAAGAGTTCATAATAGGAGGGATTTTTCCTATGAGTTGGTTGCCAGGTCTAGAACTTGAAACATAGAGCAATTGGTGAAGTGGGAGGTGGTCTCCATGAAATGAGTTAAAACTCGGGTTGAAGTTGTAGATCTGCAAGTGAGAGAGAGACTAGGAGAGATCTCACCATATAGATTTGAGATCAAGCCCGAGAAAGGTGAGGTTGAATATAGAAGGAGGAAGATGGCCTATCAAGCCATTGGAGTTGAGATCCAAGGCTGTCACTCTATTCGAGTGCTTGCTGCCACATAAGATACCTTCCCATGAACAAAAATTTTGGTTGGTGTCGTTCCATGAGCTCATGAAATTGGCGGAAGAAGCACTACTAGTTTGTTGCTTCAAGAGTTGATGCTTGAGAGAAATAAGTGCATTGTAGTTTATGCTTGTTGCTGTGGCAAAGAGTAGAAAATTGGGATAGATGATATGAAGAAGAGAAGCGGAATAATGAAGAGCCTCACACTCATAGTAAAATATGAGTTAGAGTTGTTTGTCTAATTTCTATATAGGCGCCATGCCTTCATTAATCTATTTATATGTATAATAATCAACAGGAGATCAAATAACTGTCTTTGGCTATGCTTTGACCTACTGAATCAATGCTTCAGCATTCTCCACATCCTTTATATTTTCTTTTGTGTATACTTTTCAAGTCAAATCTAGCAACATACTTTCTTGCCAACAAATTATATAATATATTATTTATTTTAAAACTTTCATAATTAATCTATTTATATGTTCTTGATATTATTTGATAAGAGCTCAGATATGTGTGACTTGCCTTCACTCGCTATTAATCAATGCATGCTTCAACCGGTAACTGTTAATGAAAAAAAATATAAATGAAATGGAAATAAAAAAAATTATTTTAGATGATTTGAATATTTATTTTTCTGCAATATTTCAAATATTAAAATATAAAAATGGTCATAATTATAATATTGTTTAATATTAAAATTAATTATATTAGCCAACAACATTAATATATTCTAGAATACTTGACTGAATAATAATATTCTATAATATTTTGGAATTTAACGCCCGACTTGTACGCAGCTCAGTCAAGTCATTAATGTCTTTGCTCATCTTTTAGTTTTCCATGTTTCTAAATCAAGCTGAATTATTATCAATAAGATTATTATTATTATTATTATTATTATTATTATTATTATTATTATATAATAAAATTATGACTATTTATACATTTTAAATCTTTACTATATATCTAATATTTAATAAATGAATGACTCATAAATTTCCGTTAAAAAATAATTTAGGATGTCATTTTTGAATTCCTTGTATAATATTTTATTTTTATCAAAAGCAAGTTTTATTTTTTTATTTATTTATTTTTGTTTGTTGAATCATTGATAATCAAAATGCATAACTTGTATTACACAATGATACCTTTAATGGCTTTAATTATGTGTATGGAATGCAAACCCCTCAATATATAAAACTTACATAACTATGTATTTGGTAATTTAGCAAAATAATAATTTTAAATCATCTTTATGTGTAAATTGAAATCCTTTTCATACATCTTTTGAAGGTTAATAAATTTATTTTAATTTTGCATAACTATGTATTGGAAGAATATATGTTTTGTATTTATTTGGTAGCATCTTTTATTTATTTGTTTATTTTGTTGTTCTAAAAATTGTTATATTATAACATAATACTTTCTTGACTATTTGTAAATAAAATGTCCCCATCAAAATTGAATCAAACATTGAATAGTAATAAAAGAAGTTATAGATTCAAATGTTCAACTGACTTAATAGATATTAAAACTAATATGATAAAAAAAAATGACATAATAAGAATGCAATAACAATATTTACAATGATCTAATACATAATATTTTAAATATGGGCATTTTTTCATTAAATATTTTAAATATAATTATAAATTAAAATTTTAGAACATAATATTTTAATTATTTCCACTAAAGTACTACCAGTAAATTGGAGAGTCAATCACAACTAAAATGGGAAGAAATTTCACTAACTTCTCCATATATTTATAGGAGAATTTACATACATATCACATAATTCTTATGTATATATAACATCTAATATATAACACCATAATCTTCAATATCAAATCAAATATATCATCATCATTCAATTTTTAAAAGTGAAATGTACCTTTTTAAGCATACAAAAGTGTTTAATAAGTATACATCTAACTTTAGGTATTAAATATGTAAATGCATAAGAATTGTGTGGTATGTACATAAATCTTCCATATGTATAAGATATTCAACTTCAAAGAATAATGATATACAACTTAAAAGTTCACAAAGCATAAATAATTGAGGAACTGAACTTGAGTTGGGATTATTGCAATAGGAATGTCAAGGATATGCAAAGGAGAGAGAGAGAGAGAGAGAGAGAGAGAGAGAGAGAGTACAGAGGTAAACGATCTTACAATACATGAAGGGACAAATTGCTTGAAGTGGGCATCCATGTTCTTCTAACTATCGAGGGTGATTGGCCATCTGGGGTCTTCCATTGAAAGTATTTTAAATGTGATGGATCTATTTCACATAAGTTTTTCAAAAAAAAATTATTTTGTGCTTAGTATTTCGAGAATGGATAAAGAGTATTGTAAGGCGTCAAATAATTTAATCTATAAATCTTTGACAATACTAATTTATATAGTTAATTCAAAGAAGATGAGCAAAATGTAAATTATAAGTTATACTTTCATATTCTTATCTATTTATAATATTCTATTATAAATTTGGTGATTTTATCTTACTAATTATTTATATTTTTCTCTAATAAAATAAATATTATATTTTTATATTTATTTAATTATAGTTATTATAATTATTATTTAATTATTTAAAATTTTGCTCACCTAAAATAAATAAGCTGGATTTGGCATATATATATATATATATATATATATATATATATATATATATATATATATATATATATATATATATATATATATATATATATATATATATATATATATATATATATATATATATATACATTGCGTGCTAGAAAATTGTGAAATTCTTGTTGAATTAGCACACACATATGTATTTAAAGTGAACAAGAAAACTCGAATTTTCGAAAAATCTCAAAAGGGAAAAAAATCACGCAGCAAAAAAGCTTCCACTATATATTTATTTTGGAGTACAAGTTTTCTTGATAACGGGATCGGGTGTGGTTGGTTGGCAGCAGGGGGTGGTGGCGGCCGTCAGGTGGCATGATTATGCCAGAGGATTTCAATTAGAGCTCTCTGCTTGGCCTCTCATATGAAGGATGAGCTATTTATAGGTGGAGGAGTGGCGTCTCTAAATACATGCAAAATCCGAACCACTCCTCTCCATCGGACGACTTATGATGAATCCCTTGATCATATGATATATTTTGTGTATTTGAATGCTCAAATGATGTCAGAATTATGAGATCTTGCGCTTGCTAGATCCGGCTCGTCGAGATGCTCGATTTGACTATAAACACTCCATGTTAGAGTCGATTTGATAATAATCGCTTGATCTTAATTAGTCTTGATTGAGGTGCTTTTGACATCAAGATGCTATGGAATTTTGAGGTCATATCGGTTGCCCCATTTTTTGGATGATATTATCTCAATCATCCAAAATATATATGTCAATGCCGAAAATAACAGATTCTTTAATGAAATTTGAGGGTCCATTAACCACACATTTTGAGTGAACAGATCTTCATGGGAGCATAAGATTATGACTACGGAAGCAAATGCAGGGCCGCGAATGTGTGAAGATATGCTGGCAGATTTTGATTCTGGACCATCAGATCCTGAGGCCTTCAGTGCTGCTCCCGACCCATGGGAGGTAGCGATAGTCGCGCCCGATAGCAGCGGTGGCAGTCTGACAGGTGAGCCTCGGTCAGCGGAGCTTGAACTGGGTGGCCCTAGCGGCGGCGAGAACGCAGGGCCCTCTTGAGGGAGAACAAGTCTGTGCTCAGCTGGCCTCGCGGTCACTGGCGCTTGGCGCAGAATCCATGGCAACGTCTGTTTTGCCCATTTTGCCGTTTGGCGGTTTTTGGTGGTTTTGATTTTGATCTTTTGCCCTTATAAGGGGTCTATAAAACCTCCCAGGGCGAGGAGAAGGCATTCTCTTCTTCTTGAGAGAAGGTCATTTGGAGGATCAAGACCCATAGTTCATCTGGCGAGCTCTTGTTTTCCCTCGAAAAGAGGTGTGTTAAGCGACCGTTGGGCGGCGGGTTTGGAAGCGAGACCCGTAGTTCATCTGAGACTCATTTCCGCGAAAGAGGTGTTAACTAACCTCGTCGGACGGTCGGGGGGCGATCAAGACCGTGGTTCATAGCAAGGCTCAGTTTTCCCTCGAAAGAGGTGTTAGTTGACCTCGTGGACGAATAGGTTTGGAGGCGATCATCGGCAATGATAACCGGAGAGGTTATGGATTCAAACGATGGTGGCCGGCGAAGTGAAGCGCAGCAGTGCAGCAGTGATCAGCGGAAATTCCGGCGATGGTCAGTGAAATTAACGTGGCGGTAATCAGCAGTAGCCGGTGAAATAGTGTTGTGGCCAAATGGTAAGTAGTGGCCAGGCAACAATTAAGCGATAGTAGTGGTAGTAGCGTCGGTAAGCGAAACGGCAATGGATAGTGGTAACCGGCAGATTACCGTGATGGTGTAGTGACTCTGATAGTCTGCAGCGATGGCGAAAAAGTGGTTAGCGGCCAGCAAGTGGTAGTGCAAGCAAGCCAAGTAAGTATCGGTGCGAGATAGCCGGTAGCATAGTGGTAGCCAGCGAAATTACAGCGAGTGTATATGCAACGATGGTTAATGGCGGCAAAGTGGTCAGCGGCTCAGCGATAAGTAGTAAAAATGCGCGTGATCGATAAATCAATTATGTAGCAACGATGAAATGCCGGTAATGCGAGGTGTGGCACCGATAGTTAATTACTGAGGGTCAGCAGCGGCCAGCAGCAAGTCAACAATAATAGCGTCGTAGTCAGCGAGATGAATAGCAGCGATAGTGGTGTCGGAGAAATTTCAGTGAGTTGATGTAGTGCAAATAATGATGGTTAGCAGCGGCAGGGTAATTCAGCAATAGCTCAGCAGTGATGCATGATATGGATCGGTAGTTAAGTGGATGGCCAAATGACAATGGTGACTATGAAGATTGTCGGCGATGTCGGTAGTGACCGACCACGGTAATCGGCAGCGGTGGCGGCACGTGGATTAGCGGCCGAGGATCTTTGACCTATCGAGGTTGTTTGTTAAGTGTGACTTCGATGGCGTTAACTGTATGGAATAGGTTAATTGAATCCGTTGAGGATTTTGACCTCTCGAGGTTGTTTGTCGAGTGTTACCGATGACATTAACACTATGGAAGAGGTTGAATTAGATGCGAATTTTTGACCTATCCGAGGTTGTTTGTCAGAGTGTTTGCTTGATGACTTTAATCTGTATGGAAGAGGTTGAATTAAATCTGCTGAGGATTTGACATATCAAGTTTGTCGAGTGTTTGCTCGATAGCGTTAAGTATGGAAGAGGTTGAATTGAATCGTTGTGGATTTTGACCCATCGAGGTTGTTGTTTGTCAGTATTACAATGGCGTTAACATATGGAAGAGGTTGAATTAGTCTGAGGATTTTTGACATATCCGAGGTTGTTTGTCAGAGTGTGACTCGATGACATTAACTTGTATGGAAGAGGTTGAATTGAATCCGCTGAGGATTTTTGACCTATCCGAGGTAGTTTATCAGAGTGTTTGCTCGATGACATTAACAGGTTGTTTGTTAGTACCCGATGACGTTGACTTGTTTCTTGGGATGGTAATCGATTAGATATTTAACATGGGCAATCTTCTGAGATTAAGAGTTGCCCCCTAGTTTTCAGCAAAATCTCAAGGAACAAAGTTTGATGAATCTTCATTCCTCACTTGCGCTCCTTAAAAGCTTGAAATGCTCCACCTCGATGGTGGTTTTGATCTTGTTGGGAAACTTGGTGGCCATACAAGAGGAAATAATGGAATTAGTTTCCCATGGATGAAGCTATGTGTTAGAAACCATGCGTAGAGTGAAAGTTTACGCTTTAGCCTTATTGTGAAATCCAGCAGACACACAGGTATTTAAAGAGTGAACAAGAAAACCGAATTTTACTTGAAAATCTTGAAAAGAGGGAAAAAATCATAGCCCAAGAAAAACTATATTTATTTTGGAGTACAAGTTTTCCGATAATGGGAGGGTGGTTGGTTGGAAATGGTGTCACAGTGGTACCGATTATGCGAGGATTTTCAAGCTTTAGAGCTCTCTCTCTCTCATAATGAAGGCCATTTATATAATGCAGATCTCTAGAATACATGCAACCAACCACTCTATCGGATGGCTTATGATGATTCCCTTGATCATATGATATATTTTGTATATTTGAATGCCCAATGATGTCGAAATTATGAGATCTTGGGCTTGTTAGATCCGCTCTTCGAATTTGACTATAAATACTCCATGTTTAAGAGTCGATTTGATAATAATCGCCGATCTTAGTTTGATTCGTAATGAGATTGCTACATTAAGATTATTATATATAATTATATATATATATATATATATATATATATATATATATATATATATAACTGTTGTCTCGAGAACTTTTGAGGAAATTGATTATTTACACAAGAATTTTAAATTTAATGCATTTAAGATTCAATTTCAGGAATTTGTTTTCTCAAAAATTTCAGGGATTTGTAATAAAATTTTATTTTATTTTTATTAATTAAGTTTTTTTGTAATTGAACTTTTTTGTAAGGGTCTTCCATTGAAGTATTTTAAATGTATTGTGACAGGAATGCATGATTTTAAAAATCCTAATATTTGGTAAGAGAAAAATAAATGCAACTTAAAATTTCAAAAACATTTGGAATTCCCTCTTTAATATAATTTCAATGTTTTGAAATGCATCCAATTTGGGAGTAGCCACTTAGTCATTTACAGATCCAAATACACACAAAACAAGTAATAAATTCAGACATTTTTAGAATGTGCTCATCAAAACAACCAAATTTATTTTGCCAAGAGAAGACTGAGCATAGTATGCCAAGGCAATTATTCTCCATTGGGAGATGTAGATTACTCAACTTGAAGATATTGTCAAGCCAAGACAAGAAGATTGTGGGAGACATTGATGGCTATTATATTTGTCCACCTGTAATGGTAGAGATGGCATGACTTAAAAATAACGTCAGAGTGATGTAGGAAGGATATGAAGGCCAAACATTGGAGATTATCTAATACATCATCCTTTGGTGAGGGAGATGAAATATCCTAAAGAGATAACTTGTTATTGATGGGTGACCTTAAGTTAGCAAGTGGATGACGGGAGGCAAGCATGATAGTTATCCTCAAGATAGGATGTGCTTGTGTGAGTGACAGTCAACACAATTGTCATCAGACCTAGAATGTATTATAATTGTCATCAAACCTGGAATGTTTAGAAAAGGTAAGAACTAAGCCCAAAGAACAGTTTGAATTCAAACTTAATTGAAACAATTTAATTAGCATTAAATTTCAATAAATAATCAACAAATACATAAGAGAATAATTTTATTTAAACTGAACTTTCAAGTATATTAATTTCTCCCAAAATAAGTATCAATAACTTTTTTCAATTATGAGAAAATTAAGTAATTTTTTTTCTAAATGAATATTACCCTCCTCATTAAGTGCAAATGAGTCAAATCAAGCTCAAGTAGGTTAACTTGAGCTCATTTAATGACCAACTCACTCAAACTTAAGCATAAGTTGAGCTCATATGATGAGATCGAGATCACCTCACCTAAAAGATAGAAAGAAGCTTGAGTCAGAGGTAACCTGAGCTCAACTCACCTACTTGATGTCCTACTCAAGCTCAAGCTCAAGCTCTAGATTAGCTTTCCTAAAAGATGATAGGCTTGAGCTTGACCCATGAACTCGAGCTAAAAATCACAATACAAATCTAGTGGAGTAGAATGAGAACTTGCTAGAGATGGATTTTAATTTGGCTTGCAGAAGAATATGATGATGACATAGATAGTGTTATGGGAAGTCACAATAGTAGCTTGCTATAACATGTGGCTGCAATAGCCCTAGTGGGAGATTGCTTGAGAAGACATTCATGACTTTACCATTAGAAAAAGCATCAAAACATCCAATGTCCCTCGAACAAGAAAAGAAGCTCATGAATTGGATTTGATTCATATAAAAAACTAAAAAATTATGATATCTAATATAGCCAGCTTGCAACCCAATGAGCTAGAAATTATTATGCTTGAACTCAAGCTCATTATATATATATATATATATATATATATATATATATATATATATATATATATATATATATATATATATATAATGGTTCATAGAAAGAAAAATATCTTATATACAGAATATGTTGTTATTGCGTGCTAGAAAATCAGTTGCGGTAGAGTAAAAGTTTACGCCTTAGCCTTATTGTGAAATCTAGCACATACACAAGTATTTAAAGAGTGAACAAGAAAACTCCAGAAATTTTCACATGGTAAATCTCAAAAAGAGTGATAAAATCACAGGGCCTAGCCCAATAAAAAGCTTCCACTATGTATCTGTTTCAGAATACAAAATTTTCCCAATAACGAGATTACAGAATTGTATATGAGAAAGAACGATAACTATGTAGTCACATTCAGATGGTAATAGTTTCTAGTGGTAGTAGATGATGGTGAATAACGAGGAACAACGACTGACGATGAAGGTCATTATGATGGAGACCGGTAGAGATTGGCGACACAGGATCACGGCTGAGTGACAATCCGGTGGTTGACGACCAAGTGAGTGATTGTGCTTGGAGGATCTTCAAGCTTTAGGGCTCTCTCTCTCTTTGGCTCCCCTCATATGAGGAATGAGGGGCTATTTATAGATTGGAGGAGTGGCTTCTCTGTAAATACATGTAAAATCCGAACCATTCCACTTCATCAAACAGCTCAAAATGATTCCTTTGATCATTTGATGTATTTTAAGTATTTGAATTCACAAATGAAGTCAGAATTATAAGATCTTAGGCTTGTTGGATCCGGCTCGTCGAGATGCTTGATTTGACTATAAACACTCCATATTTGGGAGTTATTTAAGGATTTTACTGATATCCTAAAGTTTTCAATGATATTTTAAGTGCTTGATCTCGACCAGTTTCATCTTCGGATCAGCTTGCTTCTATCATCAAGATTCGTGCTTCAACTCATAAAATTTTCAGTGTCATATCAGTTTCCCCCTTATTTTTGGATGACATTATCTCAATCATCCAAAAATATATGAACCAATTACTTGAAAATAACAGATTCTTCAATGAAATTTGCAGGTCAACTAGCAATACATTTTGAGAGAACAGGTTTTTATGGGAGCACAAGATTATGATCACTGAAGCCGATGCAGGGCCGCAGATGTGTGCGGGTATGCACAGGTGCAAGATTTTGGGGTTATGGACCCATCTGGGCACTAATGGGCGCTTATATACTCTTGTTGGCACCCAGCGATACGCCTATTTGGTGCGCCGCACGGTCGGATGCGCGCAAGTGCTGCTGGGCACGCGCGGCGTGGCAGCGATGAGACGCGCGGATAGAGCGGGCGCATTCGGGCATGCGGGATTGCGAGTTGGTGGCCATTGTTGCCAAGAAAGTCTGATCGAGCCCATTCACCTCCGCCAGGGTACTTTACTATTTCTGAGATGATTCTTCGTGCGGGACTGCGATTCCCTTTGGCTCCTGAGTTGATTGAGATCTTCAAAAATTGTGATGTAGCTTTGTCACAATTTTTATTTCGAGCTTTAGTGGTCATCATTGGTTTGACTATCTTCTTTAGAGAGCGTGGTGTTATTTTGAATATCAAATACTTGTGCCAAATGTGTAGATTCACATATGATGCTCAAGGACGTATTTCTTATCGGACTATAAAGAATTGGATAGAATTTTCAGCACAGGATCCATCTAAAAATTGGTTTAATGGATTCTCTTTTGTGAAAAATAAGTGGGGCCTTTCTGAGAGATGGGGAAGATTGAATGGCCTTCCAGATCCCTTGCTGATGGCGGAGAATGAGATCCTGGCAACTCTTAATATTCCTGATGTAGAAAGCTTGCAACATGAGTTATGTCACATTGGCAAATATATAGTTGAAGATAGGATGTTCAAGGTTGGCCTTTCCATCCAGGCAGAAAGATCTCATGCTCTTCCGCTGAAGAGGTCAAGTAAAGGTGATGAAAAGTCTCCTCATACTCATAGGGTTCTCTCAAGAAGCCCATTACGGGATCACGGTGGTAGCAATGTTTCATCTTTATAGAAAATGAAGACATATGCTGAAGTGACTACATCAGATATCTGTGAAGAAGATGTTTACCCCGCTTGGCCTCCTCGAGACTATTTCAACTCATGATGGGGAGTTCGAAGCCACACATTCTCAAGAGGTGTTAAATCACATATGCGACGTCCAACGAGATGAATTGGTACGTTGTTTTCTCCTCCTTCTTTTCTTCTTTTCCTTTGTGTAATATTTGTGATGGTTTTTTTTATATAGGTAACTCAAACATTAGGGCAGATGGCTCATTTGGGTGTTAGATGAGTGGAACACTGAATTTGTGTAGGTAAAATATATGTAAGGCGAGTATGAGCGAAAGATGAGTGCTAAGGCCAAAGAAGTGGCGACTTTGGAGGATCAGCTGACCGGGTGCAAACTGAGCTAGCGAACATGAAGACCTCTCTTTCTCTCAATGTCAGGAGATGGAGCGCACTCATGATGAGCTGATTGAGGTGAAGGCAGAGACTCGCCAGAAAGAGAAAAGACTCAAGGCACTTGTAGTGGAGAAGAAAGCTCTCGAACTAGAGAAGAAAGCATTACAAGATCGTCTTTCTGAGAAGGAGCATATAATGTCATAAGCGAAAGCAAATGAAATCTCCTTGAAGGCAGTGGAAAACTTAAGAGCTCCCTGGCTTATCATGGTACAATCGAAGACCATGTCCAGGAAGCTCGTAATCATATTCTTGATCTTGAAGTGAAGGACTTGGAGCACCAATGTTTAGAGGAGGGCTTCATCTGAGGGTTCCTAAAAGGAATCCATTTGGTACATCATAAGACCAGAGCTAGTATTAAGGATCTATCTCCCAGCTAAGTATCTGAAGATTCTTCGTTAGATTCAGGAGATGAAGGAGTCGAGAGTGAGCTCAAGAGAGCATCTCCTAGTGGTGGGGAGGACGTTGATATCATGTAGTATCAGTTGTGGATACCTTTTTTTATCTATGTATTATTATTAGTGTGTATCAGAATCTTGATTCTTTCTTATATCATCATGTTAATGTTGTTAATGAAATTTTTTTTTAGATGATACGCTATTGTTTTGTTTTTACCTATCCGGGGTAATTGGTCGAAATATTATTCGACGACGCTAACCTATACGGATGAGGTTGAATTGAATCCACTGGGGATTTTGACCTATCCAAGGTTGTTTGTCAAAGTGTTACTTGATGACGTTAACCTATATGGAAGAGGTCGAGATGTCCACCAAGGACCTTTTGACCTATCCTAGGTATCGGTCAAAGTGTTGATGACGTTAACCTGTATGGAAGAGGTCTGATCAAGTCCCCTTGGGATTGATTATGCCTCGATTAAGATACAACGTGAGTTGTATATTTCTCAAGTGGGAGAATTGAATGAAGAAGAAATAAGCTTGTAAGAAAAAGTTATAAATTCATTACTTTGATAAGTTCGACGATACAATCATAAGATGATTTTAACATGGATATGAGTTTCAAGAGGAAATGACAACAACAACAACAATAAATCTTTATCCCACTAAGTGGGGTCGGCTACATGAAGAGGAAGCGACAAATGAGATAAAATAAAAGTTGTAATAATTATGCAGTAGGAATTACTGATAATATTTTCAGAGATTCTCAATGTTCTAAGTTCGAGGTAGAGTTTTTCCTTCTAGATCCTAGAGCTTGAATGTTCCTGGCTTGACCATAGATATAACTACATATGGTCCATCCCAAAGAGGTGAGAGTTTATTGCATTGAGGGCCTTTGCCTTCAGCTTCCAGACTTCATAAGACCAAGTCACCGACAGATATGGGACGAGATTTTACTCTTCTGTTGAACTGATGAGCTACCCTTTGGTGATAGAAGCGATCAGTAGGGCCATCGAGTTTGGGAGTAGGTCAGTGTTGGAGTTTTCTTCATTACCATCATGATTGAATAATTGAACTCTTGGACTTGGAACCCCGATATCTACTGGTATAATAGCTTCTGTGTGAAACACAAGTTATATGGTGTCTCACCAGTCGAGGTGCGCGATGTAGTGCGGTAAGCCCAAAGAACATTAGAAAGCTCATCAACCCATTGCCCCCCAACCTTCTCAAGACGTGTTTTTAGTCCTTTGAGTATAGTCATGTTGGTAGCTTCAGTCTGTCAGTTAGTTTGAGGATGTGCTACAACTGTATGCAGCAGCTGAATGTGAAGATCTTTGCAAAAGGATGTATAGATTTTTCCAGTAAATTAGGTTCCATTGTCAGTGATGATCTTTACAGGAAGACCAAATCGACATACTATATTTTTCCAAATAAATTATTTAGCATTTGCTTCCATGATTTTAGCGAGTTGTTTGGCTTCCACCCATTTAGTGAAGTAGTCGACGGCTAAAATTATAAACTTTCGTTGCCCTGACGCTATCAGAAAAGATCCCATGATATCAATTCTCCACTGAGCAAAAGGCCACGGGCTTTGAAGGGATGAAAGCTTTGTATGCGGCATGTGAGAGAGGTTAGAGTGCAACTGACAACTTGCATATTTTTTGTGAACTCCAAAATCTTGTTTCATAGGCCAATAGAACCCCCTTATAATTTTAAGGGCTAGTGCCCTTCCTCCTAGGTGTTCTCCACATATCCCAGTGAACCTCTCTTAATGCGTGTCTCGAAGGTGAGAGGAATTTGAGGTATGGTCCAGAGAAAGCTCGTTCGTATAGTTCACCTCTGATAATAGTAAAGTTTGAAGCTTGTCTTTGAAGACGAGTTGCAGAAGTTGGGTCTTTAGGAAGGGTTCCTTCTTGTAGAAAAGATAGGATGGGGTCCATCCACGAATGTTCCTTTATCTCATTAATTGCTTGTATTACCCACGACCCTGGGATGCACAAAAAATATATTTCTTTAACATGCTTTCTCTTAAATAGATCTCCAGTAGCAGATGTAGCAAGCTTGCGAGGCGTCATTTCAGTATTCTTCTCTGTATGTGAATGATTTGATGTGTCTTGAAATGGGAAGAGACTTTACCAAGTGGAGATATTACATGGAGGGTTATGAGTATTAAAGTTTCCCTCAACTTGGGAGGCGACAAGTTGAGAGTCGATGAATTAAGTCTTGAGCTTCACAATCAATGGCGAGTCTCAACCCTGCGATGAGAGCCTCATATTCAGCTATATTATTAGTTGCAAAAAATTTTAGGCTAAGTCCATACTCTAAGGTATTTTGCTGGGTGGAAATAAATAAGATTCCGCACCAGATTTCGAGCTCCATCAACATAGAGGGTCCATTGAGGAGATGAAAGGCATGTAGCAGATAGCTCCTCAGAGTTGGCGGCATTCCACTATAAAGTCTGAGTACTTGAGACTTTATAGCGAGGCCGAGATAGAAAATTTATATCAAATTCTCTCAATTCTACGACCATTTAATTAACCTCCCGGATGCTTACGGTTTTACGTAGGATGGCCCTTAATGGTAAATGAGTGTAAGGATAGTATGAGCTTGAAAGTATGGGGCAATTTTTTTGAGAAAACTAAAGCCAGAGCCACCTTATCTGCAAGTTGATAACGACTTTCTATATGAGAGAGAATTTTACTGACATAGTAAATTGGTTGTTGTATCCCATTTTCTTCTCACACTAAAACTGAGCTTATCGCGTGGGAAGAGACTGCGAGATATAAGTATAGCATCTCTCCCTGGATAGGCTTGGATAGTAGAGGTGGAGATGCTAAATACTCCTTTAGTTGCTCAAAAGCAAACTGACATTCATCAGTCCACTATAAATTATTATTTTTAGCTCCCTTTAATATTTTAAAGAATGGCAAGTATCTATCCCCAGAACGGGCTAGGAAGCGGGATAACGCAGCAATTCATCTATTCAACGTTGAATTTCCTTAATATTCTTTAGAGGAATCATATCTTTGAGAGCTTTGATTTTCTCGGGGTTGGCCTCAATCCCACGGTGGGTTACCATAAATTGAAGAAATTTTTCTGACGTAACCCCTAAAGCACATTTGGTCGGGTTGAGTCGCATGTTATAACATCAAAGAAGGTTAAAGCATATTTCTAAGTCAGAAATATGTTGTGATTCTTCCAAGCTTTTCACTAACATATCATCCACATATACCTCCATTGTGCGGCCTAATAGGTCTTTAAAAACCTTACTCATAAGTCATTGATAGGTAGTACTAGCATTTTTCAACCCAAACGGCATAACTTGGTAACAGTATAAACTTTTATATGTTTGAAATGTTGTAGCTTCTTCATCCATTGGGTCCATTTTTATTTGGTTGTAACGAGTAAGCATCCAAAAAGCGAGCATTTGATGTCCGATGTAGCATCACTCAATTGATTAATTCGAGGAAGAGAAAAACTATCTTTCGGGCAAGCTTTGTTAAGGTTAGTGTAATCAATACACATTCTCCATGTTCCATTTATTTTCTTAACCATGACATCATTTTCTAGCCATGTAGGGTAATGTACCTCTCATACAAATCCTGCTTCTAGGAGCTTGTTAACTTCTTGTTCAATAGCTTGGAGGCGATCGGGTGCAAAACTTCGCTTCTTTTGGATGATCAATTTGAATGTTGGATCAATCTTGAGGGAGTGCATGATCACATTGGGGTCGACCCCCGACATATCCGTCGGACTCCAAGCGAAGATGTCTTGATTTACAAGAATCTATGTATTTTTCCCTTTGTTCTTCTAAAAGATCCCACTTACTTGTTCATAGTGGTTGGTCATCGATAATACAAGAGCAAGTCTTACGGAAGCTTTTGGGGTACTTCTTCATCTTGAAAATTAAAATCTTCGATGTTGAAGGTCACAGAAGGGCATAGTTGAGCTTGTTTGTGGTAACATGATTGTGTTATCTGTTGATTTCCACAGACCACCCCAACTTCAACAAGGGTTGGAAACTTAAGATGAGATGTGATCTTGAAGTGATTGCAAAAAAATTGATTGGAGTCTTCCAAAGATAGTGTTATATGCCATCGACTTGACCACCATGAATTGGATTAAATGAGTCACTTGAAGAAATTCACCAAGGACAACAGGAAGGGTGATTGTCCTCTACTGCTTGAGGCGATTATCAAACCCGTATAATGGTCTGTGGGTTGGAGCTTTTCCTAACCGGGCCCATGCTAAGAAATGTGGGTAAAATAAGACATCAAGAACTCCCATTGTCAATCAAAATTCTCTTAACATTATAGCATGGGTCACCTATCCCTGTGCTGATGACAAGTGGATCTTGACGAACATTGACTCCTTCTAAGTCAGTCATTAAAAGTGATGGAATGATCAATAGACTTCTTTAACTCTTCGAGGTGGTAATGAGAACTTGATTAGATAGTATTGGTACTCTCGATTGTTTCAATTTTCCAACTATTTGATGATTATTTTATTATTTACGTGATTGTCACGTTGCCCCTAGTTGGAGGTATGTTTGTTTGAGTCGATTGATTCCTCACAAATCGACGTAGATATCCTTGTTGAATAAGTCTCTTGATTTTTCTTTGAGTTGTTTCCATGCCTCGATAGTATATCCCGCGACTTGATGGAAGTGCTCTTGATTTCCTGAATTTGATTTCAGTGAATGTGGACACTTGATGTTTTCTTCATCTCGAATAGCCATCAGGAGGTTAACACGAGATGTGTTCAGCGGCGTGTATTCCTTTTTTGGTCGTGCTTCACGTCGTTGATATGGGGGCCGTGGGGGGAGATCACGACTGCCTTGTTGCTTCTTTTGATGGGACTATCGGTCTGTATTCCCTAGGGTGCTCTTATGTTTTCCTGTAGATTGTTCAAATTATTTGCAATGGGCATTAATAGCTTCATCGGTAGAGATTTGTGCTTCCACACGATGAACTAAGTCGGCATATGAGTGGACCATATGTCGCATTAGTGATGAGTAAAATGGCCCTGGATGGAGCCCTTCAAGGAAAACTCCTCTCAACAGTTCAGGATCTACTCCAGGTATTTGGCGAGCTTCTAAGGAGAACCTCTGGAAGTATTCCTTAAGTGATTCGCCCTCATTTTGATGAATGTCGGAGAGATGGGAGGAATCTTTAATGATCCCAATTTGTAATGAACTGTTCTACAAAAATCTTGGCGAGAAAGGTATGGATGGATTCCTTGGAAGGGAGTAGAACCAAGTGCGAGCTTGTCCCTTGAGGATAACTAGAAAGACCTGACAAAGCAGTGTGTCAGGAGCTCATTGGATAAGCATGATGGTCCTATAATAGTCGATATGTTCATGTGGGTCAGTCACCCCATCATAGGAATCAATGCTCGGAAGCTTGAAACCCACGGGAATATGATGTTGAAGAATAGTTTCAGCTAAAGGTGAAGATTCCTCATAGCCGTGATGACGGGGAAGATGATTTCTATCTTGAAGGTGAAATTTGTCTTGCATTAAGCGTCGTAATTCTGCACGTATAACATGACGAGTGGGGTCAATAGGATGAGAATGCGTCAAGCTACCAGTAATAATTGGTGGATTAGCAATCGGTTGAGCTGCAAGGAGATTAGCATTTTGACCTCCCATGGCTAACAATTGATCTTGGGGGAGATGTGTTTACTGCGGTTGTGGCTGTTGTGTTCCTCACAAAAGTTGAATCATCTCATTTTGAGACTTTTCCATTCGGCGCACGCGATCTTCTAAAGAGATTCCTCTCAGGTCACCTATCGAGGTGTGAGTGAGCTTAGCATCCTTGGTTCAAGGATTGGTTTAGTGTGAGTTGGAGGCGGGAGGCCACATTCTGGTATTGCCATATTAATATAACGAGGGTGTTCACGAATTATGATTGAAGGATCTTTTCCCACGGTATGTTGTGTCTAAAATGATTCGCGGTAAAGTAAAGTTTAGCCTTGTTGAAATCGGCACACAACATTTAAAGAGTGAATTAGAAAACTCAGAAATTTTCACATGGAAAACCTCGAAAGAGGGAAAAACCAGGGCTAGTAAAAATACTATGTATGTTTGAATACAAAATCTTCCCGGTAATGGAATTACAGAATTGTATATGAGAAAGGAACAACAACTATGTAGTCACATTCAGATAGTAATAGTTGCTAGTGGTAGTAGATGATAGTGAATAACAAGGAACAACGACTAATTATGAAGGTCATCATGATGGAGACCGGTAGAGGTTGATGTGGCGAGGATCAGCGGCGACGACCGACAGCGGTGGTTGACGACCGTCGAGTGGTGGCACGATTGTGGTTGGAGGATCTTCAAGCTTTAGGGCTCTCTCGTCTCTCTTGCTTTGGCTCCCCTCATATGATGAATGAGGGGCTATTTATAGATTGGAGGAGTGGCTTCTCTGTAAATACATGCAAAATCCGAACCACTCCACTTCATCAGATGGCTCAAAATGATTCCTTTGATCATTTGATGTATTTTAAGTATTTGAATGCTTAAATGAATTCAGAATTATAAGATCTTGGCTTGTTGGATCCAGCTCGTCGAGACGCTCGATTTAACTATAAGCACTCCATATTTGGGAGTTATTTAGGGATTTAACTGATATCCTAAAATTTCCAATGATATTTTAAGTGCCTGATCTCGACCAGTTTCATCTTCAGATTAGCTTGCTTCTATCATCAAGATTCGTGCTTCAACTGGTAAAATTTTTAGTGTCATATCAGTTGCCCTCCTATTTTTGGATGGCATTATCTCAACCATCCAAAAATATATGTGTCAATTACTTGAAAATAATATATTCTTCAATGAAATTTGCGTCATTACATTTTGAGAGAACAGTTTGTATGGAGCACAAGATTATGATCAAGCGATTAAGGGTATGTGTCGTATGCGGTGCAAGATTTTTGGAGTTGTGGATGCACTACATTACGATGCAGGTAAATGCCAGTTGGAAAATATACAAGCTTCGCCGTGCCTCTTTATTTGTATGGTGCGTGAGTCGTGGTCGAATTGATCATGGTCCGCGAGACAGTCCCGAAGCGAGCCGGTCGATGGTCGCAGACCCGAACGAATCCGAACGTTGGAAGCATCTTGGTTGGTCATACGCGTTCTGTAGGAGAAGTCATAAGCGGCCAGCGGCGCGTCATGGAACCGCGTGTAGCCATCGCAGTGGGCGATGGCGAGCCCGCGTATAGCGTGCCATAGCGAGGGAGTAACATTGACCACGAACTGCCAACATAAAATGATATTTCATCTGAAGGGTGCCGCGCGCTATCTCTGAGGAAATGGCGGTTTCATTTTCGATGGTTTTATTTAGTCGAAAAGTGCCGAAAATAGTCGTTTTCTCCGCATGCATTCTTATAGAATGTTTGGTGTGGCCATATTCATTCTTGACTCGCCCGTGGCCACCGGCCGTGACAGACCCAGCGCGCGCAACCCGTGGCGTTCAAATTATATTTGGCCCTTTTAGAATCGACCCACTCCGTCTTCGGACCGTCTGCGACGACGTCGGCCCGATCCTGACTCGCGTCTGCATACTGCATGATGAGCTAGCACCATGACGTGTTCTCTCAGCGGCGTCCCACTGCGCCTTTGGTGCCCTGGGTCCATCATCTTATGCTTGATAAAATCACATCGACTTTTGTGATTATAATCTTGTGCTCCCATAAAAACCTATTCTCTCAAAATGTAAATGACCGCAAATTTATGAAGAATTTTATTTTCAAGTAATTCACATATTTTTTGGATGATTGAGATAATGTCATAAAAAAACAGCGATATGACACAAAATTTTTCCGGTTAGTCGAATCTTGATGATAAAGCAAATCCAAGATGAAATTGGTGAGATCAAACACTTAAAATATCATTGGAAACTTTGGGATATCGTTAAATCTCGAATAACTCCCAATATAGAGTGTTTATAGTCTCAGTATCGCGAGCGGATCAACAAGATCTTATAATTACATTTGAGCATTCAAATACTTAAAATACATCAAATGATCAAAGGAATCATTTTGAGCCATCCGATGAAGTGGAGTGGTTTATTTAATTCTGGCTCCTTCTATAAATAATCTCATTCTCATATGAGAAGAAGAAAAAGCAAAGATCCTCATATGTTATCTCGTACCATTCTATTCGCCGTGTTAACCGCAATATCCTCTCAATCATGGCCATGACGTCATTGTTCTCGTTATTCACCATCATCTGTACCAGCAATGTTGCCATCTAAGCGTGTTCATTGTTATCTTATAATATCGTGAAGATTTTGTACTCTAAAACGATACATAGTGGAAGCATTTTTGATGGGCCTTTCACATTTTCAGAAAATTTGAGTTGTTCTTTAAATACTTTGTGTGCTTATTTCACAACAAATAAAACGTAAACTTTACTCTACAAGGTTTTCTATATGAATGAAGATCAAAGATATTGATAGTTTAGGCTTTAAATTTTGTTATTCACGCTTGAGTCGTATTAGAAATACTATAGCTCTAATTATAAATAAAAATTTGAAGATAATGTTGTAAAAATTGTTAGAATAGAATATAAAATTATAGATTTAAAGATTATTATTGATACTAAGATAATTAATATTATAAGTATTTATATCTCTCAAGTAGGTTAGGATGTATGCTCGAAAAAAAAATTTATAATGACCTAAAAGGATTAATACAAACAATACCTCTTAAAAAAAATTTATTATAGCGATTTAAATGAACATATTGGTAAAGTGATTTTAGATTTTAAAATCATTCATGATGACTAGCTATAAGTTTGTAATGAATAATAAAGAAGGTAAAACCATGTTGAGTTTTTTTTAGCTTATGATTTTGTAATTTCTATTATCTTATTTAATAAAATGGGTGAGCATATTATCATTCATAGGAGTGGACCTATTAAAATAGAAATTGATTATTTTTTTAATAAAAAATAGATCTTTTAAATTGTAAATATGGTAAGGTCATTCTCAATGAAAGTTTAATCACTCATCATTGACTATTAGTTTTAGATTTTACGAAGAAGGGTTGGAGGATAAAAAGTAAATCAAAATGTTGCCTTAATAGTAGATGGAGGTGTTTAAAAATTCTAGTAAAAGAATTTTTAAAAGAAAGCTATAAGATTTTAGTATTTGAGATCTTCATGAGAAAGTTAATGTTATGTAAAAAAAAGTGACAAGTGAGATTAAACAAGTTAGTAAAAATATACTTGAAGATAAAAAAAAAGCTCCTATTAGTAAAAAAAAATACTAATGAAGTCAAAATATGCAGAAAAAGATAAAAAATAAAAAAATAATTATAAAAATTGATTTAAATATAAAAACTTAGAGAATAAAGAAACATATAAAGTTCCTCATAAAAATTTAAAGAAAGTTATATATAATGCAATGAATTTAGCATTTAGTGATTTACATAATAAAGTGGAAGCTAAAGAGACAAAATATGCATGTATTAATAAGTCAAGGAAAAAGATAGAAGAAGTAAAATTTAAATCGAGTGATTTATATTAAGAAAAAAAGATTAAAAAATGCTTTTCTTAGAATATGATCATAGGCAAATGGTATATTTTGATAAAATTTTTGGTGAAAGTTGTGAGAAAGTGCTCTTAGTAACCTAAATGAGAAAATTTTTTTTTATTTTTATTATTATATTAGTAAAACTAAAGTTGAAGGGATTTAAAAAAAGAAAATGTGAAGCATTTGGACAAGATAATATTTTAATTGAAGTGTGTAAATGCTTAGGAGATTGAACAATATCTTGGCTTACTAATCTTATTAATATTATTTTAAAGACTAGAAATATGATGCATTTAGAAAGAGATTGTTAGTTTCAAGAAAAATACTTTCGAGAGTTCTAGAAAAAAATTCAGAATTATTTTTATATAATTATAAATGTTGTTGATATTTTTACTCATTATTTGCTTAAAAAAATAAACAAACAATTCTATCCCCAGCGCTTAGCGTGCATTCCCACATTCCGACTTCCCCCTCTCAGTCTCCCAGCCCATTCTCAATCACCTCTCTCTCTCTCTCTCTCTCTCTCTCTCTTATTGGAGATATTTAATATTTTAGTTGGCTTTAATTTTTTTTAATTATTTCTACTATTTTATGAAAAATGATGAAATTTTAGAGTTACAATACAAGGCTCCTATGAATTTTTTTAAGTAGAGAATAATGTACTTGCATTTTTTAAAAAATTGACAAAATCTTCTCTTTAATTTTAAAAAGGACAATGTCAGAGATTTATTAGATCTTACATTTTTCAACAATTAATAAAAAAGAAAATAATTTTTCAAGACAATATTTAATAAAATTAATATAATATTTGAAAAGAAAAAAAATTACAGTTAAAATATTCTGACAAAAATTTGATAAATTTACAAAATTACTTTAATATTAGTGTAATACATAAATACTTAATTAATTTTTATTTTATATTTAATTTTAGAATAAATTAAAGGCCTTTTAAATTCATCGTAATTAATTTTTCACTCGTCTCCTCTCTCATTTTCTCCTTTTAAAATGATCACCTCATCATTTATTTAATTAAATCATCATCCAAAATTTATTAGAAATATAAAGGTCTCAAAGAAGAAACTTTCTAATTCAATTTATAATTATATCACTTAAAATGTCATAATATCATATAAAACAATCAATTTATTATTTAAGATGAATCTAGAGTCATATATGCAATTTAAGGCTTGCTTCATTCCTCATAAATTTAATATTATTTTCTTTATTTGTGTTTTTTGTTTGTTATTATTGCTTAAGATAGTTTTACCTCTTACTTTATTAACTTCTCTAACAATCAGAGGCGGCCCTGAACTCTCAGGGCCCTCAAATTCTTTTTTTTTTTCTGTTAAAAAAATATTTTTTTTATATTTTGCACACCCTCAATTTGCATTTTATACAATAAACCTCTCTCCAAATAAATCAATTTAACTCATTACTCTTAAATGACTATTTAATTAATTAAATTAAAAATTCATAAGTTTGATAATCTTGCTCACATATATTTTTTTCTTATAAATTTAGTGATATTATTTTACTAATTATATATATATATATTTAAAATATTAATTTTAAATATTATTTAATTATTTAAAATTTTGCCCACTCTAAAATAATGAGCTAATTCCGCCCTATGTTCAAGTCATTAAGGATATGTATATTGAAGTTGTTATTGGTGTTTAAACATGAGGAAGATTGACTAAATGATTTTTTTTTATTTCATTTGAATTACATCAAGGATTAACTTTAAGCTCATATCTTTTTATTTTAATTATGGATGTTCTTTCTAATCATTTATAGAAGGATTACATAGGTGTTTTCATCATGCTTAATTATTCTCATGAAGATTTCATCTCTTGCATATTATGAACAAACTCTACTTACATAGTCAATATCATTTCTTCTACTTTTGATGCAGACTTGATTAATTTGTATCTTCTTTTCTCTTATAAACTTGCCAAAAGTTGCTCTTTATCTGAATTTAGCTCCAACGGTCACTCTTTTTTTTTTTAACTACCCTCCTTATATTTGAGATGTCACATGAGACTCATACACATCTAAATAAGCTAATTATAGAGTTTATATATAAATTTTAATACTAGAAAAATTGTTTCAAATGAAATTATCGAGAATGTGGATGAAAGAGAACCCAAGTTCCATCTTATAAACAAGTGATCAACTTATTTTCAGAAAAGTTCAAGCTTATGTGTGAGGGCTAACACTTAGTATTTTATATCATGTTTTCATATATTCAATTTGAGACTATGTCCAATATTCTTGCATGTTTTACCAAATTACCTAATCAATGAGAGTTCTCCATATAATCTATCACTCAACTTCAAATATAAGTTTTTGGGGCTCATCAAATATCATATGCCAACCATATGGGGTTGTAGCGAGATCTATCACTCTTGGCTTCACTCAAGCATAGCAAAAAATACTAAAGTTCCATCAAAGCCATGAACTGTATGAACCTCTTAATTCAAATTCAATCATCAGTTTTGATGCCATTTATTAGAGAGTCTAGATCAAACAGGATAAAAGTTAGGCTTTTTACCCAAGCAGTGAAGCTTTTTTTACTCTAATTGCTAAGTGAATGACAAGTTTCTCTTTTATTAAGGTTTTTTATTGAGTGTCATTTTAATGCTCTACATGGTGCATGCAAATGGCATTTTGTGCCATCAACATGTATTATTTAACTTAGGTTTCTCTTTTATTAAGGCACTATTTGGCAACAAGTAAGCTTTAGTTAATCCTGTAAATTAGTATTTATTAAGTCTTGCAAGCATCAAATCTTAAAATTTATTTGACATGTTAGATGTTCAATTTGAATAAAACCTAGTGAATTATTTGACAACTATTTTAAGATCTAAGATTTCAATATAGTAGAAACGGAATTACAATAAAGAGAAATGTAGATATTTTTAGTCCTACTTCTCCTGAAATTTACCAAAGCAGGGTTTAATAGAAAATAAGAAAGTATTATGATTTTTTTGGCGTGACAAAATATAAGTTAACCTTGCAACCAAACATCTCCTTAAAAAAAACGTAGAAAACAATTAGCTAACTTTAATCATAAAATCTTTAGCCACTTAAATATTTGTAATAAGTCAACAAAATATGTAGCGAGAAAAGATAAAAAAAAAGTATATTCAAATCTTTAAGAACTCGATTTTGTAGTTAACGAGGTTAAGGAGGAGCAAAAGGCCTTGATTGAATATAGTAAACGGATCCTATATATATATATATATATATATATATATATATATATATAGAGAGAGAGAGAGAGAGAGTAAAACCTAGCCTTTGATCAACTTCAATTTAGCTATGCACATTAATTGGTGCTTCTATGTAACAAGAAACAAAAATTATAATGCGGAAGTATGAAAATCTTGAAAAAGGTAAGCGGGCTTACCCTGTTTCCAAGTAGAAAGGAAGTTTGCCTTCAAAGCCCGGAAGATGAGTAACGATATTCGCTGATTTTATTTTCTATTCAACATTATCGTTAGACTCAAAATCAAATAATCTATAATATAAAAGTATATATTTAGTAAATTTCATTAAAATTTAAAAGTTTAAACACTAATTAATGATAGAAATTTTATAAAATTAATTAGACAACTTATAGAAGCTCTCTTGAAATTTAAGTAATTTTTTTATTTTTAAATTCAAAATCATCCATTGTATACTAAATATCACTAAGCTGATCCTCCTTCGAAAGTATTTACATTTTAAAACAAAGTTATGCATTGAAAAAATTTTAATTATTTTAAGATAAACATAATTGATCTCATAATTTAACAAAAAATATGAAAATATTTAATAAATAGTGATAATTAAGATAACTTTATATCAAAGTTTTTCAGAGTTTTGTAAGTAGCACTAAAGTTTGTTATAGAATACGTCATGATTTTACATCATATTTCATGGAAAATCATACTAATATGAAATTATGTCATAATTTATGGAAAAATCATACTAATATTGTTGAGTTTAAGAGAGATGCTTATGTTACTACTAAATTTTTACGAAACTCTAATAAACTTTTATTGTAAATTCATATATATATATATATATATATATATATATATATATATATATATATATATATATGTATATATATATATATATCTTAGTAAAAATTAACATTCATACCAAATATATACCTTATGGTTGTAAATAATGGTGAAGCTAATACATACCACATATTTCTTATGTATTTATATATCCAATATCTAAACTTCAATTTTTACATATATAACATCCCAATCTTCAATGTCTCATCAAAAATATCACTATCACTTACTTTTTAAAAGTGAAATGCACCTTTTTAAGCATAAGACAGTATTATATAAGTAAATATCTAACTTTAGGTATTAGAATTATGGATATTTTGTTATGTGAATCCTACTTATGTTGGGGGAAAGCATCATCCCATTCAGGTTTTTGATAACAATAAACATGGAAAGGCTTAAATGTAGAAATGTGCAAGCTTAAAATTTTGACAGTTCTATCCAAATAATAGACTGTATTTGTCATTTGCCTATTAGTGGTGGTGCTATAGCAACCCTAATTTCGGATGATGAGATGTGTGAAATCATTTTATCAATGACTAGATGATAGCCACTAGTTATATATGTGAAACTAAAACAATTATCATCTTAGCTTTATATCATGATTCAAGTAATCCCACAATTCAATGACAACATCTTTACTACAAATAAACATTGAAACATGAGATCATATACTATCTCGATAACGCATAAACATTTGATCAATAATATGAACTAACAATCCATCTCAATGAGACATAATCGACTAGACTAGCAATATCTCATCACCTAGATATTGGTGAGGACATCACTAGTTGTTATGATTTAATGGATAATGGTTTTAGCATGAATTCCAATACTGAAGATGAAGAATTTGGCATGCATGTTGATGAGACAAATTATAATCTCAGGAATAATGGACCTCAACTAATTTGCGAGCATGCTTTCAATAACATTGAATCAACTGATGCTATGATGTCAAATAACATTTTCATGCATGTAATCAAATTAGCACAAGAATGTGATAGAATTGATTCATGTGATCCTCTGATAAAAATTTTTGATTGATTAATAATATAGTAATTCCAACCAGTCTTGAAATGGCCATAATTTTTTCTTCAAAAGCTAATCTTTAAGTTGTGATCATTAGTTGGTCCATAACAAACAAAATAGAATTCCTAAAAAAATACTTTCAATAAGAGGAGGCTAATAGCTGAGTATGTGATGCATAATGACCTAATACGACTTTATTAATTGCTTTTGCATGTTTCTAAAATTCAAAAAATTGTAGACGCTTGGAGAATATCTAATATGGGTAGCCCTCACTGCCTTCACCCTATTTTGAATACTAACCATCATAATTGTATCTCAAAATTCATTTGTCAATATATCATAACTATAATTAATTGGCATTTAGATATAAAGCCCGAAAAGATCATAGGATGGATGGAGTCTAGTTTAATATTAGAATATCATACAATAAATAAAGAATGGGATATTATATGTAAGGAAATTAAGTTTAATGTTGAATTAAAATAGTTGGCTAACAATGATTTCATTGTATGTTCTGAGCATTCAAGCCATGCATATGTATGTTTGGACATTTTGTAAGGACAAGACCTTTCAGCTTAAAACATTTAGGGGAATGCTTCTTTCAACAATCGATATTGAAGTAAGTAATAGTTTATTCCTTTTAGCATTTACAATTGTTAGGAATGAAAACAATGATTTATGGATCTACTTTTGGAGAGCGTTGAATAACTTGGTTACAACTATTCAATCTCATAGTGAGTAATGTATTTTTATAGATATTCTGAACTTGAATGCATGTGAAAATTTTAAGAAATTCTTACTAGCCATGACTGCTCCAAATGTAGATGAGTTATGTGATGAAATGTATAGCGTAGGGAACAATGATGATGTCAATTAGGGGACACACATCTTATCTCCTAAGAAGAATCTTATATTAATATAAGGTGGTGTACATGAATGTATCTTAAGAATTCATTCTATTATATTTCATTTTTATCAATGTAATGCTTAATTTTATTTAAATAATTGATAATCAAAATATGTAGATTGTATTGTGCATTAATATTTTCTTTAAGTTGAATGGTGCATCAGCTGGAAAACTTTTCGAGCTAATTAAAATGAATAGATTCAAGGATGTATTTAAAAGTAATAATATTTGAAAGATGATTTGTTGACCTTCACATACATTTCATTTGTCAATTCAAGCACGAAAGTTAATATATTATGGACATGGTGCTACATAAATCGAAGCCGAAAAGCCTTGATAATTAGCGAATTTGATTGAAATGACCTCTAATTGCAAAATGTACTTTGCCAACACATCCGAAATGTTAAAAATTGATCAAAATATATATTTTATGCTATTCGACAGACAATCGATGGAGAAGATGACCGTCGATATGTTTAGGTGAATATTAGAGTTTAAAGGCCTCGATGATGTCCAAACAGCCTAAGTTTATGAAATTTATCAAGTTGACATTGTCATGTGGGCTCCGAAAATTTGCGCCTGACCTCTCGATGGAAACAAGAGTATCGATTTAATGCCGACGAAATTTTCAGAAGGTAAATGATTGTTTGTAGTGGATAAATAATACACAACCTAGAGATTTCGCCCTCCTTGGTGAGGACTTTAGATTTGGTTCTAGGTTTTCTATATGCGCAAGCACCTATAGTTAATTACCCCTCCCCAATCAGTGAAAGAGAACTTTCGATTAAGGCTAATCATAAGTCACTAATTTCTTAACATATAGTAGAAATAATTCAAATTTGAAATTTAATGAAATTCATCATTTTCTTTATGCTTGAAGCATATGGATGGAAGAATGATGATGCTCCCGATCAAGATCTCATGGTTCCGTCATCCCCCGGTCCATAATCAATGGAGGTGACCAACTGATTGAAAGATCCATGTCAGCAATCATGGGTTGTGTCGTCCAATGAGACTTTGTAGACTAAGTTTGATATTTGTCAAAGGGGACAATCTTGAGTCCACCATAGCTAACAACAGACTTTATGCTCTATTAGGTATATCATATGATCCACAACTCAAAAGGATAGAAAACCATTGAGGAACATACAGGCTACAGCTGTGACCATAATTTAGTGGAGTCTACTGGCTAAACCACCCAGTCAGAAGGCTCTAGTCGTAACCACTTCATATGTGGAACCTATTGGTTAAACCACGCGGACAGAGAAGACTAGCCACATATTTATTGGTGTAGAACATTTTGAGTGCGAATGTAGCAGTATACATAATATGACATTAGATCCTTTGCGATCTTGGGTTAAAAATAAAATTTTCACCCCCGACAAATAATTATGGAAGGTGGATGGATGAGTTTATTATTATTATTTTTCATGATGAATTTTTCATTTAATCGATTCTCTTTACTATTGTTATATTATTTTTAAATTTCATTGTATATTTAATGGTCGATGGAAATTTGACTTTACAATGACTTAACATTGAAGATTCATAAATTTTTAATAAAATGAATCACTCCGGTTGATATTCTCAACAAATCATAACCGTTAAGGTAGATCTTTGTCCAATCTTTGCTCTTTGTTGAGGAGGATCAGATTACATTTGCATTTAGAAATTTGAATTTGAGATACAATAATTTAATAATCTAAACAATAGTAATCCCCTTGGTTGAAAGTTGAAAGCTACGCTGGCCACATCCATCACTGGGGAATATAAATCTACTTAATCATTTATTTTATTATTTTAGATCATGTAGACTCTATTAATTTAATAATAGATGATCAGATCTACTGTCATATGATACAATTAACTTCTATGATATTTTACTAAGTTGAAATTCTTATAATATTATTATTATTTGATTTTTAGGTTTTGTTAACCCGGACCCGGTCCTAAGACCCAATCGGGAATAACCCGTGCAACATCCTCAAACACTAAATTCATGCATTCAACATAGTGTTGGGACCCATGTGGGTATTTAATAACTCATATAATTTTATTTTTAAATTATGAGATTAACTTTCTATATTTATTTAATCTCACCTTAACATACACAATCTTTTCAGACATTAAAATTTACACTTTAAATCACTATGTCCGAGCACATACAAGAATTTTTAGCTTAGATAATTTCATATAATTAATGAAATCATTGATTTTGAAAATCATAATTAGAATGAGAATTTTGTAATTTTTGAATTGAAGGAAGTTCCATAATTCATGGAGAATTTAATTTAGCATCGCCTTCTGTCTTCTTGTACGAAGAGTTGCAGATTCGATAGCGAATTACTTTAGCTTTATTTATGCAATTCAAATTGCATCTTTGCATACGTTTAAATTGATAACAAATTAAATAAAAGTAAAATAATTACTTAGCTTATGCACATTAGTAGGCTTTTAATTCTTTGCTAATCATCATCAGCTTTTACTTTTACTCATGTGAGCTGGCATATCTCTTTCAAATAAGCTTGTGTGAACTCAAACACTTGCCATTTCTTTTGATATGCAATGCGATGCTCCTCAATTATTCATTGGAATTTTATGTTCATGCTTTTTGGAAAGCTGTTTAGTTTTTCGCATGTTGACCTCCACATACGTGTCATAAGTCGAGTCAAGCCGACAAGTCTAATTACGGTGACTTGAGCTTAAAACCTCAAAATGCACTGGACGCCACCGAAAATGGTCAAAATGACCTCTGATCGACGAACGAACTTTGCCGTCGCATTCAAAACATCGAAATTGATTAGAATATAAATATTGCAAAATCTAATGAGTAATCAATTAAGCGCTCGAGCTATTAATGTGTTGACGCACATATAGAAGTCGGGAAGCTGTGACGATATCCGAACGACCTCTGTTCATAAACCTGATCATGTTGTTAGCTTCAAAATATCAAAAACTATCAAACGAGACTATCCACGCTCACTTCAGATGATTTTGTGTAAATGTTGAATGATTTGAAGTGGCAATGCGTAAATCGAGGCTGAAATGCACAGGACGATACCAAAATCAAATCAAATGATCTCTGATCGACGAACAGACTTTACCATTACATTCAGAATGTCAAAACTGGTCAGAATATATATATTGCATAACTTGATGATCAACTGATCAAGTGGTCAAGTCGTTAATATGCTTGCACGTATATCGTGGTGACGAGGGGCCGACGTAAATCAAATGACTTTCATTTATGAAATTGATCACATTGTTAGCTCTGAAATATCGAAACCTATCAAATGAGACTATACATTCTCAATTCGAACGAGTTTACACGAACATCGAGTGGTCAAAAGTAATAATGTGCATTTTTGAATTGAGAGTGACCCAATTCGATGCCGAAGTCGCTCAAACGACCTTCGTTCATGAAACAGACTATGCAATTGCATTCAGAATGTCAAAATTACCTCGAATAGATATCTAATTTGGCTAAGATTATTTCTTTTAAAATTTCATCAAATCAACACGTATTTCGAGATAAATCCACCTAATTATCTCTTAATCACATCCGGTCAATGCTTTGAAACTCACAGCCGCCCACTCTCATGCCTCCACCTACCATTTGGCCAATAAGGAGCTGCCACATCATTCCTCCCATACCACGTTTACCTTATCTCGTCATCCACTCGCATGTCAAAAGAGGAAAATCCCAATCGAGCGGGAGAGATCTGATGTTCTCTATGGGAAGCTCAAAAAAGCCAAATGCCTAGAGCTTTCTTCCTCCCAGCCGAGGGAATGAACCCCCCTCACGTCCATCTCTGCGCTATAGGCGAACAAGCCCCTCTCTCCACTTTTTAGAACTCACCCTTACATTTTGCCGCCGTCAGGGGTCACGTTGAGATAGTGGCTTCTCGGAGAAGTCGGATGTGAACTCCAACTACTATGACCTGCACCATTGATGCAAGCTTGTCGATATATTGGGAGGTCGTGGGTTCTTCTAGATGCAACATCTCGAGGGTGCTGCATTTCAGGGTCGACCTTGCACTTACCGCAGTGGCTATGTCCTGCATCGCTCATAGTTGCGACTTCGTTCGGGCCCATTCTCCATGATCGCTGAAGGGTTGAAGGATACCAAGAACTCTGAATGTTCTTCCGCAGTTGAATTTGATCAATTAACTCTATCTAGGTTGGTGAACAAGGCTACTGATGGAGGTTTGACAACGCTACATATGGAGTCAGTAAAAGGGCATTTTGATTGTGTTCAACTGCTACTTGATTTTAAAGCAAATTTATCGGCAACAACCTTTAATTATTGCTCTTCTTTTAGAACCATAGGAGCAGATAGCACTCCTCTGCATTATGAGGCATTCGGAGGAAATTTTAAATGATGTCAGGTCCTCCTTACTAGAGGAGCTTGCCGATTGACACTGAATTCTAATGGATGAGTTCCTGTTGATGTAGCTAGGATTTGGGGACGCCATCACCTTGTGCCATTGTTATCACCCAATTTTGAGCTGAAATTACCCTTTTTTACTTCATAAAACTACTTATCTTTGCCTCTTATGAGCATTTTTAACATAGCAAGAGAATACGGCAGCCTACATTCATTATCCACCTCAACTGATGACAGTGATCTATGTGCTATTTGCTTAGAAAGGACTTGCTCTGTAGCTACTGAAGGTTGCAGGAATGAACTGTGTGTAAAATGTGCACTCTGCCTTTGCTCAGCAATCAGTAGCTCATATGAAATCATTGGTCCACTAGGAGCAATCCCATACCCTCTCTCTTGTGTTCCCCTTTGTCCACAGCCCATACTGCTCCCTCCTGAATTGTCTTCTTCTCTCAGGTATATTTGAAGACCCCACTGCACTTACAAGAGCATAATGAGATTGAAAACTACGACCGCGGTGTCGCAAGACACCCAGCGTGGCGCGTAGGTCAAAGCGACTGATGCCTCTATACGGGATGATGCGAGAGGCTGAATTTGGACCTATATGAAGCATAAAGAGAATCAAATGAAAAGACTAATGAGCTTAAGCTCAACTTAAATTAAAATAGTAAATCAAAGTTAAATCGGCATAAAAAAGTATGTATATTTTATTTTATACTAATATTTGAAGACCCCACTGTGCTTAGAAGAGTGTGGTGGAATTGAAAACTATGATCACGGTGTCGCAAAACACCGACCGCTGTGCTTAGAAGAGCGTGGCGGGTAGGTCAAAGCAGGCGACCTATGTGGGATGACAGGAGGTGTCAAATTTGGATTGACACAAAGCTTAAATATTATTAAATAAGAGTATTAATAAGCTTAAATTAAACTTAAATGAAAAAATGATGAATCAAAGCGAAACTTACTCACAAAAAATTTCTAAAGGTCTTTAAATAAGAATGAGTCTATAAGCTTCTTAGCGATCACGAACTAAGTTTCATTGAAACTTAAAGAACCAAATGAGCTATGAACTAGACGTCAATAAATAAATATTAATATAAATAATTGAACAAGATCTGAAATGCCAAATGCCACCGGATTCACAACAATTTATACAAACAAACAGAAGGCGTTGATTAAGGTATTCTTAGATACACCTGCATGTGCCCGGACATAGAGATTTAAAGTATATTTTAATGTCTGAAAAAGCTGTGTAGGCTAAATTGGAATCAATTATATATTAATCTGAAAAATCTAATAAGATATTAGATCAATCTACAACATCTTCTATGCTACCGGATTCGCAACATATCATACAAGCGAACAGAAGGCGTTAATTAATGCATTCTTAGATACACCTGCATGTGCTCGGACATAAATATTTAAAGTGAAAATTTTAATGTCTCAAATGGCTGTGCAGGCTAAATTAAAATCATTTAAATATTAATCTAAAAAATTTAATAAGATATTAGATCAATTTATAACATCTTCTACGCCACTGGATCTGCAATTCTTTGTACAAGCAAATAGAAGGCGACATTAAACTAAATGTGCATGAATGAAGGAGCTTTCCTTCAATACAAAAATTAAGGAATTTCATTCTAAATTATGATTTTCAAAATCAACAAAATCACTAATTAGGTGAAATTAGCTAAGCTATAAACACCCGCATGGGCCCCGACACTATGTTGAATGCTTAAATTTAGTGTCTAAGGATGTTGCGTGGGTTGATTCCCAGTTTATTCTTAGGACTGGGTCCGGGTTAACAAAACCTAAAAATCTATTATAAGAATTTCAACTTAGTAAAATATCTGAGAAGCTAATTCTGTCATGTGACGTAGATCGATCCTTTGTTAAGCTAAAGTTGAGTGGATCTAAAGTTCTCAAATATATTTGATTCAATCAATTAACCACCCGATGATGGGCGTGAATGAAGATTTCAACCGGAGGGGATACTTATCATAAAAATATGCTTGCAATCTCAAAATGAATTAATGAAACTCAAGTATCAATGCAAATATAAAATCAAATAAATCACCAAATTATAAATGCTTAAATGAAACTTAATTTTTAAATAACTTGAAGCAAAATTCAATTAATTTACCTTCCACAGCTGTTGATCGAAGGTGACAAATTAAGAAAACTTTAGCTCACAAAGGAGCCAATGTCAAATCAAGTATACAACTATGCTTACTCTCAAATAATCTCATGCCAGTAAGGATGTGGCTCGTGTCCTCTTAATGTGTGGCTTGGTCAGTAGGCTCCACATATAATACAATTATGACAAGAGTCCTCTGATTGGGTGGTTGCCGCCAAATGGTACCATTATATTACGACCACAATTATAGCCCGTATTTTCCCCAATGGATCTGCCCATTGAGTTGTAAACCATAGGGTATACTTGATAAGGAAAAAAGTCCTCTGTTAGCTAAGGTAGACCTAAGCTTGTCTTCTTAGACAAACACCACCCTAGGTCTGCAAGGATTTCTTGGATGACGTAACCCATGTGTTCTTGTCAGGATCCTTGTCGGGTTGTACTACCTCCTCGGCTAAGTAGACTAGGGACCATGGACGGGATGATGGAACCATGGGATCTAGATGACGTCATCATTCCCCATTCAGTTAAATAATGATGAATTTCATAAATTCTAAATTCTAAAACTACACATGCTGCTATTATATGCTATGCACTAAATAACCTAACGACTAGCCTTAATCGAAAGTTCTCTCTCACTTATTGGGAGGGGTAATTAACTATAGGTGCTTGCACCTATAGGTAACCTGGAACTAGATCTAAAGTCCTCAAAAAATGAGGGTGAAGTCTCTGGGTAGTGTCTTATCTACTATTTGATCTGCCTTCTAAAAATTTCACGAACACTTTAAATCTTTCTCCTTCATCGAGAGGTCGGTGGCAAATTTTCGGAGCTCACAGATTTCTAGCAACTCTGCTGGGGATAGGTTTCTCTTTCCATCTTTGGCTAGTCGAATTTGAGCTATTGTAGTTATGGAGCATGATAAAAATTAAAAATTAAAATTAATTATAAGTGAAATTAAATTTAAATCAATCATATTTTTATGACTAATTTGTTTGTTCTGTATATCGATGGATCTTCAGAACACTATTCATCATGCTAGGTCAGAGCCAATATTATTCGATTAGCGTTGTAATCAATACTGAGGATGTTGGAGCTACTTTTTAATTTGGTAGTGTAGACTTCCCAGTCATTGCTACTGCAAATAATTCTCTACTTGAAGCACCTATATATTGTACACACTAACCTATGCAAGGGAGGAGGACAATTGGAATGGCCACTACTGCTACTAAGGTTCCTCGAAAGAGAGCTTTTGTATTCGAAAGATTGGATTCTTTTAAGACGTCCGTCATGAATAGAACCATCAATAGGCAAAAAATTTCAGTCATATCTATGAATGTGACTACTTTGCTAGTTGAATCTTTTGCACTAAGAAGACATAATGCAGAAGTCTCCTATTAAAGAGAAAAATTGACTGGAAGGAAAAGAAGGAGAAGAAATGCTGAACTGTGAGCTCAGCAGTTGCTGTCTGAATCACTAACCATGCAATCAGACTTGATACCATAAGTGAGTGTTCCCACTCACAACGAGTTTAAAAATCTAAAATGGGTGAAAAGGAATAGCTCTACTAGTGATGTTAAGCAGTCTTTTTGGGCTCAACAATAGTCAGCTCTAACTCTTTAGAAGAAATAACTTGAAACTTTATCTGGTTGAGTACACAGAGTCCTGAAGGTTGTCAAGAAAAAAGGCCTTATGAAGAAAATGTATCAAACGCCAATTATCAAAGAAGCCAAAAATGCTCCACTATAGAAACTACTATCAGTGATAGTAAGAACTCAAGATCATTCTAAACAAGTTTTGCATGGTGAGCATCGAGTGTGACACTTGGACAGTGCATCTAGGAATCCGCTACCAAAAGGTTCCGATAGAAAGAAAAATAAATCTGGAGAGCGAAGCCTCGAGAGGGAGTCCTCACAGTGAACATCTGGGCATGACACCTGAACCGCATGTTTGGGAATCCACTACTGAAAGGTCCAGGTAAAAAAAATAAATAAATATGGAGGCCGAAGCTTCAAGAAGAAGTGGCAACACAAAAGCTTCTTCATTTGAAAGCAAGATAACCCAAAGGTAGCAGAGAAAAGAAATACTGAACTGCGTGCTCAATAGCCATTATTAAAATAAAAAAATTATATAACTAACTGTAGAACCAGAAGTGAGTGTTCCAACTCATAACAAGTTGACAGCCTATGATGGGTAAAGCGGAACAACTTTACTAGTCAAATCAAATAGTCCTTCTGGACTCAATAATGTTAGGTTCCAGCTTCTCTAGTGAGGAAACTCTAAACTGCATATGTAAGAGTGTATCGGGTCCTTAAAGTTGCTAAGGAGAAAGGACTGATGAAAAGAAAATATCAAAGTCCTATCATCAAGAAGGCTAGAGTTGCTTCTCCAAGGAGACCTTCTCCTACAACCCTGCCAAAATGTCAACTAATTCAAGTCCCACACGATGAGCATCGAGGCGTGACACTTGGACCACAGGTTCAAGAATCCGTCGTCGAAAGGTCCTGGCAAAAAGGTAAGCAAATTTCGAGGTTAATGACTTAAAGTGAAATAGCCTTAAAGAAAGACAGCGACGTGACATCCAGACTGTACTCCCATAAAATTCACTCCTGATGCACTAGTATTTGGAGCTAAAGTAGTCATGCGACTTGAAGTTGAACTACCTTCACTCTGAGTAACCATTCGACACAATCTCACTCAAAATGAGAATGTCCGTCTATGGATAGAAGAGCTTGATGTGCTTGACAAAGCTAGGCTCCAAGCTTAATAAAATTTAGAAGTCTATCGAGTGAGGATGTCCAAAGCATTCCATCATACAGTACGTCCTCGAGCATTACAACAAGGAGAATTGGTCATGGTATTAAGAAGACTAATTATTCCTCACTGTCATTATATGTGTAAGTTTCGCTTAGAAATTCTCTTATAATACAAGAATGTATTTTCGAAATGAAGCAAAAATCCACCTATTAAATAGGGGGCATTTTTAAATTTTACAGCAAAATATCAAGCTCTCCCTGTGAAATATGGGACTTTTCTATTGTATTTGGGTTGACATCACGCCTAAGGCCGAGATCTTCATATACATATTCAAATTATGTATTCAAAATTTACAAGTCTCAAAGTCTTACCTACGAAAAAGAGAAATTTTTAAGTCAGCAAACTGCAACAAATCAAGTTGGAAACACATCTTCCATTCATACATCAAATATAAAGCTCGAGTGGGTGCATAAGGTCAGACTCAATAAGCCTAAATATGGCCGAGTCACTGACAGATCTACTTACTCAACACACCACAAAGGCCGCAGTAAGTGATCCCCCATCTCATTAGCCCTATGATAAAATCCTTTATCAATTGCTCAAGTCCAATACTCAAGTAGGTGCATAAGGTCGGACTCAATAAGCCCAAATATGGCCGAGTCGTTGACAGGTCTACTAACTCAATATGCCACAAAGGTCATAGTAAGGGATCCCCCTACTTTGTTAGTTCAAAGACAAGAGCATCCAAATCTTCAAATCCCTCCAATTGGTGAGTTCAAGTGACCCAGATTGGGAGTTCATCCCTAATGGTCGTAAGGTTATTTTTTCAAAATCCAACAAAAAGATCCTCACTCGAGAAAGTACTAAGCCGAGTTTGGTATCAATATCAAATGAGAAATGTCAACTCCTTCAATAAGTTTGTTAAAAAAAAGAGCAGAAGAAAATTCTTCCTCGAAGTCCCAAGCAAAAGCAAAGGGTGAAGTCACCCCAATGTTCATACAAAACCAAAGGCTGAACTAAAGGATTGATGTCATCAACATGTCCGTTATGTGAAAAGCACAGGATTGATGATTCTTCACCACTGACGCTACACAAGCTTTGAGGGTTAGGTCACCGGCAGACATCCTTCTGTAAGCCCATGAAAGCAGAAAGCTGGGGCAAAAAGTAATGTTGTATCACCTGACAAGTCTCCAAGATAATTCAAGACTTTCCTCCATCAAATTCGTCAAGGCACGAAACCAGGATAGGAGAATAATACAAATTTCAAATTTCTATATTGAATCTTCAATAAGTCTGTCAAAGCACAAAGCATAGGATCGAAGATGTTCTCATCTCAACAAAAAAACATCAACTCTATTAAGTCCACCAAGGCACAAAGCCAGGACAGGAGGAAAATATAAATTTCAAACTCTCAAGAAGAAACCTTCAACAAGTCCGAGAGCATAAAGCATAGGACCAAAGACATTCCAAATTCCATCAACAGTTACTACGAAAGCTCCTCCTATTAGACAATGGGCATTTTTATATATTTATCTAAGTCGATATTGTGCTTTAAGCCAAGATCCTTAGATAGATACATATTATGATTAAAAAAAAAAAATAAAAAATATCCTGTCTATTTTGTAGTAAAGGAAATCAAACCTTGGAATATATTTCTAAACTAATATGCAATCCTCTGTTAGATAGGAACCTTTTTTTAATGATCAAGGTTGTTCAACCCTCTCCTGCAAAACAGGAGGTCTTCTTGCATATATTCAAGTTGATATTGAGCTTTATCGAGATCCACGAATATATCCATAACGTTATGGTCAAAGTTGCGTGTGCGAACCAAAGAATCTATTTCTACATATGAAAAGATAGCCCTAAATCTCAAAAGTTTCTCTCCAAGATTCATCAAAATTTGAAGATCAAGCTAGAAGAACTCCCAATTTTGGAAGCTTCAATCAACTAAGTTGGAAAAATATCAACCCCTATATATTCAAGTCTAGGACTCGGATGGGTTCTAAAGGTCAGACTCAACAAGCCCATAAATGGTTGAGTTGATGATGCTCTCTTCACTCAACAAGCCGCAAGAAAAGTCCGCAGTGAAAGAGCTCTCGTTCGTCAGTCTAATGATAAGACCATCAAGCAATCACAGCTTAAGTCAAGAACTCGAGTAGGTTCTAAAGGTTGGACTCAACAAGCCACAAGAAAAGGCCACAGTGAAAGAGCCCCTGCTCGTCAGTCCAATAATGATTGCTATTCAATACCAAACTAAATCCAGCTTAGTGACTACAAGCAACCAAAATTCAAGAGATCTTTCCACTCGATCGATAGACCAAGACAATCTGAGAAACTCTCAATTCAGAGCTGTCTCAAGTCAATCCCTATATTGCTTGCAAGGTAATATTTCAACCTCTTTTCAAGCAGTCTAATGAAGCACAAAGCACAGATCAAAGCCAATTTTCTCAACAAGTCCGCCAAAGCAAAAAAGCATAGGACCAAGGAAGTGATTCTATAGTTCGCACAAAGGCAATGGCCAAACTAAAGGAATTTCATGATTATTCAGTTTGTTAAAGCACACATTACTAGACTGATAACTCAACATTATAGACCTAATATGAGCCAGAAGGCTGGATCATCTATGTGCACCCTTCAACGAGTTCGTCAAAGCATCAAGCATAGGACTGAAGACATACATATACTTCCTGACAAGTCAATATAGACAAATCAGGTCAATCCTTCATCAAGTCTGTCAAGCTTAAAGCTATGACATAAGGAATTTCAAATCTCAAAATAAGCAGACCAATTCCTCTATCAAATCTAGCTAAGCGTAAAGCCAAGGTTGGAGGAGACTCAAATCTACAAGAACCTAAAAGAAAGAGATTTTCAGCAAAGTCATTGAAGCAGATAGTAGAGGGTGTAAGAACTCTTATTAATCCGACAAGTCAATTCTGATAAGTCGGTCAATCCTGTAATTTAGTATGTTCTGAATAAGACAGTATACTAATGACAAATTCTATCAAAAGCTCCGTAAGCTATTGCAATCAAAACTGAAATGATCCAAGTTATGTGGCCAGCCCAAATGGTCAATCAGTTTTCAACAAATGTGACTCGCTCCATGCGCAAACACATTTATTGGGGAGCATTTGTTGACCTCCACATACATGCCATAAGTCGAGTCAATTCCACAAGTCTAATTTGACGGACTTCAGAAGTGATAGTGCCCAAATCGGGGCTCAAAACGCACCGGACGTCACTGAAAATGGTCAAAACCACCTCCGATCGATGAATAAACTTCACCGTCACATTTAGAATGTTGAAATTGATCAGAATATAAATATTACAAAATCTAATGAGCAATCGATTAAGCGCTCCAGTTATTAATGTGTCGCATATCGAGTGGCGATGATGTCGAGCGACCTACATGAACTCATCTTTGTTAGCTTTGAAACATCAAAAACTATCAAATGAGACTATCCACACTCAATTCAGATGAGTCTGTGTAAATGTCAAAATATTTGAAGTGGCAGCACATAAATCGAGGCTAAAATACACATGACTACACCAAAATCAACTCAAATAATCTCCGATCGATGAACAGACTTCGCCATTGCGTTTAGAACATTGAAATTGATTAGAATATAAATATTGCACAACTTGATGATCAACTGATCAAGCGGTCGAGTCGTCAATGCGCTTGCACTCATATCAATGTCAGGAAGCATCGACGCAAACCAAATGACCACCGTTCACAAAATTGATTGTGTTGTTAGCTCTGAAATATTGAAACCTATCAAATGAGACTATCTGCATTCAATTTGTATGAGTCTAAGTGAACGTCGAGCGGTCAAAAGCAATAATGCGCATTTTTAAATTGAAAGTGACACAATTTGATGTCGAAGTCGCTCAAACGACCTCCGTTCATAAAATAGACTGCGCCATTGCATCCGAAATGTCAAAATTAGCTAGAATAGATATCTAATTTGACTAAGATTATTGCTTTTAAAATTTCATCAAATCAGCACATATTATGAGATAAATCCACCTAATTATCTCTTAATCACACCCGGTCAATGCTTTGAAACTCGCAGCCGCCTACTCTCATGCCTCCACCTCCCATTTGGCCAATAAGGAGCTGCCACATCATTCCTCCCATACCACCTTTATCTTATCCCATCATCCACTCGCAAGTCAAAAGAGGAAAATCCTAATCGAGCGGGAGATATCTGGTGTTCTCTATGGGAAGCTCAAAAAAGCCAAATGCCTAGAGCTTTCTTCCTCCCAGCCGAGGGAACGAACCCCCCTCTTTGTCTGTCCATCTCTGCTATAGGCCGAACAAGCCCCTCTCCTCCACTTTCGCCGCCCAGAACTCACCCTTACATTTTTCCACTACTAAGGGTCACGTTGAGATAGTGGCGCTTCTACTGGAAAAGGGTGCGGATGTGAACTCCGGCAACTACTATGACCTGACACCATTGATGCAAGCTTGTCGATATGGCCACTAGGAGGTCATGCAGGTTCTTCTACTCTTTAGATGCAACATCTCGAGTACTTCACTAGTCGACGGCCTTGCACTTAGCATTGCAGTGGCTATGTCGTGCATCAGGCTCATAGTTGCAGACTTCATTCTGAGCATCCCGTTCTCCGTGAACGTTGAAGGGTTGAAGGATACCAAGAACTCTGAATGTTCTTCCACAGTTGAATTTGATCAATTAGCTCTATCGAGGTTGGTGAACAAGGTTGCTGATGGAGGTTTGACAACGCTGCATATGGAGTTAGTAAAAGGGCATTTTGAGTGTGTTCATGTGTTCAGCTGTTGCATGATTTTAAAGAAAATTTATCGGCAACAACCTTTAATTGTTGCGCTTCTTTTAGAACCATAGGAGCGGGTAGCACTCCTCTGCATTATGTGGCATTCAGAGGAAATTTTAAATGTTGTGAGGTCCTCCTTGCTAGAGGAGCTTGCCGATTGACAATTCTATGGATGGCTTCTGTTTATGTAGCTAGGATTTGGGGGGCGCCATCACCTTGTGCCATTGTTATCACCCAATTACAGCTGAAATTACCCTTTTTTACTCCATCAAACTACTTATCTTTGCCTCTTATAAGCATTCTTAACATAGCAAGAGAATGCGACAGCCTACATTCATTATCCACCTCAGTTGATGACAACGATCTATGTGCTGTTTGCTTAGAAATGACTTGCTTTGTAGCTGCTGAAGGTTGCAGGAATGAACTATGTGTAAAATGTGCGCTCTACCTTTGCTCAGCAAGCAGCAGCTTATATGAAATCATTGGTCCACCAGGAGCAATCCCATACCCTCTCTCTTGTGTTCCCCTTAGTCCCACGACCCTCGTCCACGTCCTGTGCTCCCTCCTGAATCGTCTTCTTCTCTCAGGTATATTTGAAGACCCCACTACACTTAGAAGAACGCAGTGGGATTGAAGACTACGACCACGGTGTTGCAAGACACCGACCGCTACGCTTAGAAGAGCGTGGCAGGTAGGTCAAAGCAGCTCCCCAATGCAGCCCTCTATTCGGGGATGACGCCGGGAGGCTGCTGAATTTGGACTGCTATGAAGCTTAAAGAAAATCAAATAAAAATACTAATGAGCTTAAGCTCAACTTAAATGAAAATAGTAAATCAAAGTTAAATCGACATAAAAAAAAAGTATGTATATTTTATTTTGTGCAAATATTTGAAGACCTCACTGCACTTAGAAGACCGTGGTGGAATCAAAGACTATGACTGACGGTGTCGCAAGACACCGACCGTTGGATTTTGAAGAGCGTGGCGGGTAGGTCAAAGAAGTCCCCGATGCAGCCCCCTATATGGGGACGATGACGGGAGGTTGTCAAAATTTAGATTGACACAAAGCTTAAATTTTATTAAATAAGAGTATTAATAAGCTTAAATTAAACTTAAATGAAAAAATGTTGAATCGAAGCCAAACTTACTCACAAAAAAATTCTAAAGGTCTTTAAATAAGAATGAGTCTATAAGTTTCTTAGCGATCACGAACTAAGTTTCATTGAAACTTAAAGAACCAAATGAGCTATGAACTAAAGGCTAATAAATAAATATTAATCTAAATAATTGAACAAGATCTGATATGTTAAATGACACCGGATTCACAGCACTTTGTACAAAAGAACATAAGACTTTAATTAAGACATTCTTAGATACACCTGCATGTACCCGAACATAGAGATTTAAAGTGTAAATTTTAATGTCTGAAAAGGTTGCGCAGGCTAAATTGGAATCAATTAAATATTAATCTGAAAAATCTAATAAGATATTAGATCAATCTATAATATCTTCTACACCACCGGATTCACAACATATCATACAAGCGAACCGAAGGCGTTAATTGAGGTATTCTTAGATACACATGCATGTGCTCGAACATAAAGATTTAAAGTGTAAATTTTAATGTCTGAAAAGGCTGCGCAAGCTAAATTAGAATCAATTAAATATTAATCTGAAAAATTCAATAAGATATTAGATCAATCTATAATATCTTCTACACCACCGGATCTACAATTCTTTGTACAAGAAGACAAAAGGCGACATTAAACTAAGTGTGCACGAATGAAAGAGCTTTCCTTCAATACAAAAATTAAGGAATTTCATTCTAAATTATGATTTTTAAAATCAACGAAATCACTAATTAGGTAAAATTAGCTAAGCTATAAACTCCCGCATGGGCCCCGACACTATGCTGAATGCTTAAATTTAGTATCTGAGGATGCTATGTGGGTTGATTCTCGGTTTAGTCTTAAGAATGGGTACGGGTTAACAAAACCTAAAAATGTATTATAAGAATTTCAACTTAGTAAAATATATAATAAGTTAATTCTATCATGTGACGTCGATCCTCTGTAACTAAGCGAGTTCGATTTAAAGTTCTCAAATATATTTGATTCAATCAATTAACCACTCTGATGACTGATGTGTTGAATGAAGATTTCAACCGGAGGGGATACTTATCATAAAAATGAGCTTGCAACCTCAAATTGAATTAATCAAACTCAAGTATCAATGCAAATGTAAAATCAAATAAATCACCAAATTATAAATACTTAAATGAAACTTAATTTTTAAAGAACTTAAAGCAAAATTCAATTAATCCACCTTCCGTAACTGTTTGTTGGATGTGTCATATTAAGAAAACTTTAGCTCATAAAGGAGCCAATGTCAAATCAAATATACAACTATGCTTACTCTCAAATAATCTCATGTTAGTAAGGACGTGGCTCGCGTTCTCTGAATGCGTGGCTTGGCCAGTAGGCTCCACATTTGATATAGTTCAGAGTCCTCGATCGGTTCTTGGTTGCCAAATGGTCCCATTATATTATCCGATTCGAGTATGTTCCCCAATGACTCGCCTTTGAGTTGTAAACCATATATACTTTATAGGCAAAAGTCCTCATTAGTAGGTGACTTAAGCTTATCTTCTTGACAAACACCACCCTAGTCTACAAGGATTTTTTTGGGAACCCATGTTGTGATAAGGATCCTTGGTCGGGTTGGTCACTACTCTCCTAAGTAGACTAGGGACCGCGATAGCCCGGCATAATGAAACCATGGGATCAAGATCGGGCACGCCATCGTTCTCCCAATCATTCGCTTTAAGTTAAATAATGATGAATTTCATAAATTCTAAATTCTAAAACTCTACATGCTTCTTATCATATATATGTTATGAACTAGCAGTAGCCTTGATCGAATTCTCTCACTTGTGGGATGGGTAATTAACTATAAGTGGTTGTGCCTATAAAAAACCTGGAACCAGATCTAAAGTCCCCACAAAATGAGGGAGAAATCTCTGGGTAGTGTCGTATCTACTATTCGATCTGCCTTCTAAAAATTTCACCGACACTTCAAATCTTTCTTCTTCATCGAGAGGTCGGTGGCGAATTTTCGGAGCCCACACCGCATATTTCTTATAAGCTTGATTCAAATTGCATTCGTATTTAAATGCTAGCTACCAAGCTTACTATAAATCTCTTGTGATCTAATTATAAATTCAACTAAATTTTGTTTTATATCATTTAAAGTGACACATTGTAAGAATTATATTCATGGTTATTGACTATGTATCAAATTCTTTGTGTATATCACTTAAACTTTCTCAACACTTTTCAACTTGCTGAGTGTGAATTAAAATATAATTCGTTTGTTAATGGAGCAGCTTTGTAATGCTTCTTATTGTTTAAGAATTTGATATTTGGAATAATCTATGATAAATCATGTTCATGTTAGTTGATGAAATATCGAAATCCACATTTGCTCATAGGTGAGCTATTAAGTTTCATATTCATTCTCCAAGCTTGATTGTGCTCAATTGAAATTATTTTTTAATTCACTTAGAATAAAATGTTGTAACTTTAGAATATATCTTCAACATCAACACTAGTCACTTGTTATTCAACTCAGTTCTCAATGCAAGTTGTAATAAAATTTGATTATTCAATTAAAAGTCATATTTGTATTTGTGAGCGGGTCATCAAATGGTGTCCATTCTCTCCTTATAAAATGAAGTGCTATGGGATTCATTTCATATGCTTGGGTTTGAAACACTTTAAAGAGAAGGATTGCTCAAAATTTGGGTGGACTCTCTGATTCTCTTAGATTCGTTAAAAATTAGCTGTGCATCACAAGCGTATATTTGTACTACTTGCCCTATTTAATATTAGTGAGGTCTACTATCACCTCCATAAAATAAAATCATATATATATATATATATATATATATATATATATATATATATATATATATATATATATATATATATATATATATATATATATATATATATATATATATATATTTACAAATAATTTAAAATAAAAAACTTTATTAATTGATAACGTTATATTTATTTAGTATAAACTAATTCATATATATTTACAACTAAAAAAATGTTTGTTTAAACTTAACAATGGTAACTTAATTTAATGTTAATTAATTAATTAATTTTTAAATTTTATTAGTAAAATTAATTTTTTAGGAGTTAATTGTATTTATAAGATATACATATATATATATATAATATATATATATATATATATATATATATATATATATATATATATATATTAAAAAGAGTATATATACTCTTTTTAATTTTACACTTGGAGAGTTTTTTAATAATAATAATAATCTTGATTATGTATAACTTAATTAAACTAATATTAAATTTGAGCTTTTCATGAAATTATTAGGTGGTATTTTTATTTCAAGAAATAGAATAACAATGAGGGTCAACATATTAAAATATCAAAACCTATCAAAAGAGAATATTCAGGATTAATTTGGATGACTCTATGTGAGTGATGAGCAAACTGACACATTATCTCATTATTTGAGCAAAAATTCTCTTGATTCGATGTCAAAGTATTTGAACGAGGTGCGTTAGCAAAACGAAATTCTCTGACATATTCGAACTTCAAAAATGTCTAAGAACGACATTCTTATTGCAAAAATTGGCGTACAAATATGAATGAAATAATTAATTAAGCCAGGGAGGTGGATGCACAAAATTTAAAACGTACATATGATGAGGTTTATGAGAACAAATTTAAAATATATATCTAATATAGTAATGATAACCACGCTTAATTAAAATCAAATTAGGCTAGATTAAGCACGTTGATATGGCCATTAGGATACACTATAAATATATCCAAATATGTATGTTAATTAGCTAATTAATAAATTTATTAGTGTACGATAATAATATTTAGTTTAATTGCATGATTAGACAAACTAAAATCATTATTATATTATAATTAATCAAATTTATTGCATACATTAATTTCTATAATCTGATTATATATATATATATATATATATATATATATATATATATATATATATATATATATATATATATATATATATATATATATATATATATATTCAGAGAAATATATTTTTGCTATTGGGAATAACTGTAATTAAATGCATTTTAATTAGTATTATGCAGTGGATAAAATCTTCATAAAATTAAAGTAAAATTTTCCTACCTCGGATTCCAAATTCCAGAAAATTCAGATTTCATACCATTCGCTGACCTCTTATACATCGAGCTATCATGATGTCATCCCTTTCCGTTTCCCGTTTCCCGTTTCCCGTTTCCCGTTTCCCGCCATCCTATTGAGGCACGAAAATCAAAAAATAAATAAATAGATAAATAAATAATAAAAATAAATCTAAATCCTAAATGACCTCCCACTTCCCTAGGGCAGATGTAGCATGGAGGCATTTGCGGTTAGTCTCATTCCCAATTTTGCTACCTCACAGCCCCGCACATCTCATTTTTTTTTTTTTTTTGAAAAAATTAAGAGCAAAGGCCTAATATCATTCCAAATGAAAAATTATAAATATTAACATATGGAAGGGATCAAAACAGGCTAAGAAGCCTAGACATGATTCAACATAACGAATAGAAATAAGGATAAGAAAGAACTAATAAGAAAAACAACAAAATCGGAATAAGAAAAGATCAAAAAGTCATCAAAAACTGATGGCAAGAGCTAGCTCTTAGTTGTCAAATCAAATGTTGAAGAGTCTCTTAGCTTGATTGCAGCCCATCCCGCAGATATCGCTCACTGCCATCCAAAGGGGCCTGCTGAAGGGACAGAGTATCTATTTTGGGAAGAACCTACTAAGTAGGCAAAGTAGTTAGGTCACGGATGCAGAGGAGATGCAACATGAGGGCTATTGCAAACAAAGGCTGTAATAGTGAACTAGCTTTGCAAAAAAAAATCATCATTATCCAAGTCCAAAAAAACCAAGGAAGGGTCAATGTATGGAAAATCGAAGAAAAATAGGAAAGGGGAAATAATTATGGTATTGTAATTTGCTCAAGGCTCCAAAGCTCCTCCAATTGTCCAATAGAGTTTTAACATCTATTAGCCAAGAAGGCTTAATAGTTCATCGACTTATCTTGTGTGCAACCAGAAATTTAATCTTTGCTTCCATACCTAATATAGAGGTGTCAGCCAGGTGGTGGAATCACTGGTTTCTTTCTCCCCAAATGACATACAAAGTAATTGCAGTGATAAGATGTCAAAGTCTAGCAATAACTTTGTGTTCCAGATTAGATAAAGCACATAAGATTTATGATAGAGAATACTGTATCAGAAAAAAGTTCCAATTTGGCAAAACACTCTGAACCAGCTTCATAGACTCATTGCATTCAAAGAACAAATGAGTGCGTGACTCAGGGAAAGCTTTGCAGAAAAAAATAGTCTAATGTCTAGCCCAATCCTCTAGAGGGGAATTGATCTGAGGTTTTCAAGCCACCAAGATATGTCATCCAACCAAAATTTACAAAATTGATAGCATAACCCTTAAACCATAACCAATCATACCAGTACACACTTTGCAGTTGTTCAAAAATAGTAGATTTGGTTTGCTTAGTGGAGAGTTTAGTCTAACCATTCCTTAGAATGGAATCAGAATCAAAGCTTGGCCTAATATTTATTATGGAATTTTCTTCTTGAAACGAGCAGCACATATTTTTAGTACCCTCCAAAATCCAAATTGTTGAAGAGGGTACTTTTCCCAAAGGAATCCATATTTGTTCCATCACCAATCAGCTAAAGGAGAGGAATTGTTCAAAACTGTCCACATAATTTTGATTTCACTACTAAGATTTAAAGTGGACACCGAGAGGAGCCCAGTTCCCCCCCTTATCTTTAGGCCTAGTGACTTTATCCCATGATAAAAGATATAGTTCTTCTAGGTTCACCACTATAGTAGAAAAAGTTTACAGTCAATGAGGAGAGTTTCTTAAGAACACATTTGAGTAAGAAGATAGAACAGAACCAGTATGATAAGTAGTTATTGATGAAAGATCTTAAGAGTTGATGCCTTCCACCATAAGAGAGAAATTTAGTTTTCCAACCCTCAATCCATGGCAGTTTGTCAAACCGGGTTGAAATGAACTAATTTAAGAGGCCCATCCAAAAGAGGCATCCCAAGATATTTGAACAAAAAATAACCTTTTTTGACATTTAAATATCTATATAACTCCTTCTTGGAGCAAGCTTCTTTGGAGAAATAAATGATAGATTTCTCATGGTTTGTTTCAAGTTTTATATAATTTGCAAGGGTATCAAGAGAATTTTTGAAGATGATGACATATTAGAATCCGCAATTCCCATGACCAGAAGGTCATCTGAAAATAGCAAGTGGGAAATGTTGTGCAACACCTTGAGTTAAGGGCTTTATAATTTATCAGGCTCACCTCGCTCTCTAAAAAATAAGAGATGAATCCATGGCAATAGTGAAGAGAAAAGGAGATAGAGGACAACCTTATGTTAGCCCATTTGAGGAATTAAAAAATCCTCTAACTTCTCCATTAAGAATAGTAGCGAAGGACACATCCATTATACAAGCCTTGATCCAGCTAACAAATCATAGAGAGAAGCCTTAAAGAGTTAATAATAAAGAGTTAGGATTGATCGTATCAAATTCTTTTCTCAATTTAAATTTGGCAATGAACTTCTCATCCTTAGAATGAAAAGAGAAGTCAAGGCATATTTCATGGACAAGAGCCAGATTAGCAGAAATATCCCTTTCCTCAATATAAGCGTATTGAGTCGGATGGACAATAGCGAGGAGAACCTTCTTGAGTCTGTTTGAGAGCATTTTGGGTAAAAAATCATAGAGGGATTTGGTTGGAAAGCTCCTCGGGAAGAAAGGACATTTCTATTTCTTGAACAGTGATCTCCAAAGAAAATGGGGACATTAGGGTAACTTAAGGCTAATTATGATTGATCCGGATTATTTTGTGTGCATTTTGATACAACAGATGCTCAGGATGCTATCCTTATGAATGAATCATGGCTCTAATTAATTTTCTCATGAATCAATCAATTTCTCAATCATCTTTACAAACCTAAATCAAACCTACAATCAAATTCAAGTCTCAAAACTAAAACCAAATCAAATCAACCTTGTCTAAGCCCTATGATTCTAATCCCATAGACTTAGTCAAATTTCCTCCAAATCTAATTCAAACTCAATTGATTTTCTAATGAATCAATCATTGCCTCAATCATCACTTCAACCCTAATTGAATCTTCAATCAAATCAACCAAGCCAAAATTAACTCAATCAAACCCAGCCTAACCCATTTGACTTGAAACATTCAAATGAGCCAAAATCAAATCAAATCTAAATCAATTACAACCAAAGCTATAAATCAATTCCAAATCAATTAGCAAACTCATCTTAACTCAATTCAACCCAAGATCAAGCCAATTAACCCATTTAGGCTCACTTGATCCAAAGTGACCTAAAGGATCTATTTGAGCCAAATTCCACTCCTACCCAAATTAGATTGAACCAAACTAATCAAAACCTTCAAAAATGATTGTTGATCATCCTAGATTGATCAATTATAATCAATTGGGTCAAACCAAGCTAATTTGGTAATTTGACAAAGTCAATCCTCTTAACCTATATGAACCAAACTAGCCAAATCTCAACCTAAGCCAAATTAATTGAAACCAATGATCCATACTAATCTAAAATCAATCCTTGAACATTACTTGACCATCAATTGAGCCAAACCAAACCCATTTGGCCCTCTTGACCCAAGTTGACCTAATTTGATCTAAATGGCCAAATTAAGTCAAATCAAAATGTAATACAAATTGATTACAACCAATGGCTCAAGTTCATTCCAAATTGATTATTAAACTTGACCAAAGCCTTGATTAAGCCAAATTTGACCAAATGAACCCAATTGACTCTTTTAGCCCAAATTGACCTAAAGTGTTAGTTTGGCCTAAATCATCCTCAAATCCAAATTGATTGAAACCAAAGCCTTCAATCATTGTCAATTGACCAATTGTATATGAACTAATGCCTAACCCAGGCCAATTTGGCCAATTTAACCATATTGGTCAACTTGACCTATTTGACCCATATGAACTCAAATGGGTCAAATCTAAATCTAAGTCAAATTGAACCAAATAATTGCACCAAAAAAATTCTAAATACTCATTTGAACTTGACCCAAGCCTTGGTTTGATCCAATTTGACCAATTGGTTAACTAGACTCAACCTAGTCCAATTTGATCTACATGGGTCAAATTGAGCTAAACTAACTCAAATCAACTCCAAACCCAATGAAATTTGACATGACCCATCTTTAGCTCACCTTGGGTCAGCCCTAACTAAACCCAACCTGATTTAACCCAAATTACAATGGGTTAAGGCCATCATATATGATAAATAACCCCATTTGAATGGTCAAACCCACTCTCTATCCACTTGGCAGCCTTCTAGACCTCCACCTAAGCAAGAATGACATTGGCTCGCCTAACCCAAAGGTGATTAGGTAGAGTTTGAGCCAAGTGGAGGTGAGTTCACCTCACCTTGGAACACTTGGAAACCAAAGACTCCCACTTCTCCTCCCTTAGTAGTGATTCCCTTGCCTTTAGCCACTCAAATCGAGCCACCTCAGACGATTCCCCACCCTGACCACCAAGCCAGGATCTTATCTGTAGATCCAAGGTTGATCTATCCCTCCCTCATTTTAATTCAATTCGAGAGGCCAAGCATTCTCAGATCCCTAGCTACTCAAGATGAGCTGCTAGAGCATCCTCTAGAGTTCCCTAGCCCTTCCCACTGCCAGAATCCACCACACTAGTCTATCTCGAGGCCTAGCTTCGATCCTCCACCACTAAACCTCAACCAAACTCCATTTAACTTTTTCCACACCTTCCCCTACCTCTGGCGAGTGAAAACAAATCATTTATCGAAGTTTGAGCACCAAAGACCACTACTAGACCAACTCCTGTGAGGTTTACGATGGCGTTTGGTCCATAGAGAAATCGACGGGGAGGCATCACGCGTGCTTCTCAACAGGGCTTCACCTCATCCAGGCAAAGCTACCTTAGTCGATTCGCTGCCAGTATTGAACTTCGGCCAAGTATTCTCAGTCAAATTGAGTATTTTCCAAAATTCTTTGGTCCTTTTGAAGTAAACGTTAATTTTGTGTGAATCCAACCGTTAGATCTCTTGGGATCTTCCTTGTGAAAGTGTGGGATCAATCCCTAACAAATTTGAGCTCCGGTGAGCTTGAATTAGGTGGAGGAAGGCGGACGATGTCTGTCTTCCGTCACGCGGGAGACGATAGTTCATCTACCATCCATTTCATGTGATTTGAACAGACGACCGTGATTAATATGTTAGTTAATCTTGATTTAATCCCTAAAGAACTATAGGTTTAATCTTCACAGCTCGATCTTAGATCGAATGGCAAGGACGAAATCACATTTGCCACCAGCGCTAACTCGGACACATTTAAATAACCAATCCCATGGCACCATGTCAGCGATCCATGTGGTGCCGATGAGATTAGGCTTAATTAGGCTTAATTAATTCATTTGAATGGCTTAAACTTTAAAAAAATATAGCTAATTATAAAAAAAATCTAAAAAATGCAAATAAATACTCATTTTAAAGGTAAAATAGAGAAGAATTAATTAAAAATAATTTAAATTAATTTTAATAGTAATTGGTGTTTAATTAATATTTAATTAAAACTTAATTAGCTTAATTAAACCTTAATTACTTAAGTACTTAATTCCAAACTTAGAGAATTGAATAAATGGGATGACATCCGCCTCCCATAATTTTCTTAAATAGGTAATTAAAGAAATTCATCATTTGAATCTAAAGAGGTTGTTGACTTTAACCACAGCCCTCCAATTGTAGAAATCTTCATGTCCCAGCTTGATTCTGAGATCCAACTGAGACGAAGCTTAGAAGTGAGGCTACAAGAAGAAGATGAAGATGATGATGATGAGACCATGGGAATAGAAGGGGTCTATATGGTAGGTCAAGGTGATGATCAGCCCGGTACTCAATTTTATAATTAATGCTGACATACCATCCTACCCATTGCTCCTCCCTAAAGACAAGAAGAAGAATAAGAGAATTTAGGTTCTTTCTCAAATGATGAGCAAAGAGAAGAGTCAGAAAAGGAGGAGAATCCTACGTTCACTAACACTACCACACAAGCCTAGGTGCAGAGGCACATGAAGTGCCAGATGAGGGCAAAAGATAAAGAAATTGAGCAGCTTAACACTAAAATGAATGAGATTATGGTGCAGATGAATCTCATGATGCAGATGATGCAGAGAAATATTATTGTAGCGCCAGCACTGGTTCCTCCTGCCAATCTTCAAGCAACCAACATTGCGCCCATCAATCCACCAATTGAGCACGTGTCACAAACCTTTGGAGTATAAAGTGCTCATGATGGTATAAATGAAGTTAATCAATTGACTACTCAACCTATCCCTCAACTCATATTGAGCACATCTGAGCTGATGACAGCTGTATAGTTCAAAACCATTATAAGTGAAAAAATTAAAGCTATCATAGCTGCAGAACATGTGGAGAGACGAGTAAATAGAGGTCATCCATACCCTGTGGAATATGACTAGGTGTCGTATCCTAAGGGTTACTCTGTGTCAAAATTCCATTCATTTGATGGAAATGGTAACCCCAGGCAGCACCTAACACAATTCAAAGCAACTTGTGATAATACCGGGGGCAATGATGCACTATTATTTCACCAGTTCATTGGCAGCTTAACTTCAACTGCTTTTGAATGGTACACAGAGTTACCAAATGACTCGATTAAGACATTCATCAAGTTGGAGGTAATGTTCATTAAAACATTTACCAGTGGAGCCAATAAGACTACTATAGCTGACCTCGCCCTAGAGAAGAGAAAGAAGGATGAGTTAGTTACTAAATACATAACTCGTTGGCACAACATGAGTATGAAGTGTGAGCAGCTTCTAGAAGAGGAACATGCAATTCAGCTACTAATTAATAACATTGATGATAAAATGACACCCTATTTATGCATGGCTTCCATCACCACCTTCCAAGAATTACTTGATCAGGTGGCAAATTTTAAGAAGCTAAACTTTTCCAAGATTGAAAGTCATTCAGATAAAACAAAGAAAGTGAAGCTCTCAAAATCAAGATGAAGTGAATCTCACACTACTTCACACAATTCAAATAGAGGCAAGCGAATAGTTTATAATGTAGATAAGGGAAAATAACCTATTTATTTTGAAGAAAAAGCCAAGTAGCCCATCAGCTTTCAACCAAAGTTAATTCTTGGAGACAATGATAAACCCAGAACTTTCTCACGTGGTGGAGAGCACCCAAGGCAAGTAATGAGAGATAAGGAATGCATACAATCATCTCTCAAAGAAAAGATGAATAAAGAATATTCTTTTAAGAGAGAAAGTGTGGCCAAATTATTCTACCAAGCTCTTAAGATAGGGATGGAATTTGCAAAAGGCCAGAAGAATCAAATCAAATAGACAATCCAAATTATTACCCATATCATTGAGTGGTTAGCCACCCAATTGTGGATTGATAAGTGTTTAAAGACTAGCTTGAAACAAAATACAAGAGAGGTGAATTCACACTGTCTAATAGTGTCCTTATTCACCCAAAAAAAGAATCTGCAATTGTGGTCATGTCATCTTTTGTGCCCCTGATTGAGAACAAGATGAAAGAAAAGGCAGCATAAGAAGGACAATGGGAGGCTACAGTCTCCAAAAAAACTATCAAGATGTTGAAGCAACTAGAAGGTATTTGTAGCATCAAGTGGTAATCACCACTTGAGCCAATGCTAGAGTTGAAAGGATTGTCTAGAGTGAGCACCTCAGCTTCTCAATGGCATTCTAATCATAGAACTCTATCGCAGTATAAGGAAGAGTCTACCAAGCATAAACCACCTTCATCAAAGAAGTTAGGTAATAAGAAGAAAAAGATTAAGAAAAGAACTATAGTTCAAAAGATCATTAACAACCTGGAAGAATACCATCAGTTGTTGAAACAGCCTATCAAGCTTGCTAACTTCATGTCTAGACTCCAAATTATTGAACCAAATAAGAGAGGTGATGATGAAGATGATGAATAACTCCCTAGAGAAGCTTGTCAAGTTATTTCAGTGTCATCGTGCACTTCTTGATGGAGCTCATGCCTTTATGATATTTTTATTCAGTTAGCTCCAATATATGCAAAATATTTGAGCAAGCTCAAAAGGTTTACTCGGACTAGAAGAAGGATGACTGAAAATACAACACCTAAGTGTGCTTGATGGCAAGACAAACATATGATAGTTTGAAGGAAGACCTAGGCTTTGCTAAGGGAAATGATTCAGAATCATCAATGAGATCACGCGTGGAACACATAAAATTAGGCAGTGGCTCAAAAGATTCAAGGACAAATGCTGATCTTGAAGGGATTACTTCTTCAAAAGAGTCTGAGCCTAATAGAGTGGCCCAAGTGCAACTAAGAGGTGGCAAATTACTACTGCCAACACCAAGGAAAGGGCCACTAAATAAAGACAAAGATACAAATATTAAAATTAATGAAAGAATCATTCCTAAAGAGCCCAAAAAGAAGTCTAACCCAGGTAAGGAAATTGATTACAGTATGCTATCATATTTAAGGAAGATCCAAGCACAATTGAGTATGTATGAGGCCCTCTTAATGTCGAAGGATCTTCGTGAAACCTTAATTCAAGCACTTAATAATCCACAAAAAATTTGAAGCATATTTTGTATAAGATGTACGATTGAAGTTTTGCAATCTAAAGATCTCCCGACATTCACTTTCTTTGAAGAAGATCTTATGCTAGGAACATCAGATCACAATCGTTCGTTGTATGTCAGTGCGGAGAGCAATGGTGTTATGATAAACCAAATCTTGATCAACTCAGGCTCATCGATTAATCTCATGAGTCTATGAGCATTGAGGGGGCTATCTCTTGATATTGAACATCTTAGGCGGGATAAGCTGATGATTCATGGCTTTAATTAAAAGGACAAAAGACTATCGGATCTTTCATTTTTCCACTCATAGTTGGAGAGCTATACACTGAAGCTAAATTTCATGTAATAGATGTTGATACTTCATTCAAGGCATTATTGGGACTTCCCTGGCTCCATGAATATGGAATGGTGTCATCCACCTTGCATTAATGCATAAAATACTTTTAGGATGGAGAGGAGCATAAAATCATTAGCAATCTTCAGCCGTTTACAGTTCATGAGGTGAAGATATATGAATATGCAAAATATTTTCTTCTAAAAATGCTGAAGCCTCAGTAGTCTAGAATCAACTTCAAAGATTACAAATCAATTGAGAGAGAGAGGGAACAAGAAGGAAGAAAGAAGGTGATCTCGACTCTTTCTAAAATATTGGAGATACTATCTAAGTTAAAAAAGGTCAGTACCTCACTTAGGCAGTGATACAGAAGAAGATGATGAAATGTCTACTAAGCCCAAGGAGATTTATGAACGAGAAGGAGGAGATAAAGTCCTTCGATTCTGACTATGAGTTTGAATCCACCTACGAAGGTGTGGTTCAGTGTGTCTCTTCTGTAAGGGCAGAAAATCTGTTAATATCAGAAGATTCACTTGTAATCATGCCAGTCCCTTCGCAATACTTCAAAGAAATTACTCCACATGAAGTTCACATTGTTGAGGAGTTGAAGATCTTTTATGTGCCTCCTTTTCCTGATAATGATAAACCTAGAACCTCATTTTACAAGTTTAAAGAGTGTTATCATCAAGATTCTGATTGGCTTATGCAATTTGATGAATTTGATGATATGGTTCCCACAAGGGTGCCAAAATACTACTCTTTGAGGATTTAAAGAATGATTCATAAATTGGGAGTCAATGTCAGAACAGACAAGTGGCGAGCCCATTTCTTTAATACTTTGTATGGTCTAAAATGTCCACAAGCCTCATGAAAAAAGTGATAACTATACTACTAAAGGCCTTGGATACACCCGACATAAACACCGTCAAAGAAGAACTTGCTATGCGATAATGAAAGAAGTGATTGAGACTGAGATTGAAAATGAAGATGATCCTTATGAAGTCAATCTCATAATTGACGGGAGGTAGAAGCTAGACCTGCACCTGATGAACTCAACGATGGTGGATAGGCATCTATCATGGATGAGCTGAAAGAAATCAACTTGGGAACAGAAGATGATCCCCGTCTAACTTTCATCAGTGCCCTTCTGCTAGATAAAAAGGTTGAAGAAATGAAAGCTCTACTATGTGAATTCTGGGACTGCTTTGCTTGGATATATTCTGAAATGCCAAGCTTATCCCTTGATGTGGCAGTTCACATATTATCCATTAAGCTAGTTACAACACCAATTAAACAAGCTCCTATAAGAATGACATTGGAGATTGAAGAACAAGTGATCCCAGAAACTAAAAAGCTCATTGAAGCAGGATTCATCCGAGAAAAAAAGTATGCATATTGGATAGCCAACATTGTTCCAATGAAGAAGAAGAATGGTCAAATCCATATCAGCGTTGACTTTCAGGACCTAAATTAGGCTTGCCCAAAAGATGACTTTCTATTTCCAATATCAGAACTACTAGTGGACAATACTTTCAACTATGACAAGTTCTCATTCATAGATAGATCATCAGGATACAATCAAATCAAGATGACTCCTAAAGATGAGAAGCATATATCGTTTAGAATGCCAATTGGTATATATTACTACATAGTCATGCCATTCAGATTGAAGAATGCTAGAGCTACATACTAGAGGGATATGACTTGTAACTTTGATGAGTTGATTTATCAGAAGGTAGAATATTATGTTGATAATCTCATCATTAAAAGTAAAGATCACAAAGATCATCTTGAAGATCTAAGATTATATTCGAGAGAATAAGAAAATATAATCTCAAAATGAATCCCCTTAAATGTGCATTTGGAGTCTCATCTGAAAAATTCCTTGGCTACATTGCATGTCATAGAGGAATTGGGATTGATCCTACAAAAATTAAGATAATTGTTGAGATGCAACCATCGAAGAGTTTGCATCAACTCCATTCGTTACAAGGACAACTCACTTTTATTCATTGTTTAATATCAAATCTATCGAGCAGATGCCAACCTTTCTCAAAATTGATGAAGAAGAATACTCCATTCAAATGGGATAAAGAGTGCTAAGAAGCCTTTGATTGCATTAAGAAATATCTATTAAATCCACCAATCCTTGCAGCACTAATCTCGAGGAAGGCTCTTATTTTGTAGACAACTGCACTAGAAGAATCCCATAGAGCATTGCTTACACAACACAATGAAAAAGGCAAAAAAAATGCATTGTACTATACCAGTCGAAGATTGATAGGAGTTGAAGTAAAGTATAATCCAATTGAGAAGCACTGTCTTGTAATAATCTTTGTTATCCAAAAGCTTCAACATTATATATTGTTTCATAAGATAACACTTATCTCAAAGATTGATTCGATTGATGTTCTTGATGATGAGACCAATGTTGACAGGTCATTTAGCTAGATGGGCAGTCTTACTTCTACAGTTTGATATTACATATGTTCCTCAAAAAGCAATAAAGGGGCAAATTCTAGTAGACTTCTTTGCTGCACACCCTATCCCAACAGATTCCCAAATAAATAATGATTTACCTGATGAGCAAATCTTACTCATTCATGAAAGAGAGAAACTTCAAGTCTATGAAATGTATTTCAATGGAGCATCGTCAATCAAGCCTGCTCAACCCCCAAATTTTCCAAGTGCAGGAGCATTGGCCTCGTTCTCATAATGCTGGAAGGAGGAATAATAAGACACTTGCATGGATTGATTGAACCTCAAACTAGTAATGAAGTCGAGTATGAAGCATTAGTAGCAGGCCTTGAAGAAGCCATTTCCATTAGTATAAAGAATTTCTAATTTTTTGGAGATTCTAAATTGGTCATCAATCAAATCTTGGGTATTTATAAGATCAACAAGCTTGAATTAGCCTATTATCATAAACGAGTGCTCGAGTTGATGAAAGAATAGCAAGGCAGATTGCCTAGCAAAGTTGGATAAAGAAATGGGTAGTATGAATGATGGATATATGATGATTAATGTCTTCACTCGTCGAGTTTTACAGCCTACAAACCCATATTCCCCACTGGTAGTGGGACATCAAACTCAAGCTAGTAGGAAGCAATCCGAATTGCTCCTCACTCTCCCAAAGAACAAGAGAAAGAAAAACTCAAAAGTACTACAAAGAAATCATATTAAGCTTTCATGGTGGAAGAGCCTGATGATTAGAGACAACCTTTCATCGACTATTTTAAAGAAAGTAAATTACTGAGCAGTAAATCGCTAGCCATGCAGATTATAAAAAGAATCTTACGATATGTTTATGTTAATGATACATAGTACCATAAATCCTTTAAACAAATGTGGATGTGATGCTTAGGGACAGATGAAGACAACAAAGTGATCTCCAAAATTCATGAAGGACTTTGTGGGGCATATTAGTTAGGTCCTAAAATGGCAGTAAAAATTAAAAGGATGTGATATTATTGGCCTTCAATGGCGAAAGCTTGTATTAATCATGCTAAGAAATGTCATGAATGCCAAGTCCACGGGGATCTCATTCATTAACCTCTAAATTCTCGGCACCTAACAATAGCATCTTGGCCATTCAAAAGTTGGGGCATGGATATAATTGGGTTGATTGATCCTCCATCATAAGTCAGACACCAATTCATTCTAGCAGCTAATGACTACTTCTCTAAATGGGTTGAAGCTACTCTATTTAAGGAAGTCAATGCAGATTGAGTCATTGACTTCTTCACCAATAATGTTGTTTATAGATTCGGGGTTCCATGAAGAATCATTTTAAATAATGGTCCAGCCCTTAAGAGTGCAAAGATATTTAAGTTTGCTTATCGACATAAAATTGATTGGTGGTATTCATCAATCTATAATCTAAGGGCCAATGGTTTGGTAGAGGCTTTCAATAAAACCCTAGTGAAGTTTCTCAAAAAGATTCTCATGAAGAATAAAAGGGAGTGGCACACTAAAATGATAGAAGCACTCTCGGTGTACAAAACCACTTACAAGATGCCGACCAAGGACACTCCTTATGCTATAACATTCGGAATTGAAGTTATTCAACCACTAAAAGTTGAGCTACCATCACTTCGAGTAGCTGTTCAATTCAATCTTATTCAAAATGAGAATGCTCGTTTGCCAATGGAAGAGTTGGATGCGCTTGATGGAGTTAGACTCCAAGATCAATAGAGTTTAGAAATCTATCGAGCGAGGATGTACAAAGCATTTAATAGTTTGGAGCATCCTCGAACATTCTAAAAAGGTGAATTGGTTATGGTGTTGAGAAGGCCAATCATCCCTCATCGCAAGACCAATGGTAAATTTGAAGCCACCTGGGAAGGTTGCTACATCATAGAGAAGGTGTATGAATGAAGAGCCTACCACCGGATTGACACAAATGGTCGATGACCAATGCCACCAATCAACGATCGTTATCTCAAGAAATATCATACCTGACTATGAAGGAATATATGTATATTTGAATTGGTCTTATGCTAGTAAGGCCCTCATATCAAATATGCATGTAATGTCACTTGAAGATTCTCTCATAAAATGATAATTTTCAAGTTAAAACTCCCTTAGGCATTTTTTATATATTTGCTTAAGTTGACATTGTGCTCCAACATGAGATCCTTAGATAAATGTATATGATGATCAAAATAAGTAATGTCTATTTATATTAAAGAAGATTAAGCCTTGTAATATATTTTCAAACTAGCAAATCCCTTGTTAGATAGGGGATATTTTTTTATATATTTATCTAAGTTGATATCGTGCTCTACGCCGAGATCCTTAGATATGTATTATGATTAAAAATATGTCACATATATTTTGTATTAAATGGAAATCAAGCTTTGTAATATATTTTTGAACTAGTTTGCAACCCCCTATTAGATAGGGGGCATTTTTTTATGATCAAGGTTGTTCAATCCTCTCCTGTAAAATAGGAGGTCTTCTTATACATATATTCAGCTTGACATCGAGCTTTATGCCAAGATCCCTTAACATATATATAATTTTTATCATTAAAGTTGCAGGCTCTTGCAAGAACGCAAAGAATCCACTTTCATGTGCGAAAAGACAACCCTAAATATCAAAATTTTCCCTCGAAGATTCATCAAATTTCGAAGATCAAGTTAGAAGAACTCCCAATTTTGGAAGCTTCAATCAGCTAAGTTAGAAAAGCATCTACCTCTATATACTCAAGTCTAGGACATGAATGGGTTCTCAAGGTCGAACTCAATAAGCCCTTGAATAGCTGAGTTGTTGATGCTGTCCTCACTCAACAAGTCGCAGGAAAAGGCTGCAGTGAAAGAGCCCCCATTCATTAGTCTAATGACCAAACCACCAATCCATCATAACTTAAGTTGAAGACTCGAGTAGGTTCTGAAGGTTGGACTCAAAGCCTAAAATGGTCGAGTCACTGATGCTCTTCTCAGTCAACAAGCCATAAGAAAAGGCTACAGTGGAAGAGCCCTTGCTTGTTAGTCCAATATTGATAGCTATTCAATCTCAAACCAAACCCAGCTTAGTGACTACAAGTAATTAGAATCTAAGAGATCTTTCTACTTGAGTGATAGACCAAGATAATTTGAAGAAACAACTTCGATTTAGAGTAGCCTCAAATCAATCTCTATATTGCCTACAAGGTGATGCTTCAATCTCTTTTCAAAAAGTTTGATCAAGCACAAAGCACAGATCAAAGTCAGTTTCTCATCAAGTCGACTAAAGCAAAAAACATAAGACAGAGGAAGCAATTTCATAGTTCATACGAAGCTAATGGTCGAACTAAAGGGGTTTCATGGTTATTCAATATGTTAAAGCACTCATTGTTGGATTGATAACTCAAGATTATAGACTTAAAATAAGTCGGAAGGCTAGGTCATTTGTATACATCCTTCAATGAGTTTGTCAAAGTGGCAAGCATAGGGCTGAATACATGCATACACTTCTCGACAAGTCAATATGGATAAATCAAGTCAATCCTTTATCAAGTTCATCAAGCTTAAGACTAGGACAGAAAGAATTTTAAATTTAAAAGCAAACAAACTAATTTGTCCATCAAACTCGATCAAGCATGAAGTTAGGGTTAGGGAAAATTCAAATTCAGAATAACACAAAAGAAAAAGATCTTCAGCAAACCCATTGAAGTAGAGAGTAAATGGTGGAAGAAACTCTTATCCATCCAGGAAATTTTTTTAAAATAAGTATCATTATAAAAAATAATTTAGAAATAGGTATAGCCGCCCACTAAGTGGGCGACTAGGAAGCCATGTCAGAGTCGACGTGGCGTGAAAGTTGTCACATTAACATGAAGCCAGTCTCCCACTTAGTGGGCGTGACTAAATAAATAAATCGGGGCCGACGATCGATCGGCCCTATTCTTCCTCTCCTCTCCTCACCCTTATCGTTGCCTCGACAACTCCGGTAGCCTCCCTTTCCCCTTCCGAGCATGGTGATCTTTGTCTCCTAGCTTCCCGGCAGCCGTTGGCATTGCTCCAACCATCAGCATTGTTCCATCTTCTCCTTCTAGCCAAAACCAGCTCATTTTTTACCTCGACAGCCACATCCACGATGTGTGATGACTTCCCTCTCCGTCTAACAGCCCTTGGAACCCAACATTAGCTTCCAGCGATGATTCCGGCGGCTCCATTCTATTCGAGAAAGTTTCCTACGGTGGATTATATAGTTTTTTGTGCACATTCCCATCGATCTTCATCAACACATGGTAAATCCCTATTTTTTCACATTTATAAATTAGTAAATTATGCGGTCTAGGGCTTAGAGCTGTATGGTTAGAATTTTGTGGTTGGATGTGATTTGTATGTTTGTGTTAGCATTGTGGTTCATGTAATTTATTTGTAATTTTAGGTGACGATAGGTCGAGTATACTATTATTTAGGGTCTACGACATATTTTTGAATGGTATGAGTTGGGTTTGAGTTGTTGCAGCTGGCCTATAAGCTTAGAGCCATGTTACTTGTAGTCGCGTTTAAGAGGCAGCGTTTGTGTAAAGTGTCGATTGGTTTAAATTTCTTATGATTTACGTAGTTTGTTCTACAAATAAATTTGGACGCGCAATATTTTTTTAGATTTAGGAAATAATGATATGATTGTTATTTTCCAATTATTTGAGGAATGAATAGAAAGTTTGTTTCGCTTATCCTTTTCTATGGAGGCGAACTAAGTATCGATGATTTGTTCACTCCAAGTTATGTGGGAGGGCAAAATCATCCAGTTAAGGTTCTGCGGTACAGCACCTTATTGGAATTAAAATAACGAATTATGAGGTCCTTGCACATTGATTTAGATCACCACTCTGTAAGTCTTACATGTCGTTATCCGATGGGTAATGGATTTATAGCGTCTGTTATATCTGGAGATGAAGTTTGTGATGTTACACTGGACGAAGCTTCCCGTCATATATTAGTGTTGTATGTGGAAGTGGAGGATGTTAATGTTGCATCCACATCAACTGATCTGGTAATAAGGTCAGTAAATATACCAATGACGCATACACAGGATTTCATCGTACATGCACCTGTGGTGACACAGCGCAGTTTTGATGAATTGATTCCCAGGTAATACCTTGTCAACCTTTCCCTGTTTATACTTGTAATATTTAATATCAAAGTTTGTTATCCTACTTTTGAGTTCTGTAGAAGCGATGATGTTATTTATCATTCAGAGGAACCGTATGTGCCTCAGAGTGCTACAAGAAATGATGAGTATCAGACTATGAGCAATGGTTCAAGTAGTGAGTCTGAGCAAGATATCAGTGATGATGATTGTTCAGTTGAGTTAGAAGCTACTGTAATTGGGAATGTAGCCAACCATGATCTTTTAAGAAATTATTCACTCTGAAATATTGATAGTGAAAGTCAGATGTTGTCTACGAATGAGTATGTACGGATGTGTCAAAGTACGAGAGAGTGAGACAATGATATTTACTTTGACAGTCCATCTGATAAAAATGTCCTAGCATACGATATTGAAATCCCAGGTGACCTTATCGAAGGAATGTGTTTTACAAGTAAACGAAGTCTTCAATTTGCTGTTATTGGGTGGTGTATAGTGAATAATGTTCAGTTCCAAACAGTTACCTCTAACCAAAAGAACTATACGGTTACATGTGTACATCATGATAGTCCTACCAGACCATATAATTGGCATTTGCATTGTAACAGCAGCCGACGCCTAGGGGGTACTTGGAGAATATCCAGAATTGGGGAATACCATAGATGTATCAATACAGTTAGCACAGGTGATCATCGGTAGTGCAATTCTAAATTCATAGCTTATTTCATTATACCTATGATCAGACACCAAATTGATCTGAAACCTTGGGAGATTATAGGTAGAATGGAGTCAAAGTTTAATGTTAAAGTTTCCTACATGAAGGATTAGGATGCAAGGCATAAGGCAATAAAAATAATCTTTGGCAGTTGGGAAGAGTCTTACAAGACTCTCAGCCTTTACATGGAATTATTTTGTACTACTTTACCTAGTATAGTTTACAGAATTCAGTTTAGCAGTACACAATGCTTCCAAAGACTTTTTTGGGCATTTGGTCCTTCCATTATAGGCTGGGGTAGCTACTGCTCTCGACTTAAAGACATTTTGTTAGGCAAGTACCGTGGTACGTTATTAACTGTTGTTGGAATAGATGGAAATAATGGGTTATTTTCTCTTTCCTTTGTTGTTGTAAAGTCTAAGTTAATTGATTCTTGGCTGTGATTTTTAATATGCTTACATAATATGCTGCCTGTAGTGCCTTCTAGACGTGATTTGTGCATCATATCTGAAAAACATGCTGGTTTGTTACGTGGGTGTAGAGAAGTTTTTCTATAGGCTGCTCACAGATACTACTTGTGCCATCTTCATGAAAATTTTAAGAAGGTGATACGTAGATTAGGGATTGGTGATGTTGAATTTCTATACAATAAGATGTATATGGCAGGAAACACTGACGATATTCGTGAGTTTAATTGTTTGATGTCAGATATTAAAAATGTGAAAGAAAAAGCTCACAAATTGCTTGTGGAACGTGGCCCTATTAAATAGACACTTGTACATGATGGTGGGATGTGTTACGGTACAATGATTACTAATGCATCTAAATGTTTCAACGGTGTTCTGAAACATGCTCGTGATATGCCGATTCAGGCTCTAATTACTGCTATTTATTATAATTTAGTTTCATTGTTCATAAAAAGACTTGCCTCTGCAACTCAGCAACAAGAGGCAAACTTATCTATTTTCACCCAAAGGGTATCCACAATGTTACATCATTCTGAGAGGAAAGAAAGACATGTCCCTGAACCGGTGAACATCAACCCTCAGGAGATGCAGGTGTTTGATAGGTCAAGCTGATCATTTAGAATTGATTTGCTTGATAATAGCCTGTGTAACTATAGTTGCAACAAAACAGTCATATATCATTGGCTATGCCCGCATGTTGTTGCTGCATTAGGTTTTAGAAGATTAAACACCAAACGTGTGTGCCATAGTACTACACGTTGCATCTATATAAGTTCACATACTTAAATTAGTTTCACACTTTGCTTGACCATTCTGAGTGACCATCTTTCAGTACAGAGCATGGAGTAGTAGCATTACAACCACCCAATTTTCATAGAAGGTCGGGTAGACCTCGTATCAGTAGGTTCAAAAATACAATGGATGAAAATAGAGCTAGCAGTAGTAGAACCTGCAATTTATGCAAGACAGTTGGCCATTACAGGTCATCGTTCCCACACAATGTTAATAGTAGAAGGTATGTCGTAGATACAATCTATATGTTTAATGCATGTTATTTAAACTTTTCTTGTAGATTATAGTACTTTTATTTTGGCTTACTTTACACTACAATTTTCCCTTTTATTACTTAAAATTGTTCTAACACTGACTCTTGCATTTATTTTCTTCAATAGGTACGATGGTCGAGGAGCACCGCCCACCAGTTAGACGTCGGCATTGGGGCCATGCTAGGGAGGCCACCCAACAATTAGAGCAGCCACCTACTAAGGTCCACCCTAGCATAGCCTCCCTACGTGGATGGCATAGAGCTGCTCACCCTGATACTGTAAGTAATATGTAATTTCTATTTCTACATTACACCTGCATGATATTCATTTTGGCTAATGATTGATTGATCATATTTTTTTTTGCATAGCATTGTTCTAGAGGCTGCTTCACACTTACTTATGCTGAAGGAGTGACCCATCACTAAGATTCATCATTAAGCTAGGCAACCTCTGATTTGCTAGCAAGCTTCATTTCATCCACCTAGATCATTATCTGCTTACTGCCCTAGTTGAGAGATGGCCTCCACAGACCAATACCTTCCACCTAGTTGTTGGTGAGATGACAGTGACGCTCTAGGACATGGCGATGATCTTGGGATTATGTGTTGATGGGCCACCTATTATTGGCCCAATTGTGATCAGTGAGGGGAAGAGATAGGCTAACTGGCTAGATTGTTATGACGAGTTATTAGGATGACACCCTATACCATATGTGGTGTACCATGACCTGATTAGTACACACATCAGATCGACCTTCAGGATGGGCCAGGCACAGACGCAGACATGCATGTCATTGAGGTGGCTTAGGTGGTCTTTTTATAGAGAGTCATACTCGCATCTGAGCACTGAGTAGTTCTTCAGGCACTTGCGTGCCTATAATCTATTTTTTATTGGGTGTTTCTTACTGCCGGATACATTAGGTTCTGAGGTCCACCTACAGTATCTTACACTTCTAGAGGACCTAGATTCATTCAGTACCCTAGCTATAGGAGGAGCAGTTCTGGCCCACCTCTATAGAGAACTCTACAAATTAACTAGGCCTAGTAGGGCCAACTTGGCTGGCTGCCTACACCTCCTACAGATATGGTCTTGGGAGCATATTCATGTGGGCTACATGTACCATATCTGACTGATCTTGACAGTTTCAACATTAAGTTGAGGTATATTTTACTTTCTACACTTTCAAATTTTTAGCTTATATGTTTGTTTAAACTGTGTTGTGTGCATAAGTGGAACAAGAGATATGTTTGCCAGATGCCAATGGCGAACATTGCATTATATAGAAATGATCTGGATGGCTTGCTGCATACTCAGGTTACACTTGTAGAGTACATTTCGATTCAAATTTTTATAATGTATATTCTAATTTAATATAATTTTTAATATGTGCAGGTGATTTGGGAGCCCTACACTAAGCAGATCACGCTACGTCTATCATATACATGCTTAGCAGGCTCTGATAAATGGTTGGCACGAGTCCCGCTGATTAGCTGGAAGAGGGTGGAGTGACATTTACCTGATCGAGTGCTGCAATAGTTCGGACTCATACCTAGAATAGATGTGGCACCAGTTGACCCTAGTTTCAAAAGGATCGATGGTCGAGGTAAAGCAGATGTTGACTGGGTTGATTACCACTAGATGCACATTGCTGCTTGGGAGAGGCGGAGGGATTACCTCATCGAGGGCTTGGATGAAGATGAGGACAGGCTGGCGACTATCAACCAGTACATGTGCTGGTTAAGATCTTGGGCTTCTCTCTACTTACTGGCTGCCCAGACAGATCCTCCAACTACTTACTATCCCAGAGCACCTGTAGAGTGTATATATGCAAGCGTTAACATAAGTATTCATTTGAATTCAATATGTTACTTGAGGTTAATTTCACACACTATTTTTTCATGCAGTCAGAGAACATATTGGTGACTCAGGACATCTTCCAGCCGTACTTCGGCCTTGTGGATGAGCATGAGCTACAGGGAGCCGTCGATAGGTATGAGGTGCTATGCAGAGACTTGCGATTGAGTGTACATATTGGGGACACACATTACGGATCGGAGCCTACAGAGGATGTCCCACATCATGATTGGAGCGCCGGGCCATCTACATATGCTGATCTAGGTCAATCTATGTATGCTGATCTAGGTCCATCTACATACCAGCCTACGTATGAGTCACAGTCACCTATCTTCCCATCATAAGACTATCCGATGTAGACTTTTGAAGATCTTGCATTGGAGGGCGACCATCAGTTGTGTGATCATCCATCACATGAACGACCGTACACACACAGGAGTGTGCGATTTCGCGGGGAGGCATTAGATGTTTAGGATAGTCTATTTGTGTACTACATTTGTTCTTATATTTTATTTTTGTTTCGGATCATCCATTTATGTAAATACTTGTACTCACTTTTTGAAATGATTTGTAGAACTTATATTCATTTTTGTAATGAATCATCCATATACTTAGTTTTAGATCTACTTAAATAAAAACTTGCAGACTCTAAGGTTGACCTCTATAATTGACGATAAGGGCTTAAAGCTTACAAATGGAACATCTAAACCTAAAGCAAAAACATAAGAGCTCAAAGCCAATCCTTGATGTAAAAAAAAAAATTTCTTACAGGCTAGTCCCACTTAGTGCGTAGCCAGATCTATAATCTGGTAAAGTGGTAGGCTTACTTAAAGGTCACCCACTAAGTGGACGACTGGCTTCACATTAACGTGACAAATTTCACGCCACGTTGACTCTGACGTGGCTACCTAGTCGCCTCCTTAGTGGGCGACTATACCTATTTCTAAATTTTTTTTAATGATACTTAACTCCCTAATTATGTTTCTAATGATACTTAATTTTAAAAAAAACCCTATCCATTCGACAAGTTGATCTTGACAAATCGATCAATCCAGTCATTTAGCTTGTCCGAAATAAGGAATAATACTAATGACAAATCCCATCAAAGCTCCATAAGCTATTGAAATTAAAGCTGAAGTGATCTAAGATCCATGGCCAGCCTAAAGGGTCAACCGATTTTCAAAAAATATGACTCGCTCCATGCGTGAATCACATTTATTAGGGGCATTTGTTGACCTCCATGCATGCTTCATCAATCAAGTCGAGCTCACAAGCCAAATTCGACAGATTTTGGATGTAATTGCACGTAAATCGAAGCTGAAATGCACTGAATATCGCTAAAATTAGTCGAAATGATCTCCGATCGATGGATAGACTTTGCCATCGTGCTTAGAACATAAAAATTGATTAGAATATACATCTTGCACAATCCGACGGTTGACCGATCAAGAAGAAGGGTCGTCGAAGCGCTAACGCATATATCAGAATCATGAGGCTACGACAATGCCCAAATAATCTCTGTTCATAAAATTGATCACATTGTTAGCATTGAAACATCAATTTTATCAAATGAGATTGTTTGCACTCAATTTAAATAAGTCTATGCGAACGTCGAGTGGCCGGAAGTTATAATACGCATTTTTGAGTCGAAATTGATCTGATTCAACACCGACTTAAACCAAACGGCCTCTAATAGTGAAACGGATTGCACAGTTGCGTTCAGAACATTAGAATAACCTAAAGTTGACATATATATAAACTATATAATTATGTTATTGCAAAATTCCAAATTATGGTTAATTTTCACTTAATTAAGTATAGGCTCTTATAAATACCCTCTTATATCTAATCCTAATATCACATATCACTCCTATCCATAGATTGAAGAGATATGTTAAGAAAAGAATTATCAGGAGAAGTGCCTTATTATGCTCATTCATGCTTTGCAGTTATATAAGGAGAGCATATCAACGGGTAAAATAAATTTTAGGCATCATGAATCCAATTTGCTTGTCAAATACTAGTTGATGGTATCTTTTGTTCTTCTGACAACACTTCCATCTCACTTCCCTGAGGTACTCCACCGGTATTTTAAGCACAAATTGGAGTAGTTAAATACCATGATAACCGTAAATTATGGAGATGGAATGAAATCTTTGAACAGTGATAGAAATTTTAAGTTTAATTCACCAGATGAAATGAACATTGATGGGAACCATCCTGAGTCTGCAATATCTAAGAACTACTCTTTCGTCAAGAGCATTGGAAAGGTTATTCTTGATCTTAGAAATATTAGTTTTACAACTTTGACTAAAGATGCCTATGCTTCATCTATCATTCAACTTTTGAACATCAATGTTCAAAACATAACTGTTGATGATTATAGGACCCCTATTTTACTGTCTATTAAGGAGTGGATAAAGGTTGTTTCGCTCTAGTTCTTGCATGCTCTTTTATGCTATTTAGGGGACTCATTTAATGATGATGTTTCATCCAGTCTTATATCACATTTGGCTTCACGTCCTCTTTCATGTCTTGGGATTGATGCACCTTTTTAAAGAATTGTTAAGTGGCAGTTACGGTTGGAGTATTTTGGTTATGAAAAGCTACAAACTTTGAGAATAGGAAAATTTTTTGAAATTATTGTGGATTATCCCGATAGGTGTTTGAAGACCGTTATGCTCAGTAGAGCTAACAGATAGAAGATCACGGTCATCTTGTCACAAGAAACTGATCGATATGCTCAGTAGAGCTGACGGGAAGGCTGAATAGACTCCGGATAAAGCCCCCTATATGGGGAAGATGCCGGGAGGTTGCCAAAATTTGGATTGACAGAGGACTTAAATAATTTAACGCAAAATGAACTCTAAGCTCAAAATTAAAATCTAAATTAAAATTATAGGTGTTTGAAGACCCTACTATGCTCGGTAGAGCTAACGGGTAGAAGATCATGGTTGTAGTGTCACAAAACATTGATTATGCTCAATAGAGTTGACGAGAAGATCAAATAGTCCCCAATGCAGCCCCCTATGCAGGGACGACATGAGGAGGCTGTTGAATTTTTCAATGACTTAAATCTCCAAAGAATTTTATGTTGACATAATCAAAATGAACTTGCAAGTCTCGGTGCAACACAAAATGAAATGAATTGGAACTCGAGTCATAAAAGGAAAATGAATATATGAAATTATGATAAATAACATATCAAATTGATCACTTATAAAAGTTCAAGTAGCGTTAGATTGAGTTATAAAGTACCTAATAGCTTTGCTTTAAGCACGTGCAAAGTTCGAACTAAGATTTCAAGAGGCTTGTAATGAACTTAAACATAAGAATTCTAAAGTCTTAAAATGAATATGAGTTTGCAAAATTTGAACTTGTGGCACTCATAGGGGATCAATAGCTCGCTAATGAGCATGAGTTAAACCTATAATATACTTGAAGGTTTATTCTCATATGAAAATAAATTCAACTATACTTATGCTAAAGATTTCAATTAGACTTGCAACAACTTAAAAGTCTACATGTAGATGAGAACAAAATTTAAATGTCTCATAAAAGACTTTCAAATGAACTCAAGTGATTTTGATGTTCACTAGTGAGTATAAACATGACTTCGTAGTGGGCATTTAGATAGTTTTATATCTTATATCAGAAGAACTAAAATGTACTTGGGTTCACACAAGCAAGCTTGAAGGGGATATAATGACTCACTTATGACTAAGAGTAAACATCAAAAACATTGAACTAATAATGATTTAAAGCTCATTAATGAGCATAAAACACATTCCTTATTAAACAATCAAATTATGTTAATTGGGTTGTGCTACATGCCACATTAAAATTGTTCAGAGCAAAAAGAATTTGAATGAGATGTGTGATGAGCCTACGAGCTTCTCAGGGATCACGAGCTAAGTTTCATTGAAACTTAAAGAACTCAATGAGCTATGAACTAAATGCAAATAAATGAATATTAATCTAAATAATTGAACAAGAGCTGAAATGCCTTACGCCACCGGATTTGCACCACATTAATGCTAGCAGACAAAAGATGTTGGTTTAAATTCTAAATAGACTTCAAATGTATTAATCTTGCATAAATTATGGAGCCAACTATCACTCAATTTAAGTGCTTCAGAATTATGCAATCATTTGAAAGAAATGAATTCTTGTATGAAATATAAAACAACCTCCAATTTAATTCGATATTTCTAAAATTCGTATAAGTGTTCTAAATCACCCGTATGGGTCCTGACATATTGTTGAATACATAAATTTAGTGTCTAAGGATGCTGCACAGGTTGATTTTCGGTTGGGTCTACGGATTGGGTCCAGGTTAACAAAACCTAATGATGTTATCATAGCTTTCTCCACTTGAGAAAATATCTGAGAAGATGATTCTATCATATGACAGTATATCGACTATCTTCTAAGTCCTCAATGATGGCTGAGTTGATTGAAGATATCAACCGGATGAGTCATTATAACCAAAATATCCAAGATATTTATATTCGATAATCTCAAATTCAAAATTTTGAAAGTATAAATCTAGATCTAATTTTTTATTATTAAATTAATAGAGTCGACAAGATCTAGAATAATAATCTAAATGATTAAATAGACTTATATTCCGTAATGATGGCTGAGTTGACTAAGGATATCAACCGGAGAGGTCATCACTATCAAAATATTTAAGATATTGTATTCAATAATTTCAAATTTAAAATTCTCAAAATATAGATCAATATCTGATCCTCTATTATTAAATTAATAGAGTCAATAGGATCTCGAATAATAAACTAAATGGTTAAGCAGACTTATTTACCCCCATCATGGTTGTATTGAATAGAGATTTCAATCGGAGGGGATACTTTCATCAAAATGTGATTGTAATTTTAAATCAAATAAACTTTAATTAAGCATCAATCCAAATACAAAATCTAATATTTTATTAAGCTATAAATGCCTAAATAAAATATAATATTTAAAAACTTAAAGAAAAATCTAATCCATCCACCTTCCGCAACCATTTATTAGAGATGATAAATTAAGAAAACTTTAGCTCACAAAGGAATCAATGTCAAGTAAAGTGTATTTTTATATTCACTCTTAATCAATCTCATGCCAGTAAAGATGTGGCTCATGTCCTCTGACCACGTGATTTGGCTAGTAGGCTCCACATATGATGCGTTAAGACCTTCCTCATCGAGTGGCTAGCCAAATGACACTATTATATACGTCACATTTGTAGGCCATATTCCAATGGTTCATCCCTTTAAGATGTGAATCATATGGTGCACTTGATAAGGTAAAAAGCTCTCTGTTAGCTAAGGTGGATATAAATTTATCTCTTTAGACAAACACCATCACAAGCCTACAAGGTTTTCTTGGATGATACAACCCATGGCTGCTGATAAAGATCCTTCAGTCAGGTTAGGTCAACTACCTCCTTTAACTAAGTAGACTTTGGACCATGACAGCCCAGGATGACAAAATCATGGGATCTTGATCAGGCGCATCATCATTCCCCCAACCATCCGCTTTAAGTTGAAATGATGAATTTTAAAAATTCATAATTTTATACTCCACATGCTGCTACCGTATGCTATGGATTTAGCAATCTAATGACTAGCCTTAATCGAAAGTTCCCTCTTAGCATTGGGAGGGATAATTAACTATAGGTGCTTGCACCCACAGGAAACCTAGAACCATATCTAAAGTCCTCATAAAATGAGGGAAAAATCTCTGGGTAGTGTCTTATTGACTATTTCATCTACTTTTTGAAAATTTAACCGATATTAATTTATACTCTCATCATTGAGAGGTCGGCGGCAAATTTTCGGAGCCCACAACAAAATATCTACATAGCAGAAAAAAAAACAAAGGTGGTAACTTGTGATTGATAGGAACAACAACAAAGTTTTTGTAGGAATCCACATTGTAATTTCTAATCACTACAAGAATTTTGAGTTATTGAATATTCTGCTAAAAGGCATTGATAAGATTTAATTGATATTCATAGTTTTACTCATATTTATTTAAATTTTAGGACTTGATCATGTGACTAAAAGTTTAGCTCATGCTTGTCAATAGCAAATGGGGCACCCATAGAGCCACATGATTGTGCATGGTGCATACTTTTAAATATTATATATATATATATATATATATATATATATATATATATATATATATATATATATATATATATATATATATATATATATATATATATATATATACATACATATATACAAATATTTAATTGCGAGTGCAGTGTATGTGACTATATCTATGTATGCATGCCTGTATATTATTTTTTCACATCAAGTCTCAAAAATCAACTTATCATGTGTCATTTTAATGCTCTGCATGGTGCATGCAAATGTCATTTTGTGCCATCAACATGTATTATTTAACCTGGATTTCTTTTTTATTAAGGCATTGTTTGGCAACAAGTAATATTTACTTAATCCTATAAATTAGTATTTATTAAGTCTTACATGCATCAAATATTGAAAACTATTTGGCATTATAGATGTTCAATTTGAATAAAACCTAGTGAATTATCTATAGATGTTTCCAAGTAGAAAGGAAGTTTGCCTTCAAAGCCTCGAAGATGAGTGACATTCAGATTATAAAACAAGACCATACAAGAGAGCTACAAGAATAGAAGAAGAAATCGATGACCTTTTGGCGAGAAGAAGAAGAGGATGGGAGAGAGAGAAGAGAGAGAGAGTGATCATAGAGAGAGAGAGAGAGAGAGAGAGAGAGAGTGGATTTCTAAAAAAGAAAGAAGTTTGTTTGAGAAGCCTTGGATCGATCGTAGATCCACATGATATATTATTTTTTGTTAAAAAATGATAGAAAAATTAAAAAAATGTATAAACTTTATCTATTATCTATTCTTAATTTTATTTTCTATTTAACATTATCATTAGACTCAAAATCAAATAATCTATAATATAAAAATATATACTTATTAAATTTCATTAACTTTTAAAAGTTTAAACACTAATTAATGATAAATTTTATAAAATTAATTAGACAACTTATAGAAGCTCTCTTGAAATGAAATTATTATTATTTTTAATTCAAATTCATCCATTATATACTAAATATCATTAAGGTGATTCTCCTTATGAAAGTATTTACATTTTAAAACAAAGTTATGGATTGAAAAAATTTTAAATTATTTAAAATAAACATGAATGATCATATAATTTAACAAACAAAGATGACAATTTGCAAAATATTTAATAAATAGTGATAATTAAGTTAACTTTACATCAAAGTTTTTTAGAGTTCTGTAAGTAGCACTAAAGTTTGTCATAGAATACATCATGATTTTACATCATATTTCATGGCAAATCATACTAATATGAAATTATGTCATAATTTAAGGCAAAATCATACTAATATTGTTGAGTTTAAGAGAGATGCTTATGTTACTGCTAAGTTTTCAAAAAACTTAACATAATACTCAATTTTAATGTCCACAATAACAAATTCATTTTTAAAAATTCTTTTTTTTTTAATAATTTCAATTTGAAACTTTTGTCATTAATAGTCTAAACCCTAAATAACAGGCACGATTGTGAATTTATATTGAAGGTAGAAGATCACTCATTAATTGGATTGACATTTTGTTCGGATAGAGAACAATGATGATGACTTGTCCTTTCTAATGATTCAAATAAACATATTGCAAGCAATATGACTCAAATAATATAGCTAAATCTAACCAAATGTATAACAAATAATATGCGATGATGTATACACATAAGGAAATCAACTAAATTTATTTACAATGCATGTTTTATTCTTTCAATGATTTGTTACAAAAATTAAATAACATGCACCGATGAAGGAGATGGTTTTTTTCTTAAAAAAAGTTTTTTTGATGAGTAAATTTTATGAAACAAATCAAACAAAATGCATAAACTCAATGATGGTTTCTGATAAGATTTTGAGATACAACGAGCATTAGAAGAGTTTAACTAGTTTTAAAAGAGCGTTATTGTGAGATGTCAAGTCAAGGAGGAGATGAATTACAAAAAGAAGAGATTTGCTAGTTGGTGGTCACTAAGAGTATTGTGTATGTTGGAAGACTAAAGTGCGGTGGTGGACAACTAGAGCAGAGGAGACTTAGTAGGGATCATAAAAAATAGGAGAATTGTTGGTTGTTGAATGATATACTATTGCTTTTATACCATATTATATTTAGAATGTTGGCTTGGTTTTTATTAATTCAAATGAATATATTGCTAGATATAATATTTGAACTAAGTAGGTTACAAATAATCTTGAGACAAAAAAAAAAAACCTAAACCTACCTGAAATATATATAAAATCATGAAAGAGAATATAGATATAAATGAAAACTAAACAAATAATTTTGATGGATGCTTTACTCTTTTAGAAAGGTATCATCTAGTCATATCTAAATATATAAGCATGTATGTATGAATACATAATTGAATTACCTAACTCCTTATATATATACATATATATATATATATATATATATATATATATATATATATATATATATATATATATATATATATATATATAGGTGGACACACAATTAAAAGTATTATGACTTAGCAGAAATTTTTATATGAAAAATCTCATAAATCTTAACTATATATCTAATAATTAATAAATGAATGACCCATAAATTTATGTTAAAAAAACTAAATTTTCATCCATTCATTATATATTTTTTTCAGCATATTTATATTTCTTTTAAAAAGGTTATTATTATAATAATAATCTTTAAGTTTAAAATAAAACTACTTTTTTTTCTTTTTAAGGGTTATATTTAATTAAATTAATTTAACTTTTGACTATCGTGATTACAAAAATCATTATTTAATCAAATATTATTTTTTGCTTCAAAAAAATAATTAAACTTTTGACTATTGTGATCACAAAGTCATGGCATATGTATCAAATAAATCTTAAAAACGTCAATTTTTTTCCCTTTTTTCGCTTCAAAAAAAATAATCAGATATCAAACACTCTCTCAATGGTACAAAATTACTATCACAAATCACAATGTATTTGTCATTAATGAAGTTTATTATCTTATACATATTGCATGTGATCTTTTTAAGATCTATGCATTAAATTTTTCACTGTGTTTTTTTTTAAAGTTATGCACAATAGTCATATATTGCGATAAATAGGATTTGGATGGTGAACTTTTAAAATTAATTAATTTTAGATTTTCAAAAAATTGGATCAAATAGATCAAATATAATGTAAAATTGAACAAATTAATCAATAATTTGGTTCGATTATTTTAGTTTGATTTTCAATAAATTTAAGTTTACTAATTTAAAAATTATTTGTAAAATTTATATTTATTATATTTTTTGTTATATAATGAACACATAATAAATAAAATTATACATACAATACATATATATATATATATATATATATATATATATATATATATATATATATATATATATATATATTCATGCACTAATAATGTTTCCAAGTTATTTAATAAATTTGATTTATTTACTTCCATCCAAAAATTGTTTTAATAAACAAATCCAAAAATCAAAATACAAATTCTAAAATTCAAAACCAAATTAAATGGCTCAGAAAATTTTGTTTGATTTAATTTTTAGGTTAAAATAGGAGCTATAAAAAATAGGGATGTTGATGGGAAATTTGAGTTATTTTTATCCCTGCAATAATTGTTCCATTTTCTTTGACAAGAGATTCCAATATCACAAGAAAGTTAAATAATTTTATTTTATCAAATTTATTAGTTTCTAAAATATGCTTTAATAAAATTAATTGTACTTTAACAGTATTGAATTTGATATTATAATGTTTAATGCTTTCATGACAATACCAAAATTATATTATGTAAAATCGATGCTTAAATTATGAATGATAATATATATATATATATATATATATATATATATATATATATATATATATATATATATATATATATATATATATATATATATATATATATATATATATATATATAAGTTGATTTATGATTTCTATACATAAAATTGACTATTTTAACCATAAGATGCTATTGCAGCTTGTCTCATATCCTCAAGGCCGCATCTTTTTCCTTTCTCTGGATTGAAGATAGGTACCTCTTATTACAAACAATTTTTCCTTAGCATCTCTCATGCAAAGCCTCTACTAAGGTGAAGTGGTTGGTTCAATTATTTTAGTTTGATTTTCAATAAATTTAAGTTTACTAATTTAAAAATTATTTGTAAAATTTATATTTATTATATTTTTTATTATATAATGAACACATAATAAATAACATTATATATACACACACACACACACACACACACACACACACATATATATATATATATATATATATATATATATATATATATATATATATATACTCATGCACTAAAAATGTTTCCAAGTTATTTAATAAATTTGATTTATTTACTTCCATCAAAATTGTTTTAATAAACAAATCCAAAATCAAAATACAAATTATAAAATTCAAAACCAAATTAAATTGCTAGAAAATTTAGTTTGATTTAATTTTAGGTTAAAATAGAGCTATAAAAAATAGGGATGTTCAATTTGAGTTATTTTCATCCTTGCAATAATTGTTCCATTTTCTTGACAAGAACTTGATTCCAATATCTGAAACAACAACAACAATAATATTAATCCAACTATTATTTTGAATCCTTCATCTCCATTGTGTCTATTATATATCAAATTCTCATTTAAATCAAGTATACTAAGATCATTTTTTATATATCTTAACCAAGTCTTTTGGTCTACCTCTCCTTTCTTAACATAACAATGCATTCTCTTGTCATGAGATTTATGTGGCCAAACCATCTAAGGTGATCTCCCTAATCTTATCACCTGGAGCTACTCCAACTGAATATACTCATTTTGCATTCTATCTCTAAGAGTAAAACCACTCATCCACCTAAGCATATATCTATAATTAGCAGTCTATGCTTCTCTTTTTGGCCAACATTGCATATGTCATTGCTCTTACCACCATCTTATAAATTTTCCTTAAGCTTAAGTGGAACTTTTCTATCACATAATAGGCTAGATGCATTCCTCCGGTTCAACCATCCAACTTGAATTCTACTAATCATCTCCATCTATTTTACCATCATTTTGAACAATAGAGCCTAAATATGAAGCTCACTCTTATTAAACTTGTTCACCTAATATCACAACACTACCACTAGAACTTCTACACTAAAATTACCTTTATATTGTTTTAGATCTACTTAAATGAAAACCCAGACTCAATTGACCTCACATAATTCAAGTTTCTATGACTCCCTCTAAGTGTGAAGAAAGCTTAAAGCTGATCCTTGATGTAATCCAAGAAATAGGAAAATATTTTGTCAATCCTCCTTGTGTTTGGACACAAATGCTTGATCTAGTATACTTATCATACTTGAATATAACCAATATTAACTCCTTTCTGCTCAAGAACTCTTCAAAGAACATCTCCAATATCACAAGAATGTTAAATCAATTTTTATTTTTATAAAATTTATTAGTTTCTAAAATATGCTTTAATAAAATTAATTGTACTTTCATGACAAAGAGGTAACTATGGCATCATTTGATATTATAATGGTGTTGTATAGTGCTTCGGACAATACAACAAAATTATATTAAAAAACGATGTTATGAATGATGACAAATGTGTGTATATATATATATATATATATATATATATATATATATATATATATATATATATATATATATATATATATATATATATATATATATATATATTTATGTTTGGTATGTATGTATATATAAGTTGATTGTATGATTTCTATACATAAAGTGGACCAAAACATTCGTTAACCATAAGATGCTATTGCAGCTTGTCTATATCCTCAAAGGCCGCCTCTTTTTCCTTTCTCTAGATTGAAGATAGGTACCTCTTATTACAAGCAATTTTTCCGTTGCATCTCTCATGCAAAGCCTCTACTGAGGTGAAGTAGTTGAGCATGAAAGGCCAACCTCTGCTATAGAATGCAAGCACTCTATGATGCTTTTGCTATAGTTTCTTCTTACTTCTTCCACATTGTTCATGTCTGCTTCTTGTTGTTCTTCAACTAATATTTTATGCTCAACGATATTAGTTAACCAATGAGGATAAGCCGTTGCGATGAGATTATGAAGGTTTAAGTCATCTTTGAAAGTATCATCAATAGGCCTCCTTCCGGTGAGTATTTCTAATAGTATGATTTGAAAACGAATCTAGATGGATGGGCTTCTCTTCCATTTTCTGCAAATAAGATGGAGAACTTTCAGTAAGTACATATTTTTTAACTTTATTTGTTTGCATAGTTTTGATCTTTATATGTCATTTTTTTTCTATTCCTAACAATTCAAGATAAGTTGAAGAATTCAGTTCAAGTATATCATGATGTTTAGAAAAGTACTCTCTTGGGGCAACATAACCAATAGTTCCTTTAATCCAACTCTTCTATCTCAATTTTGGAGAGGTATGCTTATAGATTCGAAGAATTCTTACTTAAAATCTCTATGAGCTATCATGTCTTCATCAAGTAGGATGTTGTTTGGCTTCATATCACATGAATAATAGGTGGCTTTATGGTGAAGATATTCCAAAGCCTAGCGACATTAATGGCAATGTTCAACCTTTTTCTTGAAGAAAAACTCCACCATCTGAATCTCCTCGATGCATGCGGCCTAAGTTTCCCGGCATGAATTTAAAGATGAGAGCTTTGAAATCTTTGCCATTGAAATCAATGCTAGAGCAAGATGTCAAGACTCTCACAAGATTATGGTGTCGAATGTTTCTTAAAGCATCACATTCACCCGTGAAACTCCTGAAGCCTCCTCGTATGTCGAGGTCGAACACTTTGATGGATGCCGTTGTTTGGCCTTGATATAGCGCACCTTTGTACATCGAACCATATCTTCCTTCCCTATAAGATTAGTAGAGGAGAACTCGTCTGTTGCTTTAACTAATTCTGCATAAGAAATCATTGGAAATGGTTCTTCTATAGCTGCTTCGCGTGAAGCATTTCTCCTTCTCTGATGTTGTATTTTGTACCTATAGTAGTACAAAATAGTAGAAAAGGATAGAAAGATCAGGAGCGCACCTAGGACTGGGAACAAAATCTTGAGAACACGATGAAGCCTTCTCTTCATTTTGTTGTTGTTTTTAAAATCCTCGACACACGCAAGAAAGTGAAGCTCACGGATACCTCCACATAGCTCAGTGTTTCCTTCGAGATTGATCGCCGTTGCATTTTTAAAAACACCAACATTTGGCACTTCACCTTCGAAATTATTATATGATAAATTCAACAGGTTGAGCAAGTTGAGATTTTGGAGAGAAACCAGAATGGCCCCTAACAAGTTATTTTGAGAAAGATCTAATTTTTCTAAGCTCTGCAGCTTTCCTATAGCAGTAGGAATGGGGCCATAAAACAAGTTATTGTCCAGGTAGAGTTCAGTTAGCATTTGACAGCTTCCAAGTGTTTGTAGTATCATGCCTTCAAATTTATTGTGAGAAAGATCTAGCACATTGAGACTCACGAGCTTGCCAACTTCTTGGGAATCGTCCCATCAAAATGGTTGCATAAAACCAATGGTTGATGCAAGAATGCTTAGAAGTTCTTTGGGAATAGTACCTACAAGGTTGTTATTGTTGAGAGCTAGATGTTTAGATGGCTGATATTTCCAATATTTGAAGGAATGGCTCCTGTTAATTGATTATTGCCAAAAGCCAATCTGCTAAGGCCAATGAGGTTCGCCAAGGACCAAGGGATGGCTCATGTAAGTCTATTGGAGACAAAAGTAAGCAGTTGCAACATCTTAAGCTTCTCAATGCTGTGTGGTATTGTTGACCTCCATGCATGATACATCAGTTGAGCGAGCTCAAAATCCAAATTCGACGAACTTTTGACGTAATAGTGGAATAATCTAAAATCAATATATATTGACTATATAATAATTCCATCATAAAGTCAAAATTAAGGTTGATTTTTTATTTAAATAAGCAAATGTCTTATAAATATTCTTATATAATCCTAAGCGCACGCTCTCCTGATTTTTTCCATTCGACACCGCTGATTTGTCTCCCAAAGCGCTCGATCTTCCAGGAAGCTCCCACCTCCTCCCAGCAACCGTTTCCTCACTCTTACCTCTCACAAGCAACTCCCTCAACAAAGCATTACAAAAGATAGAGGCTCTCATCACTGCTCTCTCATCTCTATTCCAAGGAGTGCCATTTTCCTCTTTTGAAAATATTCAAACTCGCCTCTTGGAGTGACCGGTCATGGATCTCCATCCTACCTTTTCCAGGAAAACAGGGGGAAATCGACCATAAGAAAAGAGAGGGATCAGCCAAAACCACTTCTCTCAATCCAAGCTTAAGCGCACATTTTGGTAGAAATTTAAGCAAAACATTGATCGAGAGGCCCTTTGCGAAAACAACAAAGTGGAAACCTTGGGTTTCAAAGAATGCTCAAGCCATCTAAGAAAGTTTCGCTTTGTCGGTGCTGGAGGTGTAAGTCCGGTAGCAATAAAGCGCCATGTGACCTTCCTTGGCACGTCAGCGATGGTAGATGAATCCGTTGAGGTTTCACATGATGATTTGTTAGTATGGACGCCTTTTTTTTCTACCGATACGTTGATGTAGGAAACTCTGTATCAAAGTGCTAAGAACTGCAGTAAGTGTTGGTTTGAAGACCTCGTTGTATTGGCTTTCAGAGGTTAGTGTTCATTTTTGAATGTGGTTAACTTGAAATTTAAACTTAGTAATTGGGATGTCCTAATCCCAAATTAGAATATTCTAATTCATTACCTAGGACACTTAAGTGTTCTAAGGAATCCCTCCCACCTAACTGAATTAGGTGGATTGAACTAGGTAAAATCAAAAGTCAAATCCTTTGTTAAACTTAGTCAACATAGGTTTGACCTAAGTGGGGCTCACTTAGTCAAAAAGTGAACCCCCTCAAAATATAACCAAATTAAATTATTCCAAACATTCCAAATGATCAAATAATCATACTATAACTCACTTACAAAGGAATTCGAACTCATTTAGACCTAAAATAGGGTAATTAGATCACTTGATCTAAAATAGCCTAAATGGGTCATATTGGGTTCAAACCCAAATCAAATCGAAATAAACTCAAATTGATCACTCAAAATCATTTGGAAATGACAATTAAACATAATCTAATTCTCCTTTGGATCTAATTTGGTCAAATAGGTCATTTGACCCAAATGAATCATAGTTAAACAGATTTAACCCAATTTGGGCCAAATAGGTTAAAATGATATAAGAATTCAAATCAATTCAAAATTAAGTGAATCAAAGGTAAACCTGTCATCCAATGAACAAATAGCAATGATGCAAAACAAGATTTAAAAAGAAATTAAAGGTGATTAAGACACTTACATTGAAATCAATTCCAATGCTTAAGTTAATCACCAAATTGGATTCAATTTGAAGTGAAACTTATTGAGCTTAATGAGATTTGATTAAGGCTATAAAATAACTTTAATTAAATCCCAATTAAGCTAATTAACCACTCCACACTAAAATCCCCCACTCTTTATCCACCATTTAGGGTGAAGGGACCAAGACTAGCTAGGGGCCAAAAATAGCAATTTCCCTAGAAAAAATGGAAATAAAGAGGCAAAGGGGGCCAAATAATTGACACAAGCACCTCACCTCAAGTAAAACCAACCATCTCATAACCTTCACAAGCCAAAACCGAAGCAAAATGAAACTTCCCTCACTCTTCACGCTGCCGAGAAGTTAAAGAATCACCAAGGTTGATGGGTAGGAGGAAAAGCTTGGTCTAAGGAGCAATCTATAAGGAGTAGATCCAATTCCTTTGGCAAGAAAGCTTCCCTCGAAGCTCTGAAGCTATTGGAGTCGATCCCATCATTGACCGGAAGAGGTATGCCATTAACACTCATTTTTATCAAGCTTTTCGTTGGTCCATCATGAAGGAAACTTGATCTCAAGTGAGATCAAGCCATATGGATCGGTAGAGAATCGTTCAATGATCATTTTGCAATTAAAATCAATTTCATTGCTTGGATCTCAGAAATTAAACACTACCAGCTCTCGATTTACTAGTTGGGTAGGGGCGAAGTCTCCACCATCCGTTCCTCGAAAGGAATGGGCGGCTCATGTACGATATGATTTTCTCCCTTAAGGACGTGAATGATCGACCGTCCGATCGCGATGGGACGATCAGATCATCCGCATTTTCCTTTCGATGCGCTGTGGACCAAACATGTGCCACGCCAAACTATGTGCAAACGTGACACGACCATGCGCGTGGACCGGTCACTTAAACGGTTAAATACCGTTAAATAATGATTTAAAAATTAATAAAAATTAATAGAAATTTCTAAAAATCATAGAGAAATAAATAAGAATTAGAAAAATACAAATAAAAACTCTATTGATTTTTCTTGATGAGAGGAATCCATAAAAATTAAAATCCCCAATTTTTATTGGGTTTTTTGCCTTAATTTGGGTTTAATTGAAAATTATTAAACCATAATTACTCTCTAACCACTAATCCAATTAATATAAAACTTTGGGAAAATGAAATTAACCTTAAAACACACCATCCTAAAATTTTTGATGATTTAATTCACTTTAATTTATGAGAAATGAAATTTTCAATCCTAAACCCCTAATTTAATTAAATAAATTAAAATTAATGAACTTAACTAATGGAAATGATCTAAAAAACCTTAAATCAACTTAATAAACCTCAGTGAACATTAAAACATCATTAAAACTCAGTTAAACTTAATAATCCTTAAATTGACCAAATTAACTAATTAAATGAATTAAATAATTCAAATAATTAACCATAAATTAATTAACTCATAATAAATCAACCAATAATCCACAAATTATGAATGAACCCTCATTGGAAACATATTTTAGTGAGGAATCCATGAAAAATAAAATCTTAAGCTGAATCTCATTGAATTAAGTTTAATTTAGGTTTTTATGAAATGATTAAAACTCTAATTACTCCTTAATTACAGAACTAATCATGATGAAACTTTGGACACATGAAATTGGCATGTAACCCCACTTGCGAGAAAATTTTCAAACTCAATTAATCTCTGGATTAGAAGTTGTTAAATTTCTAAATCCTTAGGTCAATGTTAATCAAATATTGGATTAAGAAAATTGATTAATCAATTAAATTAAATGGTAATTCAAACCAATCTAAATCAAACATCATAAAACTATTAAGGAACTTCTTTAAATATCCTAAGTCAAGAAATTGATCAATTTCAACCTAAAGTTAATATAAGTTAATAAAACTCTTAATTATGTTAAATTCTAGAATTTGAAACCATTAACACTTTCAAAAGTCATTAATCTTCAATTCAATTAATCTGAGAATGAATTCATATCTTAGGATTATTTATATTGAAGTAAATGAGACTAACATAACTTAATCCAAATCTCAAATCTAAATGTCTTAAGTTATAATGAACCAAAACCAAAATAATAAATCAGAATAAATAAAATAATTCAAATCAAACTAAGTTATAAATTTAACTAAAAGTGAATATAAATCCTAACCTAGATACATTAGGTTAATCCAACATGAACTAAATCAACATAATTTAACATGACTTACAATATAAACTAAATCAACATAACTTGACATAACCTTTCAACATAAAATTGAATAAACCACATCAATTTAAAATCAATTCAAATTAAATGAAACAAAGTAATGTAAACAAAAGAAAACATTAAACCATCAAATGAATAGAAAATAACATAAACATTGAATAAACATAAATGAAACAATATAATAACATACATAAGATCTAATGAACTTAATACATGAATTCATAATTAAACAATTTGAATCAAGTTAAATCAATGAAACATAAACTTTAACTTAAACATTTTCAAGTGAACATAATCCAAATTAAATAAAATCAACATAACTAAACCTAATATAAATTTAAGACATATGTCAAACAAAAGACACGAATCAATCTAAATAAAATAAAACCAACATAAATCAAATTGAACTAATCAAAGTAAAAGTGAACCAAGTTAAAGAAATGAAATGAAATAATTTAAGCTAAAACTTTAATTAAGCTTCAAGCTAACAAAATTATATCTAAAACAAATGGGACAAAATATCATTAAAGGAAAGAAAATATTAAATACCTTAAGTTAAAGAACTTAAAAATGGATGAAACATTAAGAATAATACAACCTTAACTTTATAAACTCATTAAACAATTGGAATCAATTCAATTAAAATAAAACAAAGTCAACATAAACCTAAATTGAAATAAATCAAATCAAATGAAATAAATTGAATCATATCAAAAGAATAAACTAAATGAATCAAATCAAATCTAAATTTCAAAAGAAAAGAAATATCAAAACCAATCTAAACATAAATAATATCAAAAGGATTAATTAAGATACTTAAGGATCTTAGTTAGACTTTTTGGAAACTTCAATAGGATTTAGGATGTGGAATAAAGTGAGTTTCATATAAAAATAGAATTCATTCTATTTCTCATTCTTGAAAACCTAAACATTACTTTAACCAAATAAAATGAAATAAAATGAGAATTAAATCACTAAACCATTTGAATTAAAACCACCTAAAGGTAATAATTAAACAAATTCAAACTTCAAATTGGATCTTAAACTTAAAGAAGACTAGCAAAGCCTTGCCACACAAATTCTTCTTTTACACACACTAGATCATCTAGGTCACGGACTCTAGATCTACGATAGATCGTTCTGTGATTTTCTATAATTTTTTATGTTATGTTGTGATGTGCTTCACATGTATGTGTGGTGTATTGCTTTAGACTGGATGTCTAGGCTTGTTTGTTCGTTAGACTGGATGGTAGGGCATTCTTTCTAGATTTAACACTATTTTCTATAGGGGACTGTATTAAAGGGATCGATGTCATAAATAAAAATTATAAAATTATCGTTTGCTTGCAGGTGCTGAAAAATCCCTTAACATAGTCCATATGATAGGTGGACTTGGCATGCAACTAATGTTAAGCCGTATGTTTGTAAAATATAATTGATTTGTGCTATTTGTATTTCCTAACATCTATTTCGTAGGGCTTAGGATTTTTATCTGAATTTTAAATGTAAATTTGAGCTTAGAATTAGGTTAGTATCTATGGGTTTAGGATTAGCAGGAGTTGACCATACCAAGAGATGGTACTGTTGTCCCCTGTGGAGCTCGATGAATGTCCCTAAAGAAGGAGACTTTCTTGGAAAGAAGACCCATAGATCTAAACTTATAGTTCTAGGCTGGGTTGTATAAGAGTAAAACTCGGCTGTCCATTTTTCTTTCTTCCAGGGTGTACAACAATACCTGGCCTCATTGACCTTTTTCTTATATAATTTGATTGGCCTGATTTATTTTGGGTGCGTAATTGAAATAGTATGCTTTTCTAGGTTTCTTTTTATGTTGTGTTTGTTCTGTGATGAATGTCTGGACGTAGGCTCATAGGATAAACTAAATTTTCTACCCAACTAAAATCAATTGAAACATAAAAATAAATGAAATTCAAAACTCCACATAAACTAAAGCCTTAGGATTAACACGACATAAAATCAATTAGAAATAATTAGGTTTGAAATCATGCAACTATCTTACTTCTATTCCTTGAATTGGGCAACTTCACCCATTACGCATAAGGGGCATCTGTCTTGTGAGGATGACCATCTTCTTGGGGAAGCCTGCCTTCTAATATTGATTTAGCACATAACCATTCCTAATTGCATGCCATTAGGCATAAATTGCATAGCTATGGCCTAAAATGAATCTTGACTCAAAATTTATAAAATAAATCTGGAAAATGTGCATTAGTTAGATATATCTTCATACCCTACATGATCTTAAGGATTAGGGAGTGAGTCTAGGTTTTTAGGTTTCATTCCTAAAAATGCAACAGCTCAGCCATCTTGCATTCATATGACTTGACTTCATAAATTTAAAATGCGCTTAGGTGGTGTTAGCTGGCAGCCTTCTCTAGGTGGGTTATAAGTCCAGAAGAGTCAGAGATAGGTTACTTCTCTCAAGTGAGAGGTATAACCGATAATTCCCAAGATAGAATTAGGTCAAGCTTGTCGAAGCACACTAGACTAGGTTTTTTAAGCATCTTTTTTTTAGGAATAAGTCTTCAACCCTAGGCATTTCTGTAGTCTTGTGTTGCTAGAATCTAAGCCCTAAATTTTTAAGAAAATGACAACTTGAAATCCAAAATTAAATCCCAAACTTGAATCCCAATGACATGATAGTTGAAATATCTACTAAGTATCCCAGTATCAATAGACATTTTCTACTTTGTCCCGTTTGACTCTTGAAAATAATTCTCTCCAATTTCGATCTCTCCCAATTGAATTTCCAAAAATCAATCCTTTGAAATCTATCTTAGAAGTCTTTAGAGATAACCATTTATTTCTTTAATCGAGAGTATTCTTAGGAAGAGACCCTTCCTAAGATATAATTAACTATAGAAGCTTGTCTTTATAGGGAACCATGATCCTAAGTTAAAATAAAACATGTTCTTCTTTTCCATGTAGTTCAGGGGGAAATTCTCCGGTACACGAAAGACCCATTAGTCTTAGGAGACCTTTATAGAAATGATCGAATCCGTTATAAAAAAGCATATTTATCTTTCGAGATAATATGTTTATTCCTTAATGTCATATTTGGTCATCTAAATAAAATATTCCTAAACTCTATGCGGTGTGACAGTTTCCTCCATTCCAGAGTTCCACAATTTTCTGGCGACTCCATTGGAGAATGGTTCCTCTCTCCATCTTTAGAAATAAGTAATTATTTTTATATATCGACAGTGTACTAGTTCCACTCACCAGTCAGGACAGCCTTTATTTCTATTGGATACCTCTCCATTTCATTCTTGGTTGAGCCTACCCAACATCATGAACTAAGATTCTAGAACTCTTCGTTTGCCACAGTTAAACGATTGGGTCCTAGAACCAAAACCTGAAATAAAAAAAGGGTGAGAGAAATAAATGTAAAATAACTCATTTCTGTTAAGACCTAAATCTGGTCAAGACAAATTTGAAACCATACCAATATGGAAAAGAAATGTTAAATTTAAAGAAGTTTGAGAAGAACTTCAAGAGTTTGAAAAGTAAATCTCAAAAATAAAATCTCAAAGTTAAAATTTGTCCTTGATCATACTTTGGTTTCATACTACAAGCTAAAGAGAATGAGGACAGGGTCCTTGAATGGATACCCTTTGTTTTACTACATTCAAAGGTGTCAAACACCTAAGGATGTAGATTGAAATGAAGGCATTCCCTCAAATCCTGAGAAAATCTAAATCAAAAGGAGGCATGGTTGTGCCTATTGCCCTTTTCCACCATGATTGAAGCATGAATTGTATTTAAAGAAGAATCAATTCAAAAGAAAATAAAAAGAGGGATAAAAACAAAAATCATCCCAAAAAGAGAATGCCTTATAAACCTTAGGTAGAGGTTGATTAAGGAACTAAATGTAAATCTTCTATCCTTATAGAAGAAAATTCTACATAAATGCAAATCAGCTTTAATCTTAATTCATCTCTGCAAGTCCAATAGAATATTATAAAATCAGTTGTTCAAGCTAATTGGCCAATTCTAGGAAGTGACTTGGAGGTAATCCTCTTTTAGACCTTTCCAAAACCTTAACTTCTTAAGAGTTTAGGAGAGAGTCAAAAGAGGAAGATGACATGACATAAAAAAATGATAATATTTACTTTTGCTCCTAATCAATAAAAGAAAAGAGAGGGTAGCAAAAACGAATTTTGATTCTCTTAATAAAGTTGAAATGAATGAAATTTAAACTATTAAATTTAAATCAACTTCCTTAATGAGAGTTTCCTCTCATTAAATGATATTTCATGAATAGCTTTAATTAATTTTAAGGCTAAATCATGAAAAGAAAATAAATGAAGAGTTTAATCCTTCTAAAGAAATCATGACCTTAGGATTGGGTCCTAAGGATGATATTTCTATCTCTCAGAGTGAAAGTATGAAATTTCTGTCTTTACTAAGTTGATAGATAAATCACTTAGGACTTTGACAGTCCAAATGAATGAAGAAAGCTTTAATTTTCTCTATTCAAAGACTAAGGCATTATATGCTTTCAATACAAAGTCAATCTAAGGTGAATCCTTTGCAATGTCTTATGACCCACTTAACATTGTCTTAATGTCTAGTATGGTGGTCAAAGATTTTATTGCAAGTTGAGATTACCTTTAATCATGTGTTATAAAAAATACAAGTCAAACTTGACTTTCAAATAACACATCATCTACCCTAGAGGATCCTCTTTTGAATGATGATCCTCTAAATGAATAGATCATGTGTTCTATTGGTCTATTGAGGATAGAGTTAGACCTACCTTCCCTCCATTTAAAAAGGGAAATTCTTGAAATCAAATTCAAAATGGTAGAGTTATGCCACCTCAAATGACATTAAAAAAATATGGCAAATAAGTCATCCTGAGAATGTGATGTTTAGCCTATCCTAGAGAAGTTGCTTACAGAATCAATCATCAAAATGCTCTGTTAAAAACAAAATGAAATAAGAAATACAATAAAAATGAAAAAAGAAATGAAAGTAAAGCAAGACATTACATAATCATGTAATTTGCCTTACTTAATTATAAACAACTTCCTGATGTGGCATTCCACAATAAAAAGGTTCTAGGGTTATCTTCTATGATAAAGATAGACTACTAAGAACTTATTGGCACCTTGGTTGATGTGGAAAATTCAAAAGAAGAAAATCTCCAAAATATATGTTGAATTGGGTGCATCAATCAACATCAATTATAAACATGAAAGTGAATTTATATAGGCCCAATTCTAATCAAGCTTTGATAAGATGGTGCCATATAAATTCAATCAAATAAGGAAAGAAGTTTTTAGTTTCATGAAAATTCAATCTTGAAAACTCAACCTAGAAAAGAACTTAGCCTCAATCACATAGATGATTGAAGACAAAAATTCAAACATAAAAAGAGCAACTTAGGAATTCATGAAACATCTTTAAATGCTCTTGGATGGTCCTATCCAGCCCAATAAAAAATAGTAATCAAATGTAAAGAAAAAGAAAAAAAATATTGATTATAGAAGGATGTTCATATTCATCCTAAAGTGCTGAGTCTTTAGGAATATCATTCAACTCCTCCTAAATGACCTCACTAAATATTTGATTCCATTAGAAAATTTTGATTTCAGAAGTGTAAAAAATTTTCAAGAAAGTCATTTTTACCAAATGGCTCTACTAGATTTGCTATTCCATGAAAAGATGAAAAAGAAATTAAAATGTTGGATTATATTACATGATCAATCAAGCAAAGACTTGAATAAAATCAGAAAAATAATCAATCAAATGTTGTATTTGGATAAAAAGGTAAAATACATCAAATTTCCTAGCAAATCATTTAGTGGAGTCATTTTAGAAATAGTGAAATGTTATCAGAATGTTGATAAAAATAAAGAAAAGTAAAGGGATGGAAGGACTATCCAAGAGAAAAATGATGAAGTTTAAAGTTTCTAAGCATGTGGACATTTTTGACTTTAAGCTTCTCCACATCAAAATAAACTTATAGGGTTAGAAGTCAAAAATTATTCCTAACTAAACAAAATAATCAGATATCTCATACTTTGTCATCTTATCCTTTTTCATGATTGGGTGAGCTCGCTTGGGAGATTAAAAAAAAAAGATAATGGATCTTCTTTTCCAGGGGTCCATATCCTTCATATGGCAAAGATTTCATTGAGTATACTCTAATTCCATTGCAAGTGGCCTATAACCATAAATAAGAAAAGTTATGGAATCATAAAGCCATTGCAAGTTAAAAAGCTTAAGTAGTTTGGGTCCTAACTTTCTTTTCAAAAGGCATTCTAACACATTGCATGAATATTGTTTAGTTGTGTATGAAAATTTATATAGTCTTCAAGTTCGAGATGTACCCTTAGAATTTGAAGAAGAATCCAATTCCATAATTGACAAAGTTAATATCAATGATTTAACTCTTTAAAATGTGAGCAACAATTGAAAGAAGAACATGCGATCCAATTGATATGGGCAATATGGATGATAAAATGGCATCATTTCTATATATGGCATCAATTGCAACATTTTAGGACTTGCTCGATAGGGTGGCTAAATTTGAAAAGCTGAATCACCCTAAGTCTGAAGCCTACTCAGATAAAGCAAAGAGAAACAAACCTCCTGACTCAAAAAGAAATGAAACACATGCTACTTCCTATAGCTCAAATGGTGAAAAGCAAGTGATATATAATGTGGATAAAGGAAAATAGCTGATGTACAATGATGATAAGGGAAAGAAGCCTGTCTATTCTAATCCACAACCAAAATTAGTATTAAGAGGCAATAACAAACCTCAGACTTTTCCAAGTGGTGGGGAGAATCCAAAACATGTAATAGGAGATGATGAGCGAATGCAGTCATCTCTTAAGAAAAAGATGAACAAAGATTATTCCTTCAGAAGGGACAGTATGGCTAAATTATTTTAGCAAGCAGTCCAAATTACTATCCCTATCATCGGATGATCAGTCATCCTATTGAAGATTATATCTTCAAAGATTGGCTAGAAAAGAAGTATCGGTGAGGTGAATTTGCACCATTCGACAGCGTTCTAGTCAACCCAAAAAAAGTGTCTACATGGATGATTACGTCCTCTTCCGTATCATCTATCAAAGATAAAAAGAAAGAGAAATTAGTTCAAACTAAAGAATGAGAAACTGTAGTCTCCAAAAAGACCATGAAAATGCTGAAGCAGCTAAAAGACGTTCATAGTGTTAAGTGGAAATCACCACTTGAACCTATATTGGACTTAAGAGAGACGCCTAAACCAAGTATTTGGGCTTCTCAGTGACATTTTGGTAAGACTACTTCATCACAACACGAAGAATAGTCTACTAAACGCAAGCCTCATAAATCAAAGAACCTGGCTAAGAAAAAGAAGATCAAGAAGAGAACTACAACTCAAAAGATCATTAACAATTTAGAAGAGTATCACTAGCCAATAAGACGATCATTTAGGCTTACAGACTTTATGCCTAAACTTTGCATTGATGAATCAGATGAAGAAGATAGGTGAATCTTGTCCAGTATAGACATGCTAAATCATTTATGTGATATGAGATGTTCTTCAACATCAGTTGCTCTGAAATGATAAGGGCAGTCAGACAGACTCGACCAACCCATCAAAATTCTTATCAGGAAAGCAGGAAGAGCCTGAGGAGTTAACATCTGAATTTTATTTAATGACTCAACAAGATGATAATATTTTAGATGAAGATCTATACTTTTCTAACGGAGAAGAGTTAGACTCATCGATATCATCACGCATGAAGCGTATGAACTTGAAAAATGTGTCTAGCCCTTTTGACCAAACCTCCAAAATAAGAAGGGAACTACAAGACAAAGTGATTCAAGTTCAGTTGAGAAGTGATAAAGTCTTACCACCCTCATCAAAGAAGAGATATGCAAATAAAGACAAAGGCAAACAAATCAAAGCCAACGAAGATATCATTCCCAAAAATCCTAAACTAAAGCCTAAATCAAGTGGAAAGATAGATTATAATATTATATCACATCTGAGAAAGATCTCTGCACAAATGAGTGTGTATGAGGGTCTTTTGATGTCAAAAGATCTCTGAGAAACTTTGATATAAGCTCTCAAAGATTCGGAGAGTTATGAAGCGTACTTTGCTGAAAAATGTATGAACAAAGCATTACAAACTCAAGACCTCCCAGTAATCATTTTTTTTGAAGAAGATCTTATGTTGGGAATGGCAGATCACAACCGTCCTCTATATGTTAATGCAGAGAGTGATGGCATCTCGATCAGCCAAATATTGATTGATCCAGGCTCTTCTATCAATCTTATGAGTCTAAAGGTATTAAGAGGATTATCACTTGACATCCAACATCTTGGGAGAGATAAATTGATGGTTCATGATTTCAATAAAAAAGGGCAGAAAACCTTGGGTTCTTTTATTCTCCTGCTCAAGTTTTGAGATTTATATACAGAAGCCAAGTTTCATGTAATCGATGTTGATACATCATTTAAAGCTCTCTTGGGTTGACCATGGCTACATGAGTATGGCATGGTCCCATCAACATGCATCAGTGTATGAAGTACCTGAAAGATGGGGAAGAGTTTAGAATTCTCTTTAACCTATAACTATTCTCCGTCAATGAAGCAAAAATTTATGAAGATGCAAAGTACTTCATCCTCAAAGAGCCTAAGCCAATAGAGCCTCTTGAAGCAGTAGAATTCACTTCAGGAACAAAAAAGTAACTTCACAAACTAAAAAGAGCAGAAGCAAAGAGAAAGAAGAAGGCACTGTTGATTCTCCCTAAAGCACTTGATTCTACATTTAAATCAAGAAGATCAGTTCCTCATCTGGGAAGTGACATAGAAGAGGAAGAATATATTCCTATCAAACCTAAGGCAACTTACAAGCTTTCAAGGAAAGCAAATTATGAAATATGTGATTCAGATTCAAATTATGACTTTGAATATACTTATAGAAATAGATTTCAGATGACCGCATCAATAAGGATATCTCATTTGGCAGACTCAGATGACTCTCTCAAAATTATACCCATCCCTCAACATTGCTTCAAAGAAATCACTCCACTAGAGGTCCATAACATTGAAGAATTAATAACATTTTATGTGCCACCAAGTGAGTGGCGGGCAGAACTCTATTCTACAAATCTGAAGAGTCTCAGCCTTACAATTTTGACCATCCTACTTAACACGAAAATTCTGATGAGATAATGCCAACAAGAATCCCAATATACTATCCATAGAAATTATGAAGAATGATGCACAAGCTTGGAATTCATATTGAAACTATTAAGCATAAAACTCAAGTCTTTAACTGAATGTGGAACCAAAAAAGTTCTCAAACATCATGAAGAAGTGATAAGTTTATTACTAAAGGTCTTGGGTTCATCCACAAATCTCATCAAAATAAAGTGTGTTATAATATAATAGAAACTGAGATAGAAACTCATAGTGACGAAGAAGATGATCTCCACAAATTCTTCTTACAAATGATGAAGAAGTAGAAGCCAAGCACAAGAACTTCGAAGATGGTGGACAAATAAACTATGGATGAACTCAAAGAAATCAACCTAGGAGGCGAGAATGACCCATCCAACTTTCATCGTTCTTCTACACGATGAGAAAGTTGAAGAGTTAAAATTGCTACTTTGTGAATTAGGATGCTTTGGACATATTTAAAATGCGAGGCTTATCTCACGAGATAGCAGTTCCGCGGGCTATTAAACCAGATGTGATGCCTATTAAGCAAGCTCCTAGGCGAATGAGGTTGGAGATTGAAGAACAGGTAGTTGCAGAAACTAAGAAGCTGATCAAAGTAAGCTTCATCTGGGAGGAGAAGTATGTAGATTGGATAGCCAATATTATCTCAGTTAGGAACAAGAACAGCTAAATCTATCTCATCATTGACTTCCGGGACTTAAATAAGGCATGCCCAAAAGATGACTTTCTACTTCCAATATCAGAACTTCTAGTGGACAATACTTCCAACTATGACATGTTCTCATTCATGGATGGATCCTTGGGATATAATCAAATCAAGATGGCACCTGAAGAAGAAAGACATACATCATTCAGAACACTAATTAGCATCTATTACTACACAGTCATGCCATCTAGCTTGAAAAATGCTGGAGCTACATACCAAAGAGTCATGACAAGTATTTTTAATGAGTTGATTCACCAGAAAGTGGAACGTTATGTTGACGATTTGGTGGTGAAGAGCTTGAATCATGGAAACCAATTCAAAGACTTGTGAATTATATTAGAAAGAATCAAAAAATATGATCTCAAGATGAATCCCCTAAAATGTGCATTCGGGGTATGCTTTGGAAAATTTCTCGGGTACATTATACGTCGTAGAGGTATTGAAATTAATCCTGCTAAAATCAAGGCAATTGTGGAGATGCCTCCGCCAAAGAGTTTGCGTTAGTTTTGTTCTTTACATGGACAACTTGCATTAATCTGATAATTTATATCAAACTTATCATGACACTATCAACCATTTGCAAAATTGATGAAGAAGGATGCTCCATTCAAGTGGGACAAGGCATGCCAAGAAGCCTCCTGTAGCATGAAAAGCTACCTGTTAAATCCACCAATTCTAGCAGCGCCTACTCCTGGGAAGCCCCTCATTCTATACACAACTGCATTAGAAGAGTCCCTTGGAGCATTATTGGCGCAACACAATGAAGAAAGTAAAAAGAATACTCTTTATTATATTAGTCGAAGATTCATAGGAACAAAAATGAGATACTCTCCGATAAAGAAGCATTGTTTGACATTGATCTTTGCATACTAAAAGCTCTGTCACTATATATTATCTCACAAGATTACCCTCATCTCAAGGATCTATCTACTAAAGTATTTGATGATAAGACCAGTGTTGACAGGTCTCTTGGCAAGATGGGCAATATTGCTTTTACAATTTGATATCACATATGTTGATTTGAAAAGACTATGCAGGCTACATTAGAATCAATTAAATATTAATCTGAAAAATCTAATAAGATATTAAATCAATTTACAACATCTTCCATGCCACCGAATTCACAACACATCGTACAAGCAAATAGAAGGCATTAATTAAGGCATTCTCAAATACACTCACATGAGCCCTAACACTATGCTAAATGTTTAAATTCAAGTGTCTGAGGATGCTGCGCGGGTTGCTACCCGGTTTAGTCTTAGGATTATGTCCGGGTTAACAAAACCTAAAAATCTTTATAAGAACTTTAACTTAGTAAAATATCTGAGAAGCTAATTCAATCATGTGATAGTAGAACTGATCCTCTATTAAGAGCTAAATAGAGTTGATATGATCTAAAATATTTAAATATATTCAAGTCAATCAATTAACTACCTCGATGATGTCTGTGTTGAATGGTGATTTCAACCGGAGGGGATACTTCCATAAAAATACGATTCTAATTTCAACTCAAATTAACTCAAATTGAGTGTCAATCTAAAAACTATTTAAATGAAACTCTATCATTAAAAACTTAAAGCAAAACTCAATCTATCCACCTTATGGCTTGTTTGTTGGTGAATTAAAACTCTAGCTCAAAGGAGCCAATGTCAAATCAAGTATTCACTATGTTCACTCTCAATCAATCTCTTGCTTAGGGCGTGGCGTGTCCTCTAACTATGTGGCTTGAGCTCCACAGAAGCATGACTAGAGTCCTCTGCGGTGGTTTCAAATCGATCCATTATATTATGATCACAATCGTAGCCCGTATGCTCCTCAATGGCTTTGCCCTTTGAGTTGTGAATCATAGGGTACACCTGATAGGGCAAATAGCCCTCTACCAACTAAGGTAGACTTAAGCCTATCTCCTTAGACAAACACCACCCCAGGTTTACAAGGATTTCTTGGATGATGTAACTCATGTGTTGCTGATAAGGATCCTTCGGTCAAGTTGGGTTGACTACCTCCTCTGACTAAGTAGGCTAGGGACCACGATGGCCCGGGATGATAGAACCATGGGATCTAGATCAGGCACATCATCATTCCCCCAACCATCTACTTTAAGCTAAAATGATGAATTTCATAATCCTAAATTTTAAAACTCCACATGTTCTTCGCATACACCTCAGCGATACTAATTAATCAAAGTTCTCTCTCACGGGAGGGGTAACTAGGGGCTTGCTTTATAAGAAACTTGAAACTAGATCTAAAGTCCTCACCAAATGAGGATGAAATCTCTGGGTAGTGTCTTATCTACTATCTCATTTGCCTTCTGAAAATTACACCGACACTTTCAATCACTCTCTTCACTTCAAATTCATATTATCGAGAGGTCGGTGGTGAATTTTTGGAGCCCACAGATTTCTATCGACTCCACTGGAGATAGGATTCACTTTTCATCTTTTGCTAGTCATATATGTGCTATAGTAGCAATAAAATATTTAAAAATTCAAAACAAAAATGGTGACTTAAGTGTGTAATAAATTTAATATGAGACAGGATTCACTTGCATATTTTTGTTGATTCTAAGCTTATTATAAATCAAGTACTTTGCATCTATAAAATCAACAAAATTGAGTTAGCTTTCTATCACAAGCGAGTTCTCAAACTTATGAAGTAAATACCAAATGTTACACTAACTTGAGTGTCTCGATCCGAGAATAGCAAAGCTGATTGCTTAGCAAAATTAGCTAAGAAAATGATAAGTATGAATTTTGATTATGTCATGATCGGCATATTTACTCAATGAGCTCTAGAGACAGCAAAGTATCAATCCCCGCAGGTAGAGGAGTTATCAAATTCGACACAGTAGGACGTGACTCAGGTTGCTCCTCATACTTTTCAAAATCAATAAGAAGTTATAGCAAGAAGAGCAAAACATGACATTGTTTCAGAAAAGCAGTGGAAAGCCTTTATAGTGGAAGAGTCACATGATTGGAGGCAACCTTTCATCGACTACTTTAATGAAGGCTAATTACCAAACAATAAATCAGCGATAAATATCTATGGTGAATTTTAGCCGATTTCTATCGACTCCTTTGGAGACAGATTCACTTTCCATCTTTCATATATATTATTTATAGTAGTAATAAAATATTTAAAAATTCAAAACAAAAATGGTGATTTAAGTGTGTAATAAATTCAATATGAGACAGGATTCACTTGCATATTTTTGATGATTCTGAGCTTATTATAAATCAAGTACTTGGCATCTATAAAATCAACAAGATTGAGTTAGCTTTCTATCACAAGCGAGCTCTCAAACTTATAAAGCAAATACCAAATGTTACATTAACTTGAGTCTCTCGATCCGAGAATAGCAAAGCTGATTGCTTAGCAAAATTAGCTAAGAAAATGACAAGTATGAATGGTGATTATGTCATGATCGGCATATTTACTCGACGAGCTATAGAGACAGCAAAGTATCAATCTCCGCAAGTAGAGGGGTTATCAAATTCGACACAGTAGGACATGACTCAGGTTGCTCCTCATACTCCTCAAAATCAACAAGAAGTTATAGCGAGAAGAGCAAAACATGACATTATTTTAGAAAAGCAGTGGAAAGCCTTTATAGTGGAAGAGTCACATGATTGAAGTAACCTTTCATCGACTACTTTAATGAAGGCTAATTACCAAACAATAAATCACTGATAACTTAAATCGAGAAGGGAATGTTGCACTATGCTTTCATCAATAACACTTTATATCGTAAATCTTTTAAATAAATATGGCTACGATGCCTAAATGCAGATGAAGTTAGCAAAGTGATGGTTGAAGTTTATGAAGGAATTTATGATACACATTAGTCAGGCCCCAAGATGGCAGTAAAGATCAAAATGATGGGCTATTATTGGCCATCTATGGTAAGAGACTGTATCAATCATACTAAAAAGTGTCATGAATGTCAAGTACATGAGAATATAATCCATCAACCTCCAAATCCACTACACTTAACAATAGCATCTTGGCCATTCGAATGCTAGGGTATATACATAATTAGACCAATTTATCTGCCGTCGTTAGCTGTATACCGCTTCATCCTAGCAGCGACTGATTATTTCTCTAAGTGGCCTGAAGCTATCCCATTTAAAGAATTTACTACTGATCTAATGATTAACTTCTTTACACATAATATGGTCTATAGATTTAGAGTGTCGCATTAAATAATTTCTGATAATGGCACAACTTTCAAAAATATAAAGATTTATAGATTCATCGATCGACACAAAATTGATTGATGATACTCTTCAATATACAATCCAAGAGAAAATGGTTTGGCAGAGGCTTTCAACAAGATATTAGTCAAGCTGCTCAAGAAGATCCTTATTAAAAATAAGAGAGAATGACATACCAAACTGATAGAGGCACTATGGGTGTATCAAACTACCTACAAGATGCTGACTAAAATCACTCCTTATTCATTGGAACTGAAGCAATTTTTCCACTTGAAGTTGAGTTGCCATCACTTCGAAGAGCAATCCAATATAACCTAATTGAAGATCAAAATGCTTGTTTGCAAATGCAGGAACTCAACGCATTTGATGAAATTAGATTGCAAGCTCATCAAAATTTGGAAGTTTATCGAGCAAAGATGTCCAGGGATTTTAACCATATGGTGTGGCCTCAAACATTCCAAAAAGGGGAATTGGACTTGGTGCTGAGATAAATAATTATTCCTAATTAAAAATTTGGTAGTAAATTTGAGCTTAACTGGGATGACCCTTTTGTCAAAGAGAAAGTGTATCAATGAGGGGCATATCAACTTATTGACTTAAAAGGAGAAAGACCAATGCCACCAATTAATGGTCGTTACCTAAAAAAAAATTATACATGATAAATACATTCTCGAGGTATAATAAAAATCTCCCTGCAAGATAGGTGATATTTTTTTAGTATATTTATTTAGGTCAACATTGTGCTTCATGCCGAGATCCCTAAATGAATATACTCACTCATGATGAAAAAAGCATTTTTGGGAAAATTTCTCTGTTACACAGGGGGCATTTTTAGATTTATATACATATATGAAATCAATGTTACATGTTAAAACTGATGTATAAAAAATGTTACATGTTAAAACCCTCTTAAGAGCATATCAATTCAAATATTGATGTATTTGCTTAATTCTATCTTAAAAGTTCTTCTAAATGTGCTTTAGAATTCCCCCTGCAAGACAAGGGCATTTTTAATTTATGTTGAGTTTATTTGAGTTGACGTCGTGCTATAAGACGAGATCCTCAAATATATTTTGATTCAGATTGACATCAAGCTTTACGCCCAAATCCCTGAATATATCCATAGCTTGAGGTAAACTACCTAAATGTCAAAATTACTCTCCAAGATTCATCAAATGTTGGAGATCAAGTCAGAAGAACTTCTAATCTTGGAAGGTTCAATCAACTGAGTTGGAAAAATATCAACCTCTACATCCTGAAGTTTAGGACACAGATGGGATCTAAAGGTCGAACTCAACAAGTTTATAAATGGCCGAGTTGCTGATGCTCTCCTAACTCAACAAGCAATAAGAAAAGGCCGCAGTAAAAGTGCCCACATTCGTTAGTCTGATGACCAAATCACCAACCTATCACAGCTTAAGTCGAAGACTCGAGTAGGTTCTAAAGGTCGAACTCAATAAGCCTATAAATGACCGAGTTGTTTGCTCTCCTCACCAACAAGCGTGAAAAGGCGTTGAAAGAGCCTCGTGTCAATGATGATAGTTGTTCAATCTCAAACCGGATCTAGCTTAATGATTACATGCAACCAGAATCCAAGAGATTTTTCTACTTGATCGAGAGATCAAGACAATCTGAGAAAATCCTCAATTCAAAGCTGCCTCAAATCAATCTATATATTGCATGTAGGATGATATTTCAATATATTTTCAAATAATCCAATCAAACAAAAAAAAGCACAAAAGTAACATAGGAATGATGATGTCCACTAATACAACAAGACAATACATGATTGATAGAAAGAGAAAAAAAAAGAAAAAAAATCATGGGAGCTCGTAGCTCAGGCATCTTGAATAAATTGCTAAAGGCGATGCTCACTCTCGATATAAAGCATCAATAGCTTTGGTCAGCCTCGCATCTACCATAGGCGTGACGTGATCTGCGGTCTTTCTCTCTATAACCCGAATCTCTATCCCTTTCAGTACAACTCTAATCCACATCATGCTAACTTCGAAGAAACATCTATCAAACTTTGACGGTCGTGTTTTAGAGCCTCAGCACTCTCCTCATACTCATCATATGCTAGGTCAACCTCCTCCCTATGAAGCCTGGCCTGCTCCTGAAGCTCTGCCAGTAAAGTGACAGATCAGACAATATTGAGTGATCTCATCTGGTGGATCAAAAATAAATAAAGCATGGGATATTATATGTAAGAAAATCAAGTTTTATATTGAATTAAAATAGTTGTGGATGAGTGGATGGATATACAGTGAAGTGCCAATGCAAATTCAAAATTCGATAAGTTATCAAACTTTTAAAATATTCAAATAAAAATCATCTTCTAAGTACTTAAAATAATCCATCCACTCATCCACAATTGTTTATGAGAGGTGAAAAATTGGGAAAATTCTAGCTTACAAAGGAGCTAATATCAAGTCAAGTACACAATTATATTCACTCGTAATCAATTCTCATGCTAGTAAGAATATGGCTTGTGTCCTCTATCCGCATAGTTTGTCTAGTAGGCCTTGCATATGATGTCGTTACAACCAAAGTCCTCTGACCGAGTGGTTGGTCACAAAATGACATAATTATATTATAGTCGTGACTGCAGTCTGTATATTTCTCAACAGCTTTATCCCATGAGATGTCAATCATAGAGGGCAACTAATCAAGCAAAAAGCCCTTTGTTAGATAAGGTGGACTTAAAATTGTATCTTTAGATAAACACCACCCCAAGCCTACAAAGTTCCCTTGGTCGATGCAACATATGGCTGCTGACAAGGATCTTTTGGTCAGGTTGGGTCGACTACCACCTCTAACTAAGTAAACTAGAGACCATAATAATCTGGGATGACGAAACTTTGGGATCTTGATCGGGCACATCATCATTCTGCCTATCATCCACTTTAAGTTAAAATAATGAATTTTATAAATTTCAAAACTCCACATGCTACTACTATGCGTTAAGCAATTAGCGATCTAATGACTAACCTTAATCTAAAGTTCTCTCTCAACATTGGGAGAGGTAATTAACTATGGATGCTTACATCTATAGGAACTTGGAACCAGATCTAAACTGCTCAAAAAATGAGAGCGAAATCGATGGGTAGGGTCTTATCTACTGTCTCATCTACCTTTTAAAAGTTTAATCAACACTAATTAAACTCTTTTTATTGAGAGATTAGCGGTAAATTTTTGGAGCCAAAATGATTAAAATAATCTAAAAACTTTATTTCAACTTAGATAACAACTATTTTTACAAAGAATTCAAAGCGAAGCTTTATAATTCATTCCAATCTCTAGCCTTCAGAATAATGCTCAGCAACGACCAACTACACCAAAAGTCAAAAAAATTAAAAATATTTTATATAATTCATATTTTTATGTGAATGCATATATTTGACTTCAAAGAAGCTGGCAAAAACTTAGCTCTTTTATCATAAAAGGGAGGAAAATTATTTCTTCGACATAAAGAACATTAGTTTTTAATTAGATTGAGCATTTAACAGCTGCTTTGAACAAATTGATAGACAAATATATTAAATTAATTAAATTGAATGTGGCTCTGAAAATTTGTCATCGACCTCTCACATTGAAGGGAGTGATGATTTATGTGTTGGTGTAATTTTCAGAAGGCATGTGGAATAGTAGATAAATCACTACCCAGAGATTTTGTCCTCATTTTGTGAGGACTTTAGATCTAGTTCTAGGTTTCCTATAGGCACAAGCACCTATAGTTAATTACCCCTCTCAATGCTGAGAGAGAACTTTCGATTAAGGCTAGTCGTTAGATCACTGAATGCATAGCGTATAGTAGCAGCATGTGGACTTTTGGAATTTATGGTTTAGAATTTATGAAATTCATCATTTTAGCTTAAAGCGGATGGTTGGGGGGGATGATGACGTGCCTGATCTAAATCCCATGGTTCTGTCATCCTGGGCTGTCGTGGTCCCTGGTCTACTTAGTCAGAGGAGGTAGTCGACTCAACCTGATCGAATGATCCTTATCAGCAATACATGTGTTACGTCATCCAAGAAATCTTTGTAGACTTAGGGTAGTGTTTGTCTAAGGAGACATGTTTAAGTCTACCTTAAGTGACAGAGAGCTTTTTTCCCTATCAAGTGTACCCTATGATTCACAATTCAAATGGCAGAGCCATTGGGGAGCATACGGGCTACGATCGTGATATTAATATAATGGAGCCTATTGGCCAAACCACGTCCGACCAGTGCTACATTATCTATGGACTTGGACAAGCATAGTAGAGGATAGGGGTCTTCGCATGAGATTGATTGAGATTGAACATAGTAGAATACTTGATTTGACATTAGTTCCTTTGTGAACTAGAGTTTTCCTTAATTAATCACCTCCGATAAATAATATGGAAGGTGGATAAATTGAGTTTTGCTTTAAGTTTGTAATGATTGAATTTCATTTAAGCATGTTTTAGATTGAAACTTGATTTAAGTTAATTTGATTTGAAATCAGAATCACATTTTGATGGGGGTATCCCCTTCGGTTGCAATCACCATCCAACACAGCCATCATCGGGGTAGTTAATTGATTGAATCGAATATATTTGAGAACTTTAGATTCAGTCAACTCTTTTTAGCTCCTAACAGAAGATCAGATCTACTGTCACATGGTATAATTAGCTTCTCAGATATTTTAATAAGTTGAAATTTTTATAATAATATTATTTAATTTTTAGGTTACCCGGACCCGATCCTAAGACCAAACTGGAAAGCAACCCACACAGCATCCTCAGACACTTGAATCTAAACATTCAGCATAGTGTCAGGGCCCATGCAAGTATATTTAAGAATGCTTGCATAATTTTGAAACATTGAATTTGAGTTTTAATCCTACTTCATAATATATGCAAGGGTTCAATTGTAGCCTTAATTAATGCCTTATGTTCGCTTGTATGATGAGTTGCAAATCTGGTGGTGTAGAAGGTGTTTTAAATTATTCTAGTAGTTTACTAGATTCCTTGAAAATAATATTTGATTGATTTCTTTTATTCAAAGTTGTCTAGTCTTTGGATCTTCAATAGACTCTCATTTATATCTATTGATGATCTTTAGGCTCGTCACTATCTCTGTTCAATTTCTCTTTGATCCAATTTGAGCATTTAATAAGATGAATAATATGTTTCAAATATTTTCCAAAAATTTCTTGATTATGCTTATTAGCAATCCTTCAATTTCATTAGGAATCTCTTATGAATCATGATTTTCTTTAATTTACTTAGAGTGAATTATATTTGAAGAATATATTTTAATTCTAAAGGGATCTCTTGTGCTTTGATTAGATATTCAATCAGACCATCTTTCACATCAATTGAAATGAGGTATTGAAGTGCTAAGCTTATGTTTATCACTAAAATATCCAATTCATTTCAATCACTTCATGATCGATTATCTGAATATATTTCAAGATATTGCATATTTCATTCTTATAAATGATTGAAATTTTTGTTAGATTATCTCAACATGAAATCCAAGAAAATTCAAATATTGAGTCAGAGATGTTTATTCATTTGAGAGCAGTTGACTAATTCTTGATTTCAGTTGGAGTCAAATTTTGATAATTTTGTTTACTTCAAAATTTAGCGAATTTAAATTAAATTTTAAAGTTTCCTTGGAATTTTCAATTTAAACTAATTTATTTGAGTTTTTGTCAATGTAAAATTCATTTGATTCCGTATCATCATGGGCTACATCAATTATTTTTATTTTGCAGTCATGCCCTAATGAGCATAGCGATTTGTGTCTTGAAGCCTCGGTTTTCAATCGTTACACCATAATATGAGGACTTCAATCACCTGCATAAAAGCAATATATATGCAAATATTTTTTTTAAGTCCCAGATTTAGTCAAAATTTTAGCAGCATTTCGGCATAGGGGGAGCAACATCTAAATGTTTTGGCTAACTCAATACGCCCTGATGAGCATAGCGAGTGGTGTCTTGTGACACCACGGTAGTCTCTTTGCAACTACTACGCCCTAATGGGCATTAACGGTCTTGAAACCTACAGGAAAAAGCACAAGCACAAATATCTCATATACACATTATATTTATTTATTTATTCTTGCCACACCCTTATGAGCATGACGGTCGGTGTTTTGAAACACCTCGGCCGATTTCATCTCGTCACACCCTGATGAGCATGATGAGGTTTTTAAACCTTCTTCAATTCCACTTTTGGAGGACTAAGTTCTTGATAAAAAACTCGGCATCAACATAGCCTTAAAAGTCAAACTCTTCCTCAACTGCCTATTTCAACCTCTTGGATCTCCTTAGACTTTGCTTGTATGTTAGTTTTTTTCAATTCCTTTGTATTAATCTTCTCTTCCAGCTTTGTAAGATACTCCTTCCTATTCTGTGCACGCTCCTCCAATCTGAAAGAAAATCCTAAAATGTTCCTTCGTTGAGCTTTTGTGTAAACAGTTAGACTTTGTGTGGCTTCAGAAGATGCACCCTCATCAACTGAACAAGTGCTCCCATGCAACACCTACTATGAGCTTTCTTTAGTAACAATATTTTCTTTGTTAGTAGTTATCCCAGATGTTATAATTCCTAAATCATTTGCACTGCATAAGCTGTCATTTGTTTGCGAGGCGTCATCCCCTGGGAAAACAAGACGATTTGCATTAAGAATGTCCTCTAGCTTCTGAACGTCTTTGACGTCAAAGCCTAGATGCCTAATGGCGTTCCGCATACTATGAATATTTCCGGCTCCATAACTAAGAAGAGTGACGGTTGAGTCCTCAGAAATGGCAAAAATAGAAAGAGACATCCTGCATTCGAAGTAGGGTTTTGTCGGACTCCAGGAGACATAGCCATTAGAGAGAGGATGACTGAGGAGAAGATGTTAACTACATGCCGAGTTTATGGAGATCGACCTCGCTGCTGATGACCTTCACGTCATCGCCGAACTGTTGCATAATACCTTTTCTCATTCAGTCATAAGTGGGAAACTTCTCAAGAGCAGCCCACTTGAGATTTTCTTCATCGTCCTCCTCCACGGCCGTGCTCTGGCGGAATACGCCACTGGGATCATGAAAGCTACCAGAGATCTAGTTCTGCTGACTGCTGCTGGTTATGCCAGACTCATCGGCACCAATACCGAGGATTGCAGCCATCCTAAGGAAGTGGTTGAGCAAGTCGACGGATTAAGGATTAAGAGACATATCCTGGCGATGGCTACTGGATCTAATTGGTGAGGTTTTAGACGTGGGTTAGGATTTCCTTATGATTTGAAGTAGGAGATGGATGAGCAAGAGAGGTTTTCTTGTGGTTTCCTATGTCAGTTTTGGAAAGGAGAATTGAAGAGGGAGGGAATGGTTGAGTGCTTGTAGTTGCTCAACCGAATAAACGAGAGCGGGAATGGTTGCCCGTCTGAGAAGAGGCGGCAGCAGTTTCAGCTTTGGTGGAGATGAACCGAGGGTCAACAAATGCGCCCCAAATGTGATTCGTACATGAAACGAATCATATTTGTTGAAAACTAGTTGATCTTTCGTGTCGACCATGAATTTTAAATTACTTCAGCTTCAAGAGGTTCGCTGAAGAACTCTTTCTTTCGTATCTTTATAAATTTGGATTTTCTCTGATGCTTGATCGGGTTAGATGGAGGAGTTGGTTTGTTTACTTTGAGATTTAAAATTTCTTCTGTCTTAGCTTTAAGCTTGACGGACTTGATGAAGGATTGATCTGATTTATTCATATTGTTAGGAAGTGTATGTATGTCTTCAGTCCTGTGCTTGCTACTTTGATGGTCTTATTGAAGGGTGCATACAGATGACCCAACCTTTTGGCTAATATTAGATCTAAAATCTTGAGTTATCAACCCAACAATGAGTGCTTTAACATAGTGGATAACCATAAAATTCCTTTAGTTTAGTCATTGGCTTCATATGAACTATGGAGATGCTTCCTTTATTTAGTGATTTCTACTCTGGCGAACTTGATGAGGAAATTAGTTTTGATCTATGCTTTGTGCTTGATCAAACTGCTTGAAAAGATATTGAAATGTTACCTTACAAGCTATATAAGGGTTGATTTGAGGCTGCTCTAAGTTGAGTTATTTTCTCAGATTGACTTGATCCATCGATCAAGTAGAAAGATCTCTTCAATTCACGGTTGCTTATGTCATAAGTTGGATCTAGATTGAATAGTGATCATCATTTGACGAAGGGCTCTTTCACTTGACCTTTTCTTGTCTTTGTGGAGGCATGTTTACCATTTATAGGCTTGTTGAGTTCGACCTTTAGAACCTACTCAAGTCTCCGACTTAAGTTGTGATGGGTTGTTGATTTGGTCATCGGACTAATGAACGGGGGCTCTTTCACTACGGCCTTTTCTTGCTTCTTGTTGAGTGAGAAGAGCGTCAACAACTCAACCATTTGTGAGCTTGTTGAGTTCAACCTTTAGGACTCATCCGTGTCCTAGACTTCAGGATGTAGAGATTGATATTTTTCCAACTCAGTTGATTGAAACTTTCGAGATTGGGAGTTCTTCTGACTTGATCTCTGATATTTGACTAATCTTAGAGAGAAATTTTTGACATTTAAGGATATCTTTTCATGCATAGAAATATATTCTTTTTTTTTCTTGCAAGAGCCTGCAACTTTAATAATAACAATTATGGATATATTTGGGGATCTTAGCATAAAGCTCGATATCAACTTGAATATATATACAAGAAAGCTCCCAATTTCATAGGAGAGGATTGAACAACCTTGATCATAAAAAAGGGCTCCTATTTAACAGGAGGATTGCAGATTAGCTCAGAAATTTATCACAGAGTTTGAACTTCTTAAGTGTAAATAAATGTAGCTCATTCTGATTATCATGTATATTTATCTGAGTATCTTGGCTTGAAGCACGATGTCGACTTAGATAGATATATAAAAATACCCCTATCTTGCAGGGAAAATTTTAATGCACTTCGAAAGAGCTCTAAAATAATTTAAGAAACTATATCAATATTTGAGTTTATATATTTAATCTTAAGAAGGTTTTAACATGTAACATGATTTCATTTATGTATAAAAATCTAAAAATGCCCCCTGTGTAATAGGAGAATTTTCACGGAATTTATTTTTTCTTGAGTAGGTATATTTATTTAGGTATCTCTCATTGAAGCATGATGTCAACCTAAATAAATATACTAAAAAAATGTCTTCTATCTTGCAGGGGGATTTTTATTGTTGCTCGAGAAAGTGTTTATCATGTATAATACATTTTCAGGTATCGACTATTAATTGGTGGCATTGTTCTTTCACCCTTTAAGTCAATGAGTTGGTATACCCCTCATTGATACTCATTTTCAATGACAAAAGGGACCTCCTAATTAGGCTCAAATTTGCCACTGAATTTTCGATTAAGAATAATTGATCTTCTCAGCACTAAGACTAATTCTCCTTTTTGGAATGTTCGAGGTCGCACTATATGATAGAATGCTTTGGACATCCTCATTTAGTAGACTTCAAAAATTTCATTGAGCTTAGAGCCTAACTTTGTCAAGCGCGTCAAGCTCTTCCATCCGTAGTCGAACATTCTAATCTTGGATAAGATAGTGTTGAATGGCTACTCGAAGTGAAGGTAGTTCAACCTTGAGTGGTAGAAATATTTTAGCCCCAAATACTAGTGCATAAAGAGTGGATTTTGTAGAAGTATAGTCCAGATATCACGTCACTGTCTTTCTTTAAGGCAATTTCACTTCGAGACTTTGGCCTCTAAATTTGCTTACCTTTTTGTTGTGACCTTTCGATGGATTCTTAGACCTATAGTCTAAGTGTCACACCTTGATGCTCACTATATGGGACTTGAATTAGTAGACATCTTGCTAGGGTTGTAGGAGGAGGTCTCCTTGGAGGAGCAACTCTAGCCTCCCTGATGACAAGACTTTGATATTTTATTTTTATCAGTCATTTCTCCTTAGCAACTTTGAGGACTCGATGCACTCTTGCATATACAGTTTCAAGTTTCCTCACTAGAGAAGCTAGAATCTGACATTGTCGGATCCAGAATGACTGTTTGATTTAACTAGTAGAGATGTTCCGCTTTGCCCATCCTAAGTTGTCAAACCTATTATGGGTTGAGTCCTTTGTTCATTTCCTATACAATTTTTTGCTTGAACAATAGTTGTTGAGCACGTAATTCAGTATTTCTCTTTCTCCACTATCTTTGGGTTAGCTTGCCTCCAAATGAAGAAGCTTGTGTGTTGTTACTTCTTCTCAAGGCTTCGGCCTCCATATTTATTTTTTTTTCTACCGGGACCTATCGATAGCGGATTCCCGAACATGTGGTTCAGGTGTCACACCCCGATGTTCACCGTGCAGGAATTTCTTAGGACGGTCTTGAGCTCTTACTACCACTGATGGTAGCTTCTGTAGTTGAGCATTTTTGGCTTCTCTAGTAATTGGCCTTTGATATCTTTTATTCATGAGACCTTTTCTTTTACAAACTTTAGGACTCTAAGTACTCGAATAGAAGAGTTTCAGGTTATTTCTTCTTAAGGGTTGGAGCTAACTGCTGTTGAGCCCAAAAAGATTGCTTAACATCACCAGTAGAGCTATTCCTTTTCACCCAATTCAAAATTTCCAAATTTATTATGGGGTAGGAATACTCGCTTCTGGTTGTAAGTCTAGTTGTGTAACGATGGTCAGTGAGGTCACAGATTCTTTCTTCTCCTCTTCTCTTAGTTTTCTTGAGAGGTTTCAACATCATGCCTTCTTAGTGTGAAAGGTTTGATTTTCAGAGTTGTGTTATTTTAGAGAACTAAAGAAATAGTTCTCCAAGTAACTTTAAACTTTAATTTCATTATATTTTGCTACTATTATAACTTAGATTCGACTAGCCAAAGATGGAAAGAGAAACATATCCCCAGCGAAGTCGCCAGAAATCTGTGGGCTCCAAAAATTCACCACCAACCTCTCACATTGAAGAGTGTGATGATTTATGTGTCGGTGTAATTTCAGAAGGAAGATGGAATAGTAGATAAACCATTACCCAAATATTTCGTCCTCATTTTGTAAGGACTTTAGATGTGGTTCTAGGTTTCCTATAGTCGCAAGCACCTACAATTAATTGCCCCTCTTAATGCTGAGAGAGAACTTTCAATTAAGGTTAGTCGTTAGATCACCGAATGCATAGCATATAGTAGCAACATGTGGAGTTTTAGAATTTAGGGTTTAGAATTTATGAAATTCATCATTTTAGCTTAAAGCGGATGGTTGGGGGAATGATGATGTGCCCAATCTAGATCCCATGGTTCTATCATCCCTGTCGTGGTCGGTCTACTTAGTGAGGAGGAGGTAGTAACCCGAGAGGATTCCTCGGCCACATGTGTTACATCGTCCAAGAAATCCTTATAGACCTTGGGTGGTGTTTTTCTAAGAAGAAAGTTTTAAGTCTTACTAGAGAGCTTTTGCCTATCTGTACCCATAATTCTCAATTGAAAGGGTAGAGCCATTGGAGCATATGGCAACATGTGATCATAATATAATGGAGCTCAAACCACTCGTCGGAGGAATCAGTCAATGATATTTTGAGCCTACTAACTAGCCTTGATGAGAAGACCTCAGACGTCCCTTCGGCGTGAGATTGATTGAGAGTGAACATAGTAGAACACTTGATTTGACATTAGCTTCTATATGAGTTAGAGTTTTCCTTAATTTATTACCTCCGATAATAATTACAAAAGGTGGATAGATTGAGTTTTGCTTTAAGTTTTTAATGATTGAATTTCATTTAAGCATGTTTTAGATTGATACTTGATTTAAGTTAATTTGATTTTAAATTAGAATCACATTTTGATGGGAGTATCCCCTCCGGTTGAAATCACCATTCAACACAGCCATCATCGGGGTCGTTAATTGATTGAATCGAATATATTTGAGAACTTTAGATCATCAACTATTTAGCTCTGAGATCAAATATCTTGTCACATGATATAATTAGCTTCTATATTTTAATAAGTTGAAATTCTTATAACAATTTATTTAATTTTTAATTTTGGACGGTCCAAGACAAAGGAAGCAAGCCTACATTTGAATCTAACATTCTAATGTCAAGGCTATGCGTATATTTAAAATGTTTGCATAATTTTGAAATATTGAATTTGAGTTTTAATCCTACTTCATAATATATGGAAGGGTTCAATTGAAGCCTTAATTAACTCCTTCTATTCGCTTGTACGATGTGTTGCGAATCTGGTGGCGTAGAAGGCATTTTAAATTGTTCTAGTAGTTTGCTAGATTCTTTGAAAATAATATTTGATTGATTTCTTTTATTCAGAGTTGTCTAGTTTTTGGATCTTCAATAGACTCTCATTTATATCTATTGACGATCTTCAAACTCGTCACTATCTCTGTTCAATTTCTCTTTGATCCAATTTGAGTATTTAATAAGTTGAATAATATGTTTCAAATATTTTCTAAATATTTCTTGATTATGCTTATTTGCAATCTTTCAATTTCATTAGGAATCTCTTATGAATCATGTTATTTTCTTTAATTTACTTGGAGTGAATTATATTTGAAGACTATATTTTAATTTCAAAGTGATCTCTTGTGCTTTGATTAGATATTCAATCAGATCATCTTTTAGATCAATTGAAATGCGATATTGAAATGCTAAGCTTATGTTTACCACTAAAATATTTAACTCATTTCAATCACTTCATGATCGAGTATCTGAATATATTTCTAGATATTGTATATTTAATTCTTAAAAATGATTGAAATTTTCTTTAGATTATCTCAATGTGAAATCCAAGAAAATTCAAATATTGAGTGAGAGATGTTTATTCATTTAAGAGTAGTTGACTAATTATTGATTTCAGTTGGGGTCAAATTTTGATAATTTTGTTTACTTCAAAATTTAGCGAACTCAAATTAAATTTTAAAATTAGCTTATAATTTTCAATTTAAACTAATTTATTTGAGTTTTTGTCAATGTAAAATTCGGCAGAATTTTGATAACTCTCATCATCCGCATTAATTTTCATTAATTGTTTTGCCCTTCACGATGGCGTGACTTGGTGTCTTTGAACTGCCAGCAATTTAATCGTTCACCTAAACAGTCCTTTCACACCCAGTAAATATATATATAAATATTCTTCTTCTTTTTTTTCAAGTCCCAGATTTAGTCAAAATTTTGACATCATTTCCTGAAGTGTTCCTTCGTTGAGCTTTTGTGAACAGTTAGACTTTGTGTAGCTTCAGAAGATGCACCCTCATCAACTGAACGGGTGCTCCCAAGTAACACCCGCTGTGAGTTTTCTTTAGTGACAATATTTTCTCTCTTAGTAGTTATCCCAGATGTTATAATTCCTGAATCATTTGCATTGGCATAAGCTGCCATTTGTTTTGCGTCATCCCATGGAAAACAAGACGATTTGCATTAAGAATGTTCTCTGGCTTGAATGTCTTTGACATCAAAGCCTAGATGCCTAATGGCGTTCAACGCTATGAACATTTTTCTCCATAATCAAGAAGAGTGATGGTCGAGTCCTCATAAATGGTGAATAGAAAGAAACATCCTCCGTTCAAAGTTGGTTTTGTCGAACTCCGCAACATAGCCATTAGAGGATGACTAAGAGAAGACGATAACTACATGCCGAGTTTATTGAGATCGACCTGCTGATGACCTTCCCATCGTCGCTGAACTGTTGCATAATACCTTTTCTCATTCGATCATAAGTGGAAACTTCTCAAGAGCAGCCCTTGAGATTTTCTTCATAGTCGCCTCCACCGCCGTGCTCCAAATACGCCGTTGGGATCACGATAGCTGCTGGAGATCCAGCTCCGCCGACTGGTGTTTGACTCATCGGCGCCAATACCGAGGATAGAAGCCATCCTAAGGAAGTGGGAGAACAAGTCGATGGATTAGGGATCAAGAGACATATCCTGGCGATGGCTACGGATCTAACTAGTGAGGTTTTAGACGTGGGTTAGGATTTCCTTGCAATTTGAAGTAGGAGATGGACGAGGGAGAGGTTTTCTAGCGGTTTCCGTGTCGGTTTTGGATTGGCGAATTGATGAGGAGGCAATTCCTAGAATCGAATGAGATTGCTCAAAGAGAGCATTTGCTCATAGAGAATTTTTATACATACCAAATATTTAAAATATTTTTTTCTAAAAAATATTTTTTTTTTTAAATCAATTTTTTAATATTACATAAAAAATCATTAATATTAATTAAAATTAAAAAACATAAAAAAATAAAAATATAACATTTATAAAGTATTAACTTAAATTTATAATATATTTATTGTATATTGTAAATTTATTGTATTCTTTAAAAGTAAATATCAAAGAAAATAAAATATAACTTTAAAATATAGTATTAAATTTATAAATTGATCATTTGTATTTGATTTATTTCTTTTATTTATTATTAACTAAAATTAAATCAAAATAAATTAATAAAATTTGTATTATTTATAATTTATAAATTTGTTATAAATTAAATCAAATCAAATTAATGAAACACATTATATAATAATATCATAGAATTTACATACATACAAACATTTTATTATTTACATATAATAGAAATTTTAAATTTTACATATATAATATCTTTTCAATATTACATCAAATACAATCATTACTTATTTTTTAAGAAATTAAACACATTTACAAGTAATAAATTGATATATATATATTTAATTTATGTTAATATGAAATTAATAAAATTTGATATTCTTAAAATCTTCAATATTGTTTCTTTAAGTTAGTAAAGTTTTAAAAGAAAATAATATTTGATATTTGTTCATTAAATTTTAATTTTGGTTGATCAAAGTTTTTTATTTTAAAAATCATTATTAACTGAAATATAAATAATACAAGAATAAAACAAATTATTAATAAAATATAACAAATGATTGAATTTTTTTTTGATTCATTTCTTTATTTAAATTAACAATTATGAATTTAATTTAAAGTCACCAAATTTGAAATCTAGCTTTCATTTGGAAGTTAACAAATACTTTAAAGAAAAGCTTTTAAATTTTTATATTTTTTTTTTAATTTATTAGCTTAAAAAATTTTAAGATCTATATAAATTCTTGATATATAGTCATTGATTTATTAATGTGAAATATAATAATACATGATATTCCTAAAGATTTCATCAACAAACTATTTGTGAGTTCTAAAAAGAAATAAGTTAGAATAAAATTATGAACAATTCTTAATAGTTTTGGTCAAAAGTACATTTTTTTTTCTATTAATCATTATTGAAATCATGGTTACAAGAATAAAGAATTAACAAATTATTAATAAATAATGATTGACATGAATTATGTGCTCTTGGCTCCATCTTCCTAGAGTCTCAATTGAATTGAAGGTAGCCAACTCAGTAAATTTGTAACTCTCATTGATGGCCTTTCATTTGAATGAAGTCGAACAAGAGATACTGCCAAAAGAAACCAAGCATTTCTTAATGCTTTGGCAATTGATCTTCTATAATACCATGTAAACATTTTAAGATCTGATGTCATTGATTCTATGAGGATATGCCATTTTAATGTGATTATGTAAATTAAATTCATCAAGATATCATCAATAGGCCTTTTCCATAGTATCTCTTGTAATATTATTCCAGCTATAAACATCTGTAATAGATGGTGATCCTCCTTGTATACAAATTAAATAATATATACATTTTAGAAAAATATTACATTAAAAGATTGCATCACATTAATTATAACATTATTCAGAATAACATAATGAAAACATAACCAATGGTGTTTAATCTCATCTTTATTTGAATAATAGAGAAAGATGCACTATAGTCAAGAATTCTTGAGCCCAAAATCCTAAATGTGCAACCATGTTGTCAATTGCTTGGCTTGACATCACAATGAATGATTGATGGTTCACAATAATGATGAAGATACTAAGCATGACATGTTTTAATGTTGATCTTTTGCTAGGATAACATCTCATTGTTTCATATGTATGGAACTTTGTTGTTTCCTTTTGACATGAATTCAAATCAATGCGAAAAAGATGGTGATCAACTTGAGCATAAGGTTAGAATAATAAGATTATGATGGTGTATTCATCTTTATCATTTGATGTAAAATCTTAAAATGAAATCAGTTTGAAAACTTTAATAGTCTAACGATAATTTCTTAATGATATAGAGCCATATCTTCCATATTTTATATAGTGAGAAATCATTTGTAGCATTGGAATTTTGCATAAGAAATTTTGAAAGAGTGTTTAAGGATGAGTTTGATGAATTTATTCTTTGGTACTTTGGTTTGTTTTAGAGAACATATGAAGAAAAAGACCAATAATATAAAGCATGCTAAAGTGAGAACAAATTTTGATTAAATTGTGAGTATTTAATTGATGATTATCATTAAATTTTCTAAATGAAGTTTTGAATTTCATATTGTTTATTTCCAACAGAGATATAAGAATTTGCAAAGACACCCATATGGAACTTCTCCTTCAAGATTATTAAATGACAAATTCAAGTGCCAAGAAAGATAAGATTTTAAAGATTGAGGAATGACACCAAAATTATTATGTGAAGGTCTATGCTTTGAACTCTTTATATTTCTAATGGAAATAGGAATCCACAGAAGTTTAGTCCATATATAATTCAAATAATAGTTTTGAACTGGTATTTGATCAATTATTGAGAAAAATCTCATTAGATTTTTTGACCAACTTCAATGGTACAATCAGTAGAAGAATTATATGATAAATCAGAATATTTGAAAGTAATGGAATGAGAAAAAGTTCTCTTGGTATCACCGATTAGATTATTAAGATTCCAAATGAAGAGAATCAAAAGATTTTTTTAAGCTTGAAGGTATAAAGCATGTTAATTTGTAAAATCTAACCATAATTGGTTTAATCTTTGAGATTCCAAAACAAAATAATCCAATAAATATTCTTCAAATTAAATATTGTAACTTTTCAACTTTCCAATCTATCTATACCTTCCAAGATTTCATCAACCCAAAACCAATTAAATTGGTGTATATCAAGTTTGAAGGATGCTTCTTGAAATATAATTGGATACAAATGTTATTTGTTGAAGCTCATATAAGTTCCTTCCGATTTTGGAAGTATTCCACCAAGGTTATTTCCATAAAGGGCTAAAATTTTTAAGATGGTACAATTAGTTAATGAATCAAGAAAGCCCCAACTTTTTGCTTCAAACTCATTTAGTTCCATATTGAGGCTTATAAGGTTTGACATTTTCCCAAAATATGTTGGTATCACTCCTGTGAAATTATTTGTATTGATGTCCAAAGATATGAGACTTGTAACATTTTAAAAAACATGATCAAGTGAATCATTAAAATGATTTTCGTCAATATAAAAGATTTTTAGGTTTGGAAAAGCATGGACAATGTTAATTGAAATATCACCAAAATTACGATCAAAATCCATATTTCCCTATACTAATATTGATACTTTTATCTATCATGAACTCATACTAGAGTTCTCCTTCAAAATGTTGTGGAGGTATATATATGACCTCAAAAGAATTTGTTCCGACCTTTATCATATTTCATGTTCGATTTATGTTTTTCACTTGACTTCTATAGTCTTCCTTATATGTTTTTTTTTTCATCTTGATCCTTTATAAAAATTTTAAATTTTAAATAACAATACCTTTGTCATACCTACTAACTATATAATATTGAATACAAGTGAATCCATAATCAAGAGTTTTATTATATCTATGATAATAAGAGAATATAATTAAATAAAATAGTTTGCCCTTATAGAAAATTTTAATCACCAATATTTAACATAAATCATGTTTAATTATGAATAATTGAGCCCAAGTGACCTCCCTAATTGATAGTTTTTTTTTTTTAATATGAAGGATGGGTTATTAATTTCATGGCTTATTCCAGACCTAAAAGAATCTTAAGCTTCTAAAAAAACAAACTAACCACATCGATTTATCTCTTGAAATCATAATCAAATAAAAAAATTTAAATAAATTTGTTGGACTATCTTGTTAATATTTATTTAATTTGTTGGTGTGAGAATAACAATTTTATTAGAAAGGATTCTTAAAACATTTTTAAAAGATCGAAAAGAAATTTGTATATATATATATATATGCACTATGTGACTGAGTATAATATTCTCACATAAATAAACAATCTCTCTCTCTCTCTCTCTCTCTCTAGAATAACTCTTTTATATTAGCCATAGCTCTTGAACCTTACTCATTCATGATAGAAATCAAAATGAAAACCACCAATGATATGAACAACTTGAATCTAATGAAATTTTAAACTCTAATACCACTAACTAATTGATAAATCAAATGTGACCAAAATTAGATTTCAGGTCAATGATTAAATCTTTTAATTTTTAATAAAAAAAATTTAAGCCTCGAAAGAGAATCATTTATTTGGATTTTATACTTTTGATATAATAGTATATTTGTACTCTTATATCACTTAATAGCACACCCCTAAAATATTATTTATTTACCTTGGCTTTGTCATCATCTTAAAGCCAAATTCTCATGGCAATAATAGCATCTTTATTATTACTCAAATTATCATAAATCGGTCATAAATATCCTCTTTACAAATAACATATGACCATAAAACAAGCATAGATATATTCTACAATCACATAGAAATGTAAGTAAATGGTCTCAAATCTTCCCAAGAAAATCAAATAGCTTCTTTTTGTGACAAATTTGTAACCAATACCATCACAAATTATGACTATCTTGTTATCTCTTAACAAGCCTAGAATATTATGCAATATTTGTGACTAGATGTAGCTGCGAGGCAGTCACAAAGAGCCATAGATCAACTATTATTTTGCAATATTTTGAATTTTTACAACCTACAGATATAACATATATATATAACCACATTGTCTTATTATACAATGGTGACTCAAATTATGCATATAATTGAAATGATTTCAGAACAATTTGATACTCAATTATATATGCAATTAATTGTTAGCTAAGTAAAACCTTATAAATACATAAATATAAAGATTTGCAAAAGTTTCTATATAATTTTAATAATTATTTTATTAGCATGAAGAAAAACTTCACAAAAAAGTAAATAATAGTTTTTATGCTCATCATCATTATCAATACCATCATCTTGAGTATTGCTCAAAGCACCTTAGTGTTGCAGCTCTTCGAGTATGGGTCACCCAATTTCTTTGATCTCCTACTATGTAACTAGTTGCCCTTAAAATTAACTATTATTTTTGTTTGTAAAGTGGATGAGTATAATTTTTATTCAAAATAGTCTAAAATCGTATATGCAGCCCTTAGTCAACTCCTCTAGCTTTTAGAGTATAAACCATTATCTCCCAAGCTTGAAGAAATATAATGTCACCATCCATGATCTTATGATCCCCATCCACTATCATGTGCTCTAACCATCTCATTTTAATCCCATACTATATTTGAAATGATTAAAATAGAAAGACTTGAAGATAGAAAAATGTGTGAATTGAAAAAATAATAGAGTTAGTACATAACATATATATATATATATATATATATATATATATATATATATATATATATATATATATATATATATATATATATATATATATATATATATATATATATATATATATATATATATATATATATATATATATATATATATATATAATTGAATAAACTCAAGATTAAAATGCAATTAATATTATATGAATTTATTTAGATGGCACGAGTTATATCAACAAAAATCCGAATAATACGAAGAGATGAATCACTTACATAAAAGATAGTCATTTATGTATCCGAGTACTTCTAAGAGGCCAAAAATTCAAACTCAGCATCCTTATTCATTATATTTTCTTCATTAGTTTTATCATTCTCTTTAGCTTCTATTGTAACTAGAATATTTCTTCTTATAATATGAATATTTTGTAATATTTAATAATATATTTTCATTTTGATGAATGAAAAATAAATGAACTCTTCAACATAAGAGATGAAATCATCTGACAAATGATTGTCATCGTCTAAACAACAATACATACATTCACAATCAATAATTATTTCTTTTATATTGATCCAGAGAAGAAGAAAATTAATAATATGTTAGTTAATAAACTATCTAAGTTGTAAATAATTTCATATTAAATATTAAAAATTGAATGGCATGTGAAGACTATTAAGAGTTGTAAAAAGTAATGACATACACCCCAAAAAAAAATAATAATAAAATCTAGATAGTGAAATCAAACTTTGATGGCTGAGAAGGCAAGACAACCATTTGCCAAATAGAAGAACCTATTGCAATATATAGCCTAAAGGAAAGTTATAATTATTCATTTTGATAAAATTGAAAATTAATATTGTCTTATGGGTTCTTGAAAGTATTCCAATGATATAAAATCAAAGGTTTTTTATTGGAGATCATAGAATTTTCTTAACTCATGTCATTTAAAACATACAAGTAAATTGGGCTATGATCACACTAAAGCATTACATTTGTACCTTTAGAAGTCTCAATTTCTTCTAAATTAATTTCATGACCATGAAATCTTTATTGACTCAACAATAATAATTTGAATTATTTGACTTTCAAAATGGTATGTGTTGCTTGCTGACATAATGATGGCCATATATTTTTTAAACCTTATCAAGGGTTGGAGGAGGTGCAGTTGTAAGAGAAAAATGAGAATGTAAGAGAGTAAAATGCTTGATCTTGCCTTGACAATGTAGCTTGTTGTTTGCGCTTATGTGTCAACTAGTGGAGCTAGAGGGCAATGATCGACAACACTTGGAGAGGAGCTAGAAGATGGCTCTAGAGATCAGTGACGAAAGGAGGGTTAAAAGAGGAGAGAAGGAGAGATATCATGTGCCTATAGAATTATTGAAACAGTGAATGTCAATTAGTTTGGTTGGTAAGAAGCTTGAAAATTGTTGGTATGATCTTCTTGAGTTAGAATACTACCTACACCATAATAAAAATTCATTTTATAGACTAAGATGGATAAGAAAGAGTCATCAAAAGATGCAATTCATGGGAGATCTTAATAGTTGCCAACAAAAATTAAAATAAGAGAATGAGAAATAAGGGAAAAAATAGTTGCATTATTAACAAATTGAAATAGATTTAGGATTGTCAATAATTAACCTGACAGAGGCTTAACCCAAAAAATATAGATTTGGTTGACCTCAGGAAATTTTGAGTGGATTTAGGGTCTAAAAATTTGACCCGTTTTATTCTTTGGGGTATGTTTATGTTGTCAATACATCCGAATTTGACCAGCAAATTTGATATTGACTCAAATTTGATCTTAAATGTATGCCAAAATAGATCACTCGAGTTGTGTTCAAGTTAGTCGATTAAAAACAGGTTGTGATTGAGTCATACATGCTAAGTCAAATTCGAGCCAAACTCGAACCTGGCCAATGACCCAAATTTAACACCCCTAGATATATCCCTACCTCCGATCATAAAACTAATCTGAATAAAAAGAATATTTTTATAGAAATATTATATAGCAGCTCATATATATATATATATATATATATATATATATATATATATATATATATATGTATATATATATATATATATATATATATATATATATATATATATATATATATATACGTCACTCACAATATTTAATCAAGAATAGCATATACAATGTCCTGTCCACATTTCAAAAAAATACGCTTATGGTACATGCTGAGTTATATTATATTATATCACGATTGATATATATTCATATAAAATTATTAAAACTTTCCTTATCTCTCTCTCTCTATTTAAATTATAAGTGAATAATATTTCTTTAATCAAAGATAAAATTGACGTGATCAAGGGAGAATGACTATTTAAGCTTTTTCTATTACTTTAAATCAAGGGACAAAAAATCGCTCATTCGCCCGAACTTTCCAACCCAGTGAACGAACCATCCAACAGCATAATAGAAATATTGATATGAGGTTTACAAGATCAATTTATTCAATTTAGGATATGTTCTGTTTAAAAATTTTTATATTTAATTTTCATGCACAGGTGAATTTGCACATAATAAATGTTGATTTGAATATACAGTAACTCGAATACGATTTATTATTTTCACTAAATTATAGTCACGTATCTAGCTCATGCATTAGCTCTCATGATTTCAACTCATCATCATTATTATTTTGTAGATATAAAGTGTGAATATTATGATTTGTTAACTTTAATTCATTTAGTTTGAGATGTTTTCTTATCTATTTATGATTTTCACTCATCATTATTACTATTTTTGCATAATTGATATTTTTAAGAAATAATAATATTCTTATGCATAATATGACGCATTCCATTGTCTAAATCCCCTGAGTGTGATATTTTTGATATGATAATTGAGATTTGAATGTTACATGAACAAATATCAAAGTTTCATTGTTTAGTAATATTTGGTCCTATATTTGTTTAACAATTCACATACTTTAATTTTTCGAGTCAAATGCACCAAGTGTACATTCCCTTTAATTGAACTTTTTCTTTAAAATATGTGAGATAGAGGATTCTCTGTATCGTACTGATATAAGTTTAAAATGAGTTCAGATACACTCTGCGTAGTTTTATATTATGGCGATGAACTTATTGTAAGCGAAGATTTTATTCCGACTTATACCGGTGAGAAAAATTGTCCTGTATAGATCTCACGACAGATTAATTTCACGGACTTACAAAAGAGAATTATGAGGCATTGAAATTTGATCCAGCGAAGTTTCACGTAAGTCTTACAAGCCAGTTTCCTATTAATACTGGATTTATTGCTCATTTTACTGATGATGGAGTCTGCAAGTCTATAATCAATGCAGTATGCCTACAACCTATAATTATTTATGTGGAAGTTAAGACAATAATGTACAAAGAACGAGAATCAAATAACACTGAGGAGTGTCAGAGACCTCCCAAAATGAGTACATTATACCGACTCAATTAACTACTCAAAAAGCACATGACTCGCTCTAGAATATGTTTATTTTGCTGGGACAAGTTCTGATTTTATGGGTGACCCTTAAGGGATATGAAACTATGTCTAAGACACTGACGTTCTAGGAACTTCATTGTTAGGACAACCAGATGGTTCGGGGATAGATGTCGGTCTATCTTCTACACTAGTGGTCGGGTCTATACATTCATAGAGCCACCACAGTATTCATACAGGAAACCATGTGGAATCAATTCCAGCCATGACATGCATTAGTCCCTCCTAGATATGGTCTTCCATCATTCCATAAGACACCCCTAGTCTCGTAGTTTCTCCCTCCCTATACTGGCTTCACTTAAGATATCTGACGTTACACATCTGGGTTACTCATAACAGCTTGCTGAGCAAGTTGAGGAGTAGTAGTAGCTTCGAGAACTTCATCTACGAGACCAGTCACGACGACCACCAGACCATTATACTCATGGAAGTGATGCGATTCTGCCACCCAGGTCTCGTCGACGATAGTTATCTCTACTATTATGTTTTGTAGACAATTGATACAATTTAGTTATAGTATTACTTTATATTAAGCTTATTTACTTTGATTCATTGTTGTATGTGTATTATTTGTTTCTCCTTCGATATTTGTTATTATTATAGTTTTTGTGAACTTCGATGAAAAAATGATTTTTTTTTAATTTTTGTTTTATTTGGAAATGATGAGAGATAGTATAATATGCACAACATAGAACACTTTTCTATTAAAAAACTTATCAATATCCATAAAGAAAACTCTTGCCATTAGTTCTCTAACTCAAGAAGTTTGTTTTTAGAATATAAATCTATCCTATCTAGGGAGGGACTCTTTAAGGCTTCTTGTGCAAAAACCAACAACCATCCAAAGCCCTTCTCTCACTTTCTTTTATATATAGAGAATGTTGATTACAACATGAGTCACAATTCATTCAAAATAGCATATAATTCACTCCATATATTTATGAAATAAAATTATGAGTTTGTAAGAGGAAGCTATGAGGAAAGATGAGTGTAATTTTTAGGATTTCATCCATGGTTCAGACATAGATGCATTTTATTAATTTTTGTATCATTGAAATCATCACAAGAAACCTAAATGAGCCATTTAAGCTCTTAACTAATTTAGTTAATAGAAACCACTTTCAATTTTTCAAGGTTTGCATGCATTCATTTGCAGGGAATGGAATCATCTCTTGATTTATAATTGTTCGAGGCTGTATTGTAGCATCATTTCAAAACTGTAGTTTATCAAGCAAGATTCATCAAAGGTTGTCAACATGAAAGTCATATATAATTGCATTAGCTTTCCAACCATGCCAAACTTTCTCAATTCTGACACCGGTTGAGTCCAATACAGCCAAAATTGTAGGGCTTTGTATGTGTTTTCAATTTGGCACCATGAAAAATTGAGCATATGCAAAAATTGCAGTTTATCGAGCAAGATTCGTCGAAGGTTGTCAACATGAAAGTTGATTGTGTTAGTTTTTCAACGATACCAAGATCCGCCTTCGACACGGATGAGTCGACGGCCAAAAATGTGAGGCGTATGCGTGTTTTTTAGTTTTGCCTCTAAAAATCGCATATGCAAAATTGCGACTTCGAGCAAGATTCGTTAAAGGTTTTCAACATGAAAGTCGTAGATAATTGTGCTATATTTCGAACAATACCAAGCTCACTCAATTCCGACACCGGTTGAATCCGATATGGCCAAAAATGTGGGGTTGTGTATGTATTTTCAGTTTTGCACCGTCAAAAACCAAGCACACACAAAAACTGCAGCTTACCGAACAATATTCGTCGAAGGCTGTGAACATAAAAGTTGTATACAATTTTGTTAGCTTTCCAACGATACCAGAATTGCTCAATTCCGATAACAGACAAGTCTGAATGGCCAAAAATGTGGGGTTGTGGGGCTGTGTCAATATTTTATGTTTCTCATCCTAAATGTTGAGCATGCACAAAAACTGTGGCTTATCAAGAGAGATTCATAAACTTTTGTAAACATAAAAGTCGTAGATCATTTCGATACCTTTCCAACGATACCAAGCTCACTCAATTTTGACACTGGATGAATCATATACGGCCAAAAATGTGGGGCTGCATCAAAATTAAAAAAAAATGATACCCAAATTGTCCATTCAATGGATGACTAAACCTAATTTAATTAAAAAAAATACTTAATTGACTAAATTAAATCTTAATTGACTAAATTAAATCTTAATTATGCCTATTTTAAAAAAAATTAGCCTCTATTCTCTAGCATGCAGCCTCTTCCAGAACCATCCCTTGCTTGCACCTACATGTCATTCATCAAGGTGCCCGCTGGAAGAAGGCCTCTATAATATCCAATGCACCAATCGCTCGTGCTGCCCTCAACTGCGCGGATGAGCTTCATCTCGCATCAACAACATCTGTCCATTTGCGCATACCCCACCCTTGCTTGAGTCAATCTGCATAGACTCACGTATGTGTTTTCAATTTGGCACCATGAAAATTTGAGCATACGCAAAAACTGCAGTTTACCGAGTAAGATTCGTCGAAGGTTGTCAACATAAAAGTCGTAGATGATTGTGTTATCTTTTCAACGATACCAAGATCCCTTCGACACGGATGTAAAAATGTGAGGCTGTGTATGTGTTTTTAGTTTTGCACTCTAAAAAATCGAGCATATGCAAAAACTGCGACTTACTGAGCAAGATTCGTTAAAGGTTGTCAACATGAAAGTCATAGATAATTGTGTTATATTTTGAACAATATCAAGCTCGCTCAATTCTGACACCGGTTGAATCCGATACGGCCAAAAATTTAGGGTTGTGTATGTATTTTGGTTTTTTGTCAAAATCAAGCACACAAAAGCACAATTAAACAAGATTTCAAGGTTGTGAACCTAAAGTTGTAAACAATTTTGTTAGCTTTCCATACGATTGCTCAATTCGATACAACAAATCGATATGGCCAAAATGTGGTAGATCAATATTTTATGTTTCTCACCCTAAAATGTTAAGTATAAAAATTTATCAAGAGATTCATCAAACTTTGTGAACATAAAGTCGTGATCATTTTGTTACCTTTCCAAAGATATCAAGCTCACTCAATTTAGACCTTTGGATGAATCATCCAAAAATGTTAAATAAAATTTTAAAAAATGATACTGAGCCAACAAGTGGCACGACTCCAATCAAGTGTTACCTTTCCAACGATATCAACCTCTTCCCCTCTCCGTTAAGTCTCCTCGGATTTGCACGATTCGCGTAAGCCTCCCTCGATTCTACTTCATTTCTTTATTTTCTTTTCACTTTTACTACGGCATCTTGCTCGTCTTCTCCAGTTTTTGTTGAGAAACCTCGTTGCAACTCATCCTATTCTCTCGATTTTCCTTCACAAAACTCACATCTCCCTTTAGCACTCGTTCTTGTTTGGTGCAATAAAACCTTGGTTGGAAAAAGTGGCATCGACTCAATCCTTCCTTTCTTCACCCAAACCACAAAAAGATCCATCCTTCCTTTTGTGTGAGAGAAGTAACTCTGTCATCATCATCATCAGATGGGTTCCTCTCGGTCTTTGGCACTTTCCCATTTCTTCTCCCCAAATACTGTCAAAATTTAAACTAAAATTCACTTAAATAAATTTAAATAGAAACTAAACTTAAATTAAATGAAAAAATACATGATAAATATGAAAATAAATATTAAATCAAAGAGAAATAGAGGAAGAACAATTAAAGGGAAAAAAACTTTTAAAGAGTAAAGCACTTACTTCAAATGTAAGTAAATTTCTTTGATTGCTTCAAAATTCCTAAAGACTACAAAATATTTTCAAGCAAATGACATGAAATGTAAGACCCTCTCTTAGACTTATTTATAGAGAAGGAAAGAATCAATATGATACACATTCTTGTTAAAACTTAATTCCATGGTGAAGTGAGTTCGCTTTCTTTCAAATTTCTCAAAATTAAATAAACCTTGTGATTTGAGAAGGTTAATTTTCAAATGAGATGAGCCCAAATCAAGCTCTGTGGGATTCAGTGATCCCACTACAGAGATTTTATCTCACTGAAAATTATCAAATTACTCTAAGTGGGATTCAAAGAACACACACTTTACATTCAATGTCTATTTTAAAATGAATTGAAGAAGACATTAAATGGGCATGAAATTAAAGCACAAGATTTGAGTCTATTTTCAAACTAAAGTGAAAATCAAGTAAAATTCATAAGAGGTTTTCATTATAACTAAATAACTTTTAAGCATGATCGAGACTTCTTACTGAATAATCGACTTGTATTCAAAAAATCTTGAATTCAAATAAGCTCGCTTAAAGGAAGTATAACAACTTATATGATCGAATATCAAATGGAAATTTTTTTAAATTAAGTATGATTAGAATCTGAATTAGGTAATTAAGTATTAATAAAAAAATTTAAGAATAGGTATAGTCGCCCAATTAGTGGGTGGAGCACGTCGATGGCGTGGTGTATCATGAAAGTGAGACCGATTAGCATTTCGGCAGATCGAAGCGGTCGCCCGGTTAATTGGGAAACCGCCAGGGAGATTAAGCCCTTGTCGGCGGCCCTCGATATTATTAAGGCCGATCGACCCGTCATTCTCTCTTTTTCGATTGGAATCCTTCCCGCTCGGTAGAGCTCGATCAAACTGACGCCCATGAGAACGGTCCTCTCTCGAACTTCGCCGTCATGAGGTCGCTTTCATTGCGTCTTGTCCAGGTATTCGATAGAAAATTAATGTACATATGCTTTTTCTCATGTTCTTGTTCTTCTCTTTTTTATGTCTTCTATTGTGCTCTCATCTGTATGTTTCTTTTGTGATTTGATCAACAAACTAAAATTCAAGCAAAAAACATATATCTATCTATATCCCCACACACACACACACATTAAGTTGGTAGAGGCGATTAATATGATGATTAATACTCTAATATTCTATTATTTTAATGAGTCAACTATTGAAGCATAGAAAAATTTGGCCATATATTTTTGTCTATCTTATTAAGGGTATTCTTTCTTTAAAACCTAAAATAATGACCATGAGACTAATTATAGTTTGGACATATTGAACCTATTGAACACTTATTCAATTTAACAAGCTAAGATAATTTTAGCATACTAATATATTTTTCATGTGTAATACTCATCCTAAGAATCTCCTTTGTCTCATTAAGAGTGCTTCATGTCAAACTTCTTCAATAATATTGCTTTGGTTTAATGATCTTTCTTTGATTTTCTCCTATAATCAACCATCATCTTCTAATGAAGAAATATAAGAGATCCTTAGTAATACCTTTGATATAACAACAATGATCAATGTTGCTTGTAGTAGAACCATAGTGCTTGAACCTATTAAATTTATGGTACATTATCAAGCTTGCTTATAGTCATATAAACTCTTATTCAATTTGTAAACTTTTTTTTCTAATAATTATAATCAATATTTTTCAACAAAATGCCTTGTAATCAATCAAAAGAAAATTTTTGAAAGATTTACATACATATCATACAATTATTGCATTTACATATCTAACATTTTTATGAATGGAAGTTGCTTTTTTTGTTTTGGGAAGAAATTATGATTCAAATTGAATTGTGGAGAGTAATATATCTTATCATGAAGTTATCTTCATATTCCCTTTGAGATAAATCTTTTCTTTGATGTATCTTAACACTATTATATTTGCGATTCTTTTAGATGCGATAGCAGAGCACCACAAACTAGGCGTGACATAGACATCAGGAGGCCATACCATTGGAGGCTACACTGCGAGGTTCATCCTAGTATTGCCTCCTATAATGGTCTAATCACCCGATCGTAAGTGAATTTTATTTTTTAGAATGGGTTACTTGCTTACCTTTTATTTGGACTACTTAGATTTTTTTTTTTTGAGCCTTTACACATCACGATTTTAAGGAGTACCATTATATGCAATTCATCAGGCTAAAATACTGCTTGTGTAGTTAGTTACACTTCATTATATCATCATTTCGCGACCATAATCTGAATACCTTCCCTTAGGTGAGATATGGCATAAAGGCGTGGCGATGATTAAGGACTACGGGTTGATGGGCCACCTATCATATGTGATTGATGAGGAGAAGAGATAAATGACGATTTTCGATGATTTATTGGGACAACATTACAGTGATGTATCATGATCCGTCGATCCATGGATGGTCGGCGTTGAGATGGGTACGCAGCATACGCCCGGTGGCTTAGGTGGACTTTCTGAGAATCATCATCGAGCGAGGAGTTCTTCCATCACTTGCATGCTTATATTTTATTTCTGATTGGCTTTCTTCGCAGTTGAGGTCGGTATTTTCACTCACGGAGGACACGGATTCCTTTAGCATGATGTCTGGTGGAGCAATTTTATCATATAGGGGCTCCACGTCTCCCAACAGGCCAACATACGATTTCACCACCTCCCTTGATTTGGGCTTGGGAGCATATTCATGTGGGTGGTGACTTTACATGTTCCATATCTCAGATTCGGTCTCGGCGTGGTTTGAGGTATGTGTTTTAATTACACTTTCAAATTATGCCTTATATATATGTTTAAATTATTTTACGTGTGCAGATGGAATGAAATATGTTCACCTACTAGCGAATGTTGCGTTTAAAATGAGCTAGATCTGCGGCAAACATAGGTTGGATCTACGTTAACACTTTAGTTTAAATATCAATGTAGATTATGTTTTAACATAATTTTCTATATGCGGTGATCAATGCTGAAGCGAATCCGACATCCCATCGGATACATGCTCAATAGGCTCTGACATATGGTTAACATGAGTCCCTCTTATCAGCTGGAAGAGGGTTGAGTGGCATTTACTAGATAGAGTGCTGCGCTAGTTCGGCCTTATTCCCAGAGTAGATGTAGCCCCAGTTGACCCTAGTTTCAAAAGGGTGATGGTGAGGTAGCATGTGGTTGATTACCACCATCACATTGCTTCTTGGGAGAGGTGGGGATTGCCTCGTCGACTAGATGAGGATGTGGACGAAGACATATCGGCCGGTACATGTGTTGGTTGGATCGTGGGTTTCTCTATTCTTAAAAGATCCTAACCACTTGAGAGCACCGGTGGAGCGTATTTATGTAAGTTCGATATAAATAAGTATTTAATATTTATGTAAGTGCTAATTTTACATTTATTTTTCATGTAGCATATCAGCACTGGGACATATTTCAACCATACTTTGGTGTGGATGATCATACAATGTGTCGATAGGTATGGTGATATCACAGACACGGATGGCGTGTAATATTAGTGACACATAATGATCAGGTGTACCATGGCTGAAAGCCATCTACTTTGATCAGTCCTTCTACATATCAGCCTACATATGACTCGCAACCACCTATATTCCAATCACAGGATGATATGATGCACATTGTCGAGGATCTTGCGGTAAAGGGTCACCATCAGCTGCGTAATCATCCATCTCGTGCACCTGACCAGTACACACATGGGAGTGGTGCTATTCCACATACACCGGAGGAAGACAGTTGTCACACGGTATAGGGTTTAGGACAGTATAGTATACTTTTGTGTCTGTACTACATTTTATTTATCTATTTCATTACAAACTTGAGATTCATGTACACGCTAACTTTGATTATGTCATAATGAACTTCTTATTATTTGTCAATTTCTGAAATGAATTGGTTAACTTCATATGATTGTCATCCATTAAATTATTATCAACTTTATGCGGTCGAACCATTTCAAGCTCTAAATGTGACATGTTACTTATCTCCATAATGAAGCCAGTCTCTAGGGCAGCCTCTCAGACGACGGCTTCACACCTTAAAAAAAATTAACATGAAGCGGTGAGTGGCGATTTTAAGTGCAAATGCCATTTTAGTCTCCGTATCAAGATCGCTTCACCTATTTCCGTGTTACCTCACTGTCGGGCGGCGTGGTATCGATAATTAATATTCTTAAATTTTTTTTTATTAACTTATTAATTGATTCTAACCATACTTAATTTAAAAAAATTATCATATCAAATTTGAATGTTGAATTTCCAAAGATCTAACATGTCTTTAATGAGCATAAGCCAATCATTGAAGTTTATAAATTCTATAAATAAATAAAATGCTAGTAAAGGTACAATATTTTAAGTGCAAATATAAACATAATTATTGCGATACAATCGTCGATGCAACTCTTAGCAGATGGCGATATTAAATTAAATTCTCCATGAATTATGGAGATTCTTTCAATCCAAAAATTAATGAATTTCATTCTAATTATGATTTTTAAAGCTAATAATTTCATTAATTTGGTGAAATTATCTAGGTATAAATAACCGCATGTGCTCAGATATAGAAATTTAGACTGCAAATTTTAATGTCTGAAAAGGCTGCGTGAGCTAAGTTAAAATTAAATGAAAATATGAAATTAATCTCATGATTAAGAAATAAAATTATTTGAATTGTAAAATACTCGTATGGGCCCCAACACAATGCTAAATATATAAATTCAAGTGTCTAAGGATGCTGCGCGAGTTAAAAATAAATAAATTCAAAATTTATTTTGCATTCGAGAAAACATTGCAAATTCATAATTATATCTCATGAATACAAATATTTGAAAGAATTAATCATTAAATTTTTAAAATACAAATATATTTTCTGAAATACAAAAGATATTCAGTTGCAAAGTCATGCAATACAGCTACGATCTTTAACCTACAAATCTGATCTTTCATTAGGAATTAAACAGAGTTGACAGGATCCAAAATTCTTAAATATATTCAATTCAATTAATTAACTACCTCAATGATAGCTAATTTGATTGAAGATATAAGCTAGAGGGGTAACTATTATGAAACTATTTATAATATTATATTCAATATTCTCAAATTCAAAATACTCGAAATATAAATCTAGATCTGATCATATATTTTTTAAATTAATAGAGTCGAAAAAATCTGAAATAATAAACAAAATGATTAAGCAAATTTATATGCCCCGATGATGGTCGTGTTGATTAAAAAATCTCAACTGAATAGGATATTATCATCGAAAGATACTTGAGCTCTAAACTAATTCATCATAAAATTAAATTTCAACTAAGTAAATATCCGAACTAAATGAAATTTATTATTTAAATACTTAAAAAACAATTCATCCACTCATCCACCATCATTTGTTAAGGATGATCGATTAAGAAAATCTTAGCTCATAAGGGAGTTAATGTCAAGTCAAATAAATCACTATATTCAAACTCAAATAATCTCATTGCAAGGATGTGGTCCGTGTCATCTATCCACATGGTTTGGCTAGTAGGCTCCACATATGATGCGGTTATGACCAGAGTCCTCTAATCGGGTGGTTGCCATCAAATGAAATCATTATATTACGGTCACGACTGTAGCCCGTATGTTCCCCAAAGCTCGGCCCTTTGAGTTTTGAATCATAGGGTATACTTGATAGGCATAAGGCCATTTTGTTAGCTAAGGTAGACTTAATATTGTATCCTTAGATAAACACCATCCTAAGTCTAAAATGATTACTTGAATGATGTAACCCATGGTTGCTAACAGGGATCCTTCAATCAGGTTGGGTCGACTACCTCCTCTGACTAAGTAGACTAGGGACCACGATAGCCCGGGATGATGGAACCATGGGATCTAGATCGAGCATGTCATCATTCCCCTAAACATTCACTTTAAGATAAATGATAAATTTCATAAATTGAATATGCAATTAGCAATCTAATTACTAGCCTTAATCAAAAGTTCTCTCTCAGTTTGGGAGGGGTAATTAACTATAGGTGCTTGTGCCTATGGGAAACCTGGAACCAAATCTAAAGTCCTCACCAAATGAGTGCCAAATCTCTGGGTAGTGTCTTATTTACTATTTCATCTACGTTCTGAAAGTTTGACCGATATTTAAATCAAACTCTCTTAATCGAGAGGTTGGTGGTGAATTTTTAGAGCCCACAAATTTCTGGCAACTTTGCTGGGGATAAGTTTCTCTTTCCATCTTTGGCTAGTCATATACATGCTATAGTAGTAACAAAATATTTAAAAATTCAAAACAAAAAATGGTGATTTAAATGTGTAATAAATTCAAATTACTAATGTTTGAGGCTCTATGTCGAATGAGTTATTCTGTATAGTATATCTTTATTACACTATTATTTTGTTCTATAGTATCTCTGCATTTTAAAAATATGGGGTGAAATAACAATTACTAATTATTAATCCCCATCTTTCACTTGTGCAAAATGGATCTACAGAGCACTCCTTTCATTGTTCAGTTACGGCGTGGTGTAAACATATGCTTAGCTAACGCCGTCATGAACACAGGAGATGTTGGAGCTATCATTCAATTTGGTAGTGTGAATTTCCTAACTATTATAGCTGCAACTCCTGAAGTACCCACCCATAGTGTACTCGTCCGAGGTCATGCAGGAAGGTCTAAGTTTACTGAAGCTCCTGCTCATCATGCTTGCCAACCAATTCAGCAACCAACCACTGTTAAGGAGTTCTCTCGACAGAGAACTTCAATTTTTGAAAGAATAGGTCAATCTGAAGCCCCTGTGATGAAGAGAACTGTCACTGGGCATAATATATCTCTAATGCCTCATGGTATAACTGCTTCACCAACTGAAACCTTTGTACCTGGAAGACATGATTTTGAGGCTTCCTCATCAGGAAGCAAATTAACTGGAAGGCAAAGAAGGAAATATCGAGCTGAGGGCTCAGTAGATCTCATTTAAACAATCTAGTGAATAAACAATATTACCACCAGAAGCGAGTATTCCTACCGGTAATAACTTTGATAATCTAAAATAGGTAAAAAAGGATAGCTCTATTGGTGAGGTGAACCCATCTTTCTGGACTCAACAACATCAAGCTCCACCACCGCAGAGGAGACAACTTGAAACATTGTCTATTAGAATACACAATGTCCTTAAAGTAGCCAAGGAAAGAGGATTAATGAAAATAAAGAGGCCTGTGATGATTGAAAATACTGAGATTCCACCAAGAAGGTTGTCATCTCTTATGGTAACTAGTCATCAAGCTAAGTATGCTTCACGCATTGAGCATCGAAGTGTGACATTTAGACTGCATGTCTAAGAACTATTGCCAGAAGGTCTCATTGAAAGGGTAAGCAGATATAGAGGCAAAGGCTCCATGGTAAAATTCTGAAGAAAGAAAGAGGTGTGACATCTGATGCACATATTCAAATCCACCTCAAAAATAACTCATCAGAAGTGGATACCTAAAAAAGGGATATCATTGATAAAAGATATGATGGTCAACACCCTGGAGAATCCCTTAGGGGATCCTGTCATCAATTAGATTCAGCCCCGCGGGAGAAAGTTGACTTTGATCACAGTCCCCAATGGAAGAAATGTTTGTTCCTTATAATGAACTAGAGATCCATTGGAAGCGTCAATCAAAAATTCATGTGCAAGAAGATGATGAACATAACACTAAGGAAGTAGAAATTAGTCTATATAGAAAACATATAGATGAACTTTCATTGACATCATCAACATGAATCCAGTGAGCTTGAACGAATTTGCTACTTATGAAGAATAGTCATCACAAAAGAGAGTAGAAAATGGATCTTCAATCTCTGCTGAAGTGGAAGAAGAAGAAGATCAAAATGAAAAGAAAATTATGAGAGTTGAAGCTATTTATATGGTTGAACTAAAAAATGATCAACCTGGTCCACAATTTTACAATCAGCATGTTCATTCAGCCTTAGCAATAACTATCCTTGCAAATGCACAAGGAGAAGGATAGTCAAGTTCTCCCCTAAAGATTTGTAGGGAGGAGAATAATAAAATGAAATAGAGGAATAATAAGAATTTTGTTGGCGTCATGGCTAGAGAGCAAAGACAAATGCAATGTCAAATGGAAGCCAAAGATAAGGAAATTTTATAGCTTAGAGATGAATGACATGATGGCACAAATGAATATCATGATGGATAAGTTATAGAAGAATATCACATCAAATGTGGCACCCGTTTTGTCTACTAATCAATTGGTAGCTAATAATACAACCTCTATAACAATCACTCGATACCTCAGCTCTAATGTACTAAGGGAGAAGTCAGGCTAATCAGCTAGCTCTACAAACTATAATGTAGAATGCAGCTAGTACATTAAGAATAGTAAAACTACTCAACTAGAAATAATAATTAATGAAAAAATAAAGGCAGTTATAGCTTCAGAGCAGGCTGAAAAGCTGGTGAGTAAAGGCTGCCCTTATCCAACTGAATTTGATCAAGTGACATACCCAAAAGGTTATTCAGTACAAAAATTTAATATTTTTAGTGGTCATGGTAATCCAAAACAACATCTAGCCCAATTCATGGCTACTTGTGGCAACACAGGAGGAAATGATGCACTGCTTTTTTGCTAGTTCATTAGCAGCCTGACCTTAATTGCTTTCGAGTGGTACATTGTCGAATGATTCGATCAAAACCTTCGCTGAGCTAGAGATAATGTTCGTGAAAAGGTTCACTAGTACAACTCAGAAGATAATGATTACTGACCTTGCCTTGCTAAAAAGGAGAAAAGATGAGTCAGTGATAAAATTAGTAACTTGTTGGTACCTAAGCATGAAATATGAATAATAGTTGGAGGAAGAGCATGCGATCCAATTATTAATGGGTAATATGGATGATAAAATGATATCATCTTTATGTATGGCATCAATTACAACATTCCAGGACTTGCTTGATAGGGTGGCCAAATTTGAATAGTTAAATTGCCATAAGACTGAAATCTATATAGATAAATCAAAGAAAAATAAGCCTTCAAACTCAAGAAGAAAGCGAAACTCATAAACTAATAACTCAAGTAGTGAAAAATAGGTGATCTACAATGTAGATAAAGGAGAACAACTAATGTACAATGATGATAAAGAAAAGAAGCTTGTTCATTCTAATTCATAGCCAAAATTGATGTTAGGAGGCAATAATAAGCCACAAACTTTTCTAGGTAGTGGAGAGCGTTCAAAATAAGCAACAAGAGATGATGAACGAATGCAGTCATCTCTTAAGGAAAAGATGAACAAAGAATATTCTTTTAGAAAGGACAGTGTGGCTAAATTATTTTGACAATCACTCAAAGCTGGTCTATAATTATTAGAAAGTAAAAGGATGATCAAGTAAATAATCCAAATTACTATCCCACATCATTGTGATCACCATCCTATTGAAGATTGTTATGTCTTCAAAGATTAGCTAGAAAAGAAGTATCTACAAGGTGAATTTACATTATCCAATAGTGTTCTAGTCAAAAGAGAGTCTACAAGGATGATCACATCCTCTTGTGTATGTGATTGATCTAAAAATGGTGCCGAGATTGTATACGTCAACCTCCACGTCGTCGACTCAAAGGCACCACAACATTGCCAACTCATCCTAAAGATAAAATCAACTGGCACAAATTTTACCAGATCTCTCAAAGAAGTTGATCAAACCAAATAAAATAAAGAAGAAGAAGAAGAAGACTACAACTCAAAAGATTATTAATAATTTAGAGAAGTATCATCAGCCAACTAGACAGCCAGTTAGGCTTGCAGACTTTATGCCTAAACTCCATATTGTTGAATTGGATGAAGAAGATAATGGTGAATTTTACCCAGTAGAAACATGCCAAATTATTTATGTGATATCAGATGTTCTTCAGCATCAGTTACTCCAAAATGACAATGGTAGTTAGAAAGACTTGACCAACTCATCAAAATTCTTCTCAAAAAAAAAAAAGAAGAGTCTAAGGAGGTAACACCTGAATTTTATTTATTGACTCAACAAAAAGATAATAGTTCATATACAGATTTATGTTTTTCAAATGGAGAAGAGTTAGACTCATCAACAACATCACATATGAAATATATATAGTTGAAAAGTGAGTCTAGCCCTTTTGGTCAATCCTCCAAAATAAGAAGTAAATTTGAAGAAACTACCTCTTTAGAGGAGCACGACAAGGTGATTCAAGTTTAGTTAAGAAGTGGTAAAGTCTTACCATCATCCTCAAAGAAGGGGAATTCAAATAAAGACAAAGGTAAACAAATTGAAGTCAATGAAGATATCATTCAAAAAAATCCTAAAATAAAGCTTTGATCAAGTGAAAAGATAGATTATAATATTCTATCATATTTGAGAAAGATCCTTGCACAATTAAGGGTGTATGAGGCTCTCTTAATGTCAAAAGATCTTCGAGAAACTTTGATACAGGCTCTCAAAGATCTGGAGAGTTATGAAGCTTAATTTATCGAAAATGTATGACTGAATCATTGCAAACTTAAGATCTTCCAGTAATCACATTTTCTGAAGAAGATCTTATATTAGGAATAGCATATCACAATCGTCTTCTATATATTACTACAGTGATGACATCTTAATCAGCGAATCTTGATTGATCCGTGTTCTTCTATCAATCTTATGATTCTAAAAGCATTAAGAGGATTATCACTTGATATCCAATATCTTGGGAGGGATAAGTTGATGGTTCGTGGTTTCAATGAGAAAGGCGAAAACCACGGGTTCTTTTATTCTCCCACTCAAGTTTTAGGATTTATATATAGAAGCAAAGTTTCATGTAATTGATGTTGATACATTATTTAGAGCCCTCTTGGGTCGGCCATGGCTACATGAGTATGGCATGGTCCCATCAACTATGCATCAGTGTATGAAGTACCTAAGAGATGGAGAAGAGTTCAATTCTTGACTACAACCATTCTCCATCCATGAAGCAAAGATTTATGAAGATGCAAAATATTTCATCCCTAAAGAACTTAAGCCAACGAGCCTCTTGAGGTGGTAGCATCCACTTGAGAATTAAAAGTAACTTCAAAGGTGAAAGAGCGGAAGAAAAAGGAAGAAAAAAGATAATGCAGACTCTCCTTAAAGCACTTGATTGTACACCTAAATAAAGAAGATCAATTCCTCATTTAGGAAGTGACACATAAGAAGAAGAAAATATTCCAATCAAACCTAAGGGAACTTATAAACTTTCAAGAAAGGCAAAGTATAAAATAAGTGATTCTGATTCTGATTATGACTTTGAATCTACTTATGAAAATAGGGTTCAGAGGGTCACATCAAGAAGGATAGCTTAGTTGATAGTGTTAGATGACTCCTTCAAAATTATACCCATCCGTTAGCAGTACTTCAAAGAAATCACTCCTCTGGAGGTTCATAATATTGAAGAAGTGATAATATTCTATGTGTTGAGTGAGAGTGGCGGAATATGAACTTTATTTTATAAATTTGAAGAGTCTCAACCTCATAATTTTGATCGGTCTACTCAACATGAAGATTCTGATGAGATGGTGCCAACATGAATACCATTATACTATCCATAAAAATTGTGAAGAATGATGCATAAGCTTGGAATTCATATTTAAACTACTAAACATAAAACTCAAATCTTTAACGGGATGTGGATCCAAAGAAGTCCTCAAGTATCACGAAAAAGTGATAATTTTATAACTAAAGGTCTTGGGTTCATCCACAAACATCATCAAAATAAAATTTGTTACAATATAATAAAAAGAGATCAAACTAGTGATGAAGAAGATGATCTATATGAAATTCTTCTTATAAATGATGAAGAAGTAGAAGCCAAGCACACGAAGAACTCTAAGATGATGGACAAAATAACTACTATGGATGACTTAAAGAAATCAACCTAGGAGCTGAAGATGATCTCCATCCAACTTTCGTTAGTGCCCTTGATGAGAAAGTTGAAGAGTTAAAAGTGCTACTTTGTGAATTTAGGGATTACTTTGCTTGGACATATTCTAAAATGTCAGGCTTATCCCCTAATGTAAGTTCATAAATTGACAATCAAGCCAGAGACAACACCTGTTAAACAAGCTCCGAGATGAATGAGATTAGAAATTGAAGAATAGGTGATCATTGAAACTAAAAAGCTAATTGAAGCAGGATTCATACGAGAAGAAAAGTATCTTAATTGGATAGCTCTGTGAAGAAAAAAATGGTCAAATTTGTATCTATATCGACTTCCGGATCATAATAAAGCTTGCCCAAAAGATGACTTCCCGCTTCCTATATCAGAATTATTGGTTGATAATACATCCAACTATGATATGTTTTATTTATGGATGATCATCGGGATATAATTAGATCAAGATGGCTCACGAAGATGAAAGACATACATAATTGAACACCTATTTGCATCTATTGCTACATAGCATGCCTTTGGTTTGAAGAATGCTGGAGCTACATACCAATGAGCCATGATGCATACTTTTGATGAGTTGATTCACCAAAAGGTGGAACGTTATGTTGATGATTTGGTGGTGAAGAGATTAAATCATGAAAATCACTTTGAAGACTTGAGAATTGTATTGGAGAAATCAGAAAAATATGATCTCAAGATGAATCATCTAAAATGTGCATTTAGGGTATCCTCTGGAAAATTTTTTGGGTACATTGTACATCACAAGAGAATTAAGATCGATCCTGCTAAAATCAAGGAAATTGTAGAGATGCCTCAGCCGGAAAGCTTACGTTAGCTCCGTTCCTTATAAAGATAGCTTGCATTCATCCGATGATTCATATCAAACCTATCAGGATACTATCAACTATTTACAAAGTTGATGAAAAGAATGTTCCATTCAAATGGGACAATGAGTGCCAAGAAGCCTTCAATAACATTAAAGCTACCTAAATCCACCAATCTTTATAGCGCCTACTCTTGGGAAGCCTCTCATTCTATACATAGCTATATTAGAAGAGTCCCTTGGGGCATTATTGGCACCACACAATGAAGAAAGCAAAGAGAATGCCCTTTATTATAATAGTTGGAGGTTGATAGGAGTAGAAATGAATACTCCCTCATAGAGAAACATTGTTTGGCATTGATCTTTGCAGTCCAAAAGCTCCATCATTATATGTTATCTCACAAAATTATCCTCATCTCAAGGATCAATCTGCTAAAATACTTGATGATAAGACCCGGCATTGCAGCGAAGATAGTATTGCTTTTATAATTTGATATCACATATGTTCCATAGAAAGCAGTGAATGGACAAATTTTAGTAGATTTTTTTGCTATACATCCTATTCATGCAGAATCACCTCTTAACTATGATCTACCTCATGAGCAAATTATGCTCATTCATGAAAGAGAAAAATCACAAATTTGGGAAATATACTTTGATGGAGTCTCATCAATCAAACAAGTCTAACCTTCAAACTTCCCAAGAGCAAGACCAGGAATCGGCATCATCTTCATAACACCAAAGAGAGGAATAATGAGATGATCATATAGGTTGGACAGAACTAATAATGAAGCTAAGTATGAAGCATTGGTAGTCTTGAAGAAGCTATTTTCATAGGCATTCAAAACTTGCATAATTTTGACAATTCTTTTTAGCTTATTATAAATCAAGTACTTAGCATCTATAAAATCAACAAGCTTGAGTTAGCTTTTTACCACAAGTGAGTTCTTGAGCTTATGAAGCAAATACCAAATGTCACACTAATGCGAGTCTCTCAATCCAGGAATAACAAAGAAGATTGCTTAGCGAAATTAGCTAAAGAGATGGTGAGTATGAATGATGATTATGTCATGATTAGGATATTTACTTGATGAGTTCTAGAGCCAACAAAGTATCAATCCCTACAGGTAGATGGGTTATCAAATTCAACACAGCAAGATGTGACTCAGGTTACTCCTCATACTCCTCAAAATCAATAAGGAATTATACCCAGAAGAAATAAGAATGACATTGCTTCATAAAAGCAATGGGAAGCCTTTTTTGTAGAAGAGCCACATCATTGGAGGCAGCCCTTCATCAACTACTTTAAAGAATATAAATTACCAAATAATAAATCACTACCAGCTCAAATCAAGAAGAGAATGTTGCACTATGTTTTCTTCAACAATACTTTATATCTTAGATCATTTGAACAAATATTGGCTACGATACCTAAATATAGATGAAGATAGCAAAAGTGATGAATTTGCTCGGTCATGAAGATTGTCATATCATCATTACATAGAATATAATCCCCAACCTCCAAATCCTACACCCAACAATGCATCATGGCCCTTTTGAATGTTGGGGTACATATATGTGGATTGATTGATTCACCATCCTTGGTCACTTCATCTATGGCCTTCTCTAAGTGGTAGCTACCTATTTAAAAGTTACTATTGATCGAGTGATCAACTTCTTCATGCATAATATTATCTATAGATTTGGAGTGTCGCGCTGAATAAATTTTGATAATGGCACAACTTTTAAAATTATAAAGATTTATAGATTCATCGATAGACACAAAATTGATTGACGATATTCTTTAATATATAATCCAAGGGCAAATTGTTTGATAGAAGCTTTCAATAAGACATTGGTCAAATTGCTCAAGAAGTTCATCACTAAAACTAAAAGAGAATGACATACTAAATTGATATAGGCATTATGGGCGTATTGAACTACCTACAAGATGCTGACTAAAGCCATTCCCTATTCATTAGTATTTGGAACTGAAGCAGTTCTTCTGCTTAGGGTTGAGTTTCCATCACTCCGAGTAGCCATCCAATACAACCTAACTGAAGATCAAAATGCTCATTTAAGAATGGAGGAATTCGATATGCTTGATGAGGTTAGATTGCAAGCTCATCAAAATTTGGAGGTTTATCAAGCAAAGATGTTCAAGGCTTTTGACCATACGTCGAACATTCCAAGAAGGAGAATTAGTCTTGGTGCTGAGAAGACAAATAATTCCTAATCGAAAAATTAGTGGCAAATTTGAGCCTAATTGGGAAGGCCCTTTTGTCATTGAGAAGGTGTATCAAGGAGGGGCGTACCTACTCATTGACCTAAATGGCGAAAGACTAATGCCACCAATTAATGGTCAATACTTGAAAAAGTTTTATACATGATAAATATATTTTTGAGGTACTATAGAAATCCCCCTGCAAGACATGGGTCATTTTTTAATATATATATATATATATATTTATTTAGGTCGACATCGTGCTTCACGCCGAGATCCCTAAATAAATTTATATAATCAAGATGATTAAAAAAACTTTATAAAGCACCTGAAAATCCCCCTATTACACATGGGGCATTTTATATATAGATGAAATTAATATTACATGTTAAACCCTCTTAATGTTAGATATATCAATTTAAATATTGATGTATTTTTCCTAACTTATTTTAGAATTCTTTTAAAGTGTTTTAGAGTTCATCCTACAAGACAGGGGCATTTTTATTTTATGTTAATTTCATATGGGTTGACATCGTGCCATGAGATGAGATCCTTGAATCTATTCTGATTCGGTATACATTATACTTTGAATCAATATCCCCATTTAATTACTTTAATATCTTGGTGGTAAAGATACTTTTAATTATGTTGAATAGTAGAAATGTATCTTTAAATAAAAGATAAGATGATTCTCTGATTGAAAGATTCATCATCTATACATGTAATAGTTACGAAAGTCAAGTGAGAGAATTTTCAATTTGTAAACTTTGATATTATTAAGTTGGAAGCCACAAGTAGACTCAAGTCAAGACTCAAATGGACTCAATAAGCCCAAATATGGTCAGTCAGACTCTCTTCACTCAACAAGCCATAAGAAAGGCCATATTGGTAGAGCCTCTACTAGTTTGATGACAATAGCTATTGACACAAAATTGACTTGACTTAACATACCAAAGTGATTCAAAATCAAAAGTTCTCTTAACTAATGAACTACAAGTAAGACTATAGAAGATGATTTATCCTTAAAAGCGCATTGTAAAATGTCTTGAAGATATGCAAAGATGATGATACAATGCCTCAAGTGCAATACAAAACAAAGAAGAGAGAAATACTAATTTTCCACTAAAATAATAAGATAATACATGATTGATAAAAAGAGAGATAAAAAGAAAAGCTACATCAAGGAAGCCTAGATTGAAGCTCCTAAAGCCATGCTGAATAAACTACTAAAGACTTTTACTCACCCTTAGCCAACTGTAAAGCCTCCCCAGCTCTAGTTAAAGCAACCTCAGCATCCATCATAGCTCTATGGCATACCTAGTAATGGTGTTGCTCCTGCTTTATAGCCCTGTGGTGTTTATTTTTGGAGATGAGACACCATGAAGATCTTAGGGGGTACTTATTGAAGTGATCAGATATGATATTAAGGAATGATGTACTATCTCAGAAGATAGAAGTTGTCACCCTATAATGGACCTAGTCACTTAATAAGGACTCCTAAGGCATGATGGGTCTTCGAATGTACCAGAGATTTTTCATCTACTTTATATGAAAAAGTAAAGCAAGGTTTATTTTAAATCTGGTTCATTAAGTTCCCTATGGAGGCAAACCCCATAGTTAATTACATCCTAAAGAATGAAATCCCTTAAGAGTACTCTTAATTAAAGTAGACAATTAGGGTCTCCAAAGATTTCAAGGTTAGACTATCAATAAATTGGCTATGTTTGGAAAATCAATCGGGATAGATCAAAAAAGATTTATTATCAAAGCAGAATGAGTAGGAATGATCATGATACTAAAAAAATCTAGTGAGCACTCCAATCTATCTTATGGTTGGGCTTTATATGTTTGAAATTGAGGAGAATTATGTATTTGAGTTGAAATTTATTAGAAAGCTAGGACTTATAATCCCACAATACAAGATTGTGGAAATGCCTAAGAGGTGAGGATTTATGCTTATAAAGGGAAAGCAGTGACCTCATCCTAAATCTAGAGAGTATTGGTGAGGGCCAAAGCACATCCTAAATCTAAGGAAAAGTGGATATATTTTTACCTCCACAGAGAGTAAACCACTCCTATTGAACTTATAATCTCCTAGGCAGTAACTCCTCTTACGCTTTAAATCAATGTGGTACAGTCATATAATTTTGCAAGATAGTTAGACCAATATTTATTTAGAAAGAGACTAAAGTCCTTAAACCTACTCCCTAAGAGACTAGAGCATGAGTGGTATAAGAAATGAGGTAGTATAATTCAAATCTTTTCAATTTTTATTTATTTTTGGACTCTTTATTTTTGACAAAAGCTTTGAGATTTTGATGCCTATATGCATGATGAAATTAGGTTATTGGCAAAATCAGGGAAAAAGAGATATTTTCCATTATAAGGGATGCCCTCACAGTTAAGCATTCTCTATGCAGATGGATATCCCCTATTTTCAAGAAAGAAGGAATATGCATGAATGATGTGAGACATATAATATTCAGCTAAGGGTTGCTGGATCTTTTAATTATCTTGATTTAATGCCTAGGCTTTATGTGAGGTTATGAGTTATTTAGAAATTTAATTATGAGTTATAGTTGGGTAGAAATTTTATTTTTCCCTAAGAGCCTAATCGCATCTAGGCCATATAACAAAAACAAATATTAAAGAAACTATGAAGAGGCATGTCATTTCTAATGCACAAGCTAAACATAACATCAAACATTTTATAGCCAGCACAAAAGAATAAAAGGCCGATGCAGTCGGGTACCACCGTACAACCTGAAAAGAAAAATGGGTAGTGAGTTCTACCTTTATATAACCTGACAAAGAATAATTACAATTAAGAATGAATATATGTTATGGGGTCTTCATCTTCTTCAAATCTTCATGTCTTCTTTCCTTCTCTTTACTTCTTTGATTTGGCTCACTTCAAGACATCACATGGCACATAAGACATAACCTTCTAGCTAATGTTCATCCTAATTCCCCATAGCACTAATCCTAATTCTTAATTACAAAATCATATTTAAATGGAAAAGTAAATCTAACTATACCAGAAAATAGAGGTTAGCTAAATATACATTCCATGCAATTATATTTATAATTTGAATTTAGCACGCATTGGTAAGCAAGTCCTATCTTAACTTGGATTATGCTTAGGGGCTTAAGCAACCTCAAAAAAGAGCATTTATATTTATTTTTGAGCAGCCCTTTAAGTATAATCCCTTGTAGAAGACATAATTAGGCTAATAATGACCTAACATCCAGTCTATGAAAGATACACCCTAACATCCAGTATGAAACAATACATCACAAAATAAAACATATATCAAGCCATGCACCGCCCTAACATAAAGCTAGAAGTCATGACTTAATTCTAATGTGTGTGTTAAGGCTTGTGTGGTATGTCCTAACTAGGCTTTAGAGTTAGAATTTTCTAAGTGTAGAATGATTCAAATTAAAGGGTGGTTTAACTTTAAGTTGTTTAGTTGATTTGCAAGTTTTTATTTGTAACTTGTCTTGTTTTACATGACTACACTTAATCTCTAAGTGTTGTAAAGAGAAGAAAAAGGATTACCCTCTTTCATCCCTACCTTAAGTCACTTCTAATAAAATTAATTAAATAATTCTCTTTAGAATGGCTTATTAACATGTTTTAAATTAATCCTAAGTTTAGGTTCACTTTAAATAAACTCATTCAATATTAAAGGCATCTCAAGGTTAATTGAAATGAACTATCATCATATGACACATGTTTGTTTATTTCTTTCCATCATATATAGTATGCATATGGTTAAATCCTAAACATGTACGCAATTTATATCTTAGCATACTTGAATGATGAAAGTAATCAAATGTATTTGGAATTGATATTTCATTTGGTTGAATTATTTTGTCATATTAATTTAAAGTTCTATCTAGATTCTTATGCAAAAGCATAAGTAAAGAGCTTTAAGTTACATGATTAATCAATTCAACCACATAAACAAAAACATGAATGAATGTTTCTTTTAATAAAGTAAGGGGGTTTTCATTCATTAGCTAAATGTACACAAATGTATAAGAGTTTTAAGCAAGTACATCGTCATTGTTCTACACCAAGGGAGTGAGGTAGGAACCTCCTTAGGGCTACTTTAAGTCATGTCCCAGGATGTCTACATACAGTTATCCTCGGATACATATGGATGTATAAGCAACTATAAGAATTGATTTGATTAAAAGTTTTCATCCACTAGTTGTGTCACGCATACATATATATATATATATATATGAGGTAAGAACCTCCTTAGGGCTACTTAAAGATGTGGGTCCCCTAGGATGTCTAGACTAATTTACCCACTATTCTTAAATATATATGAATGTGTAAGCAATTATAGAAATGAAAACTATACAAAAGTTGGATTCAATTTAATTGATATATTTGTGTAAATTAATTAAAGCTCTATCTAAATTCTAATATAAAAATACATAAGAATGAAATCAAGTAGATGCGTGCCATTGATCACAAGGGGTGAGGTAGGAGCCTCCTTGGGGCTTCTTAAAGTCGTGCATCCCTGGGATGTCTAGACTAATATACTCGCTAACATTCTTACTTATGCAAATCAACATATGAATATAAGAAAGAAACTTCACTTCATACACTAAATTTATATTCACACGCACTTTCTATATATATATATAACTAAAGTCACAACACATATTCTTATTCATTAAGAAACTTTTAAAAATATGTTTGAGATTTAGTAGTGATAATAGCCACACATATTTTTAATTAAGTCAACACACGAAAATTGACATAAAGGAAATCATTTATTTTTAAAAGGAATGAGTGCATGACTACAAGTGGCATACAATATCTTAATATGATTGGAAAGAAATAAAGAAACAGCATACAATCTCATTCAATCCAACTAAGTCCTAAGGACAATCATATTAAACAAGCTTATTTAAAATAAACCAAAGCTTATTAAAGCCATTTTTGATTTCATATTCGATTTGATTTATAAAATATGAAAGAGGTTTGCTAGTCCTAATCTCAATCCCATATGTGTAAGTTAATATGATTTAATGAAAAGCATATAGGTTGATTTTATGGATTGATTAAGTTAGGCATGGATTAAATCAATTGATTCGCCCTTACCTATGTCACCTTAAGGTAATTAATTAAACAATTATAAGCTAACATAATATGCAACCACATAGGAAAGTAAATAGTGCTCTATGAAATGAAAGGGACTAATATAATTAGCTCCTAATTACTAATTAATTAAGCTTAAGGAGCTCACATAACTACTCTTGTGATTTTCTCACATATGTGAGCTAACCATAATTTCATTAGCTCTCTCTTTAGGTTATTGAACACCCAAAGAGCTACCCAAGAGTTAAGTATATAAGTTATGGAATGATTATGATTTCAATTTGATTAATTAAGCCATTTAATTAATGAATTAAACCATTAATTAATCTCAAATTAATTGATTTCAAGTCAAGTGAAGTGAACTTGGGAAAAGAATGAGAAAGAGGTCCCAATCTCATTACCCATGTCTATTCACTGCCTCACAATGATTAACAAGCTTAATTGATTTTTTCTTACTGGAATGTTAATTAATCACCTAATTAATTAAGAGAGTAATTAAGGCCAAGATAAGTAATTTTCCTAATTAATCAAGCAATAAATCTCAAGAAAATGATGGGAGGTAGAGGTCATCCCATTAATCAACCTCAAAAAGTTTGGGATTAACTACTTGGGTAATTAGGGAGAAATTAAGCTAATTAAATTTTTAATTAAACCCAAACTAAGCCTTAATTACTATTCAAAATTAATTGAAATTAATTTTAAATTAATCTCCTCTAAAATACCTTTAAAATGAGTATTATTTATATTTTTTGAATTTTTTTACAATTAGTTATGATTTTTTAAAGTTTCAGTTGATTAAGATGATTTTCATTAAGTATGTTAATTTTTTATATTAAAATAAGTCATTTGAACTTCAAATTTTAATATCTTTCAATCTAAAAGTTGTTTTAATTTGAAATTTTTATGGTAAGTAGATTTTAACTTTAGTTTCAATCCCTGAAAATTTTAACTTAATATGATGTGTGCTTTTGGTTTGATTAATGAAATTTAAGTTTTACTAAAACTTAAATTAAGGTCAAAATATCCTGTAAAATTTAGGGATTTTTGGGTTTGTTGGATTCCTCTCAAAAATCCAAATCCAACGAGCCCTTATTTGTAATTTTTGTTAAGCATATTATTTTTTATCAATTTTTAAAGTTTCAGATGATTTAAATAATTTTTAAAATAAGAAAATCCGGATTTTCCCACTTAACACAGTCAGAATAGCGGCGTTGACATTGTAATGTAGTGCTACGTGATGCCACATGATTGGATGCCAATTTTGCGCACGGGGCACCACGGCTGCAGCGGGTTTGGCGTGGTGCCATGATAGCATACGCAAAATGGAACATTGATTGATCGCGGATCGGATCCACCGTCGATCATGGATCGGATGGTCATCCCATCCCAGATAAATAGCGAACATGCTCGACTCATCCCATCGTCCCACGGGATGGGATGTCATGTAACGATTGGAAAACCAAAGGATTTGGGATTTTTTGCGAGATCTAAATGAAATTTTACCCAAATAGGCTCATTTTCATGATGATTTACACCTAAAAACTTCTATTTTGTATTAGGATTGTATAAAATAAAGAATGCGATTTCTAGAAAATCCTAAAATTGCACGAAAATCATCACAAAAAGCAAGAAATCCTAAGATCGGCTATGAGTTTTTGAAGATTACCTCACCGGGGATGATTTTTGGCCGCAGTGATGATTCGAGCATGCTCCCGAATGCGAGAAGAAGCTCTAAAATGCACTCGAGCTCTTGCCTTTCTTTGGAACGATGTGTTCTCCAATCATGACTACTTCCTTACTGAAATCCACTTATTTTTTTGGTGTTTTTCACCACAAAATAAAGTGAGAATAATTTCTGTTGGTTTGGGAACTTTATGGGATGAAAAAAAGAGTGGGAGAGGGAGTTTTGCTGCCTCTAATTCCTTGGTTTCAAATGTGGCCGACAATCCTCATTTCCTTTAATTTTTTTTTGCTCTAAAATGGTGTCATATGGCTTGGGGTGGTTGGGAATGGAAGTGAATCATAATAGGTGGCTCATTTTTGGTTAGCTAAGGCATGAAAAGTGGCTGCCATGAAGGACAAATGGGTGTCCTAGCAAAGGGAGGTGGGAGTCCTTCATGCCAAGTGTTCTAATAGGAGAGGTGAGGTGAATTCACCTCCCACATGAGTCATGCTGCCCAACCACCTCTTTGGTTATGATCGGTATCATTGGTCCCTATGTGGACCAATGGATGAGTGCTAAGTGGCCAAGGAAGAGAAATGACCACTTGGGCAAGTGTCTTTTCCCATGGGATGCCCTTAACCCAAGGACAAAATGGTCATTTGGCATTAAATTTGATTTGAACAAATTTGAAATGAGGCAAAAGTGAGTTGGACCAAATTTCATGTCATTTGGAGTTCATTTGGTTCAATTTGGGTCAATTTGACCCATTTAGGCTAAATTGGGTCAAAACAAATTTGGTTGACCAACTGGTCAAATTTGGTCAAATCAAGGGTTGGGTCAAGTTCAAATGAATATTTGGAGTACATTGGTTCAATTGGTTTCAATTAAATTGGTTTAATTTATAATTAATTTGGATTTTGACCAATTTTATCCTTTAAGTCAATTTGGGCTAAGTTGACCAATTTGATGCAATTGAGCAAATTGGCTTGAATCATGGCTTGTTTTAGGGTTGGTTGATCATTTAGAATATATTGTAGGCTTTGTTTAAGTTCAATTTCGATTTCATTAGGTTTTAGGTTGATTTGACCCTTAAGGTCAATTTGGGCTAATTGGGTTTAGTTGATTGGTCAAATTGGGCTCAATTGAGACTTTGGTCAAGTTAAATAATCAATTTGGAATGAACTTAAGCCATTGGTTATTAATTTGATTTAGGTTACAATTTGGCTAGTTTGGGTTCATATGGGTTAAAGGGTTGACTTGCTCAACAGGCTAGGTTGACTTGGTTTGACCCAATTCATGATAATTGATTAACCTAGGATGATCAACAATCATGACATGAAGTTTAGATTAGCTTAATTCACTTTGATTTGAATTGAATTTGATTTTTGGTTCAAACAAGTCAAATTGGCCACTTTGGGTCAAGTGAGCCAATTGGGTTTAGTTGGCTTGATTTTGAGTTGAGTTTGATTTGGTTGAGTTTATATATGGATTTGAGATTGACATATAAATTGAATTGCAATTGGTTTGGGTTCAAATGAGTTTTGGTTCAATTGAACATTTCAAGTCAAATAAAATTTAGTTGTGTTTGACTTGAGTTGATTTTGATTTAGCATGATTGAGATTTCATTTATATTTGATAGATGATTGAAGGATTGATTTATTCAAGAGAAAATTAATTAGTTTTGACTTAATTTGGATAAAGTTTGGCCAAGTTCAAGAAATTAGCTTTAAGGGTGTAAATTGGATTTTGGTTTGATTTTGGATTTGGTTTTGGCTATTTGAATTTATATTTCATTCATATTTGGGATACATGAAGATATAAATGATCCATGAGAAATCACTTAAGTTTGGAGTGATTTAGAAGCAAATTTGACCAATCTAAGGAAGTAAGTCAAAAAGGGGTTATGTAGGAATTGATTTAGTTTGATTTGATTATGGATTGAATCATTTGAAGTTAGATTTGGATTGAATTTTGATTTTAGATTGAATGATATTTGAGAAAATAAAATGAATTTGAATTGATTTGAATTTGATTATGGCCAAGTCCATAAGATGAAATCAAAGGGCTTAGAAAGGGTTTGATCAAGGGCTTCAATCATTTGGCTTAGAATTTGGACTTGGATTTGGAATTTGAATTTGAATTTGAGGTTTAGATTGGGTTTAGGCTATAGGGTAGGAAAGCCTTCCTAACTCCCTAGGGCACAACCTATTCTAGTAACTAACTCTTCTAAGTCTCTAGGCTTAGGTTAAGTTTTCACCTAATCACTAGAAGTGTCTTATGACTAAGGAAGTTAGTGTATAGAAGACTCCTAAGTCTAAGAAGAGAAAGTTGAGAACTCACTCCAAAACTGAGGTCAACAAAAGGGTGCCCAATAGGTGTGGTGTAACTGACAAGGCACACCGTACGTATTGGTGTTGACCGAGATGATCAACAACATCAAAAGGATTACAAGCGCTAATAGAAATGATTTATCCCTAAACTTGAGATGTAGACGGAATCAAGATCTTAGTGCAATGCAACTCAATTTATGCAATGGCATAAGAGAGGAAGGAAGAATCCACTGAGGAATCAGGTATATGAACATTCCACTAGGGAAGCAGGTTCAAAATATCCATAGAGAGGATAAGAGTTTAAGTTGGTTTGGTATGATTTGGGGAGAAGAGATCCATTGGGGATGAGTACATGAACCTTCCACTAGGAAGCAGTTGTTATCCAGGATGAGCTTGATTTGATTTGTATCACTTTGATTTGATTATGATTTGAGGTTCCTATGAGAAGATATGATTTGGTTTTGGAGGACACATCTGCTAGAGATATGAGCTTCGATAGAAGTGGATGAACCTTCCACTAGGGAAGAAGTTTCAGATTATCCACTAGGGATAAGAGTGGATAGATTTAATTTGGACTCCACTGGAGGGAGGATGATGGATTTGATGAAATGGACCATGTTAGTGTGCAATGGATTTACTAAGAAGGGGCTAATATCAGCCTAGACCTATCTTAGATTTACAAATACAAAGGGATAGTCTACCAGCTGCAGGGCAGAGCTAACCAACATAAGGGGTGCCTTTCGGTGTGTAATGGTCAAGTTAGGAAGAAAGCTTGTAGATTTACAACTCCCTGAACAAGGAACTTGGGGTGATCGATTGATAGCACAATAAATCGAACCCAAACTAAGGTGATTATTTGAGCGAATGCTGCTGTGGACTCATATTGACTCAAGAATAGTTAGAATTAATTTAATTATAGATGGACCCTATCGGTGTGCGATGGATCTACTAAGAAGGGATTAATATAGACTTGTCTTAAATTTACAAATCCAAAGGGATAGTCTACCCATAGGTAGAGCTAACCAACCTAAGGGTTGCCTTTGATGGAATGGGCAAGTTAGGAAGAAAGCTTGTAGACTTACATCCTCTAAACAAGGAACCACTAGGGTGATCTGGTAGCACAACAAATCAAAAACCTAAGGAGACTAAGCTGAATGTCATTGTGGACTCACATCAACTCACAAATAGTCAACATCAATTTAATTTTAGATGAACCCTATCGGTGTGCGATGGATCTATTAAGAAGGAGCTAATATCAACCTAGACCTATCTTAGATTTACAAATCCAAAGGGATAGTCTACGTGGGGCTATCCAACCAAAGGGGTGCCTTTTAGTGTGCAATGGTCAAGTTAGAAAAAAAGCTTATAGACTTATATCCTCCTGAAGAAGGAACCACTAGGGTGATCGGTTGATAGCACAACAAATCGAACCCGACCTAAGGTGCATGTAATGCGTGTTAAATGCTGAAGAATGTGTTGACTTATATCTTCCAAAGCTAGGACAACCGTCAGGGTGACTCATTGGTGGTGCAATAAATCAAACCCGACCTACGGGCAACTATTAAGAGAGTGCTGACCCAAGGACTTATCTTAACTCGAAAGTAGTCAAGCGATTCTTATAGGAAGTTTTGCTGACACTGCCGTAAAGATAGGATGGCTACTCGGGAAAAGGTATTGTTGAGGGTTTTGCTCTAATCCTGGCGAAGATATATATATATATATATATATATATATATATATATATATATATATATATATATATATATATATATATATATATATATATATATATATATATATTATTTACATGGACCCTATTGGTGTGAGGACCACTGCGAGAAGGAGCTCATATTAGCCTTGTCCTATCTCAGACTTATTGGACCAATGGAGAATCTGCATATCCGCAAGACAAATTCTCCAACCACAGGGGTGGCTACTAGGAAAGCGGTCCCCAGTAACCGGGTAGTGTCTAAATGGGGTAGTTAAGGATATGATCCAAATAGAGTGCCCATAGGGGACGTGCTAGGCTTTATCCAAGACCACAGAAAGAAAGCCAATAGGTATACGGTGGCCAACTCTTGGAGAATGCTTGTAGATTTACATCTGCAGTGGTGTATCCACCGGGTTGGTGACCGTCAGCATGGCAATAACCAACCAACATATAGTGACCGTCAGTTTGCGATGATCAACATGAGAAGAAGGCTTGTAGACTTACATCTTCATAGGCAGTAATCATTGGGATAGTCTCGATGTAATGGCTATCTATCGACCTGGCATTACAAAGTGTAAGGACTAGACCCAAACTTGAAGTAGTCGAGGAAAGGTGCCGGGAGTTATCTAAGCCTCAAATATACTCGATCTAGTTAGTGCATGATGGCTAGTTGAAGAAGAAAGCTTGTAGACTTATATTCTCTTAAACAAAGTCAACATGAGATAGCTTACCGGGCGTATAGTAAGGCCTACCAAACAAACAAGGCACTTGTCGATTTGCAATGGTCAAGTTAGGAAGAAGGCTTGTAGACTTACATCCGCCATATAAGTAACCATAGGGTGACATACTAGCAAAGTAACATGTCAACCTGACCTAGAGCAGCTAATGAGTGAGTGCCACATGAGGCTTTATCCCACATCAAAATAGCCCAAGACAAAAGATATGTGTTTGTTCGATATTTGTGTGTGTGTTATGGAAGAATGAATTGGATGCCGCTTGGGTCCTCTATCCTAAACACATGAAAAGATGGATGAAGTGGTCATAGGGGCAACATGACTCCACTAAGGAAGGATGCCTCTTGGGTTCTCTTACACCTAACTTAGTTGTACTAGTTAAAATAGGATGCCTCTTGGGTTCTCTTACACCTATCCTAATAGCACTAGAGAATTGTGTGTAATCTGTGTTGGTTTTGTGTTACTAAAGGATAGGACACTGCTTGGGTTCCTTACACCTACCCTAAACACATCATGGCTGATTCGCAAGCAAATATATTCCTAACCAATATGAAGAGATGGAATTTGAGATGAAAGAAATTTCATTGATAATTTATTTGGAAATAAGATTTATGGATAATATTCCTTTAGGTAGAACCCGTTGATTGGAAGCATAGGGCACTCTGCGTTATAATTTATAAGCTAATAGGATCCTCCTTAGTAGGCCTTCTCTATGACAAAAAGGCCATCCCATGTATGTTCAAACTTACCTCCCATCTTTCAACGGGCAATAATTGTTCTCCTTAGAACTAAAATATGCTCTCCTACTTGAAAAGCTCTAGGATAGATCAGCTTGTTATGAGCTTGAATCATTTAGCTCTATACAACTCGAGGTTCTAGCATGCCCAGAGGTGTCTCTCCTCCAAACCTTCAAGCTCTTCTAACTTGGCCTTTTGCTCCATTATGATCTTACTACCCACAACTATCCTTAATGATGGGAGTTGACTTCTAATGGTAAGTCTGGACATTACAGGAGAATGGGTATATTGAGTTAAAATTACGTATGTGGTGCAGTAACCCCACAAGGCTTCAACTAACTGCTCATGCCACTATCATTTGTTGTCATCGAGTGTTTTCTTTAATATTTGGATGAGAGTTTTGTTGAAGGCTTCTACTAAGCCATTTGCCCTCTGGTAGTAGATGGTAGAGTGTCTCCAATCTATGTTGTCTCTAAGAAAAGTTATTGATTTTGGTGCTCTTAAATACAGCACCATTATCAGATATAATTCATCGAGGCACCCCGAACCTATACACGATATGGTTCCTGAAAAATTGGAGCACATGTTGAGCTGTGACCTCTCTGAGTGGGATTACCTCTGCCCACTTGAAAAAGTAGTCGGTGACTGCTAGAATGAACTGATAACTCTTATAAGAAGGAGGATCAATCGGACCTATTATGTCGGTACCCTAGTACTCGAATGGTCATGAGGCTAGTGTAGGATGTAGAATGTTGGGTGGTTGGTGTAGGCCATATCATGCACCTAACATTGGTGGCATCTCCTAACTACGTCCATATAGTCTGTGATCATCGAAGGCCAGTAATATCCTAGTCTCTTGATCTTGGCTTTCATCTTTGGACTAGATTGGTATGCTCGCATAACATGAATGCACTCGATCCGCGATCTTATGGACTTCATGCTTATCGAGGCAATGTAACCACATATGATCGAAAGATCGCCGGTACAAGCTGTCATCCACGAGAGCATAGGAAAGGGTTCTCTGCTTCACCTGATGGCTAATGACTTCTCTTGAGCTACCTGTATTTAGATAATCCATGAATGGTTGCCTCCATTCTGACTCGTCATCCTTTTTGGCAACAATAATCTCCCCTTCAAGAGAGAGTTTCTTGATGAGTTCAGCATCAATAAGGGATTAGACTTGTCTATTTTGGACCCTTATTGGTATGGACTCATCTTCCAGACATGCCAACTCTTTAGCAAACTTGGATAATGCATTTTCTACTGTGTTCTCTCCTCGAGGAATCTTGTAGATGATAACCTCTAGGATTTGGGCCAATAACTCCATAGTATACTTATGGCAATGATGGATTTTAAACTTTAGAACTTTGTAAGACCCAACAATTTGGTTGATGACTAATTGAGAATCCTCGTAGATATTGATGCTCTGGATGCATAACATAATGACTAACTCCAGATCAGCAATCAGAGCCTCATATTCAACTTCGTTGTTGGTGCATGGATTGCACAGATGATATGAGAATCTTATCACATCGCAATCCAGAGTTAGGAGAACTATTCCTACCCCTGCCTTTCTTAGGAGAGTAGATTGTGGTTCTTCTCCCCTTGAAGGAAGGCGCATCATCAAAATACATCTCCCAATGGCGAATGTTAGTGTCCTCTAAGTTCATGATTTGTTCATTGGGGAGGTCATCACTAAGCGGAGAGTCAGCAAGAAGTGGGTGTCTTTGCTAAGAAATCCTGCTTGTTCTTTCACCACATGGAGGGTATGAAAGGGATGTCGAACTACAACAAAATCATAGACCAACGTGCTAACTATCTGGAGAGCGTCGGCCGTGTCAAGAGATATTATAGTGGATTGATCCTAGAGATCAAGTTCACCTTATGAGAAAGCATGTAATGTTGTAGCTTTTAGAATGTAAAGATTAAAGCTAGGCAGTGCTTTTCAATGAGTGAGTAATTTGTCTCAATAGGGATTAGATGACGACCGAGATAGTAGAGAGTGTTCTCCTTCCCTTCGCCATTGGTTTGAGTCAATAAAGAACCAATGGAGTTGTTTAATGTGGCAGTATATAGTATGAGCGGCTTGCCCGGGATAGGGGCTGCTAGAATTGGCACCATCATCCAGTAGTGTTTGATGTCTTCGAAGGCATATTAACACCTATCATCCCACTTAAACTTGGCATCCTATTTAACAAGTCTTTGGCTGCACCTTCTAATAGGTTTGAATCATCTTAGATATGCTAACCGCTCTTGAAATAATTTGAGTTGAGTTAGACTTTTAGGGGGTGCCATTTCTAATATTACTTTGATCTTATCCGGATCGATTTCTATCCCACGGTGTCGGATAATAAACCCAAGTAATTTTCCTGAAGCTACTTTGAATGCACACTTCAGTAGATTCATCTTAAGGTTAAATTGCCTAAGCTGTAAGAAAACTACTTTCAAGTTAAAGAGATGGTCTTCATTTTATTTACTTTTGACTACAAGATCATCGACGTAACATTCAACCTAACGATGAATGAGTTCATTGAAGATCCAGTCATAGCTTGGTATGTAATCGGCATTTTTTAAGGCCAAAAGGCATGACCCTATAATAATAGAATCTGATCGGGGTTCGAAAAGCAATATTTTTCTCATTCTTAGGGGCCATCTTAATTTGGTTATAGCCAGATGACTCATCCATGAAAGGGAAGACTGCATGAGATGAGGCAATGTCCACTATCAGTTCTAGGATTGGTAGTGAAAATTCATCTTTAGGACATGCCTTATTTAAATCCCTAAAATCGATTCATATGCAAATTTGGCCATTCTTTTACTTAATGAAGCGGCCAACCGGTAGGGTATTTTCTTCTTCTCTAATAAAGCTTCATCAATTTCTTAACTTCAAAATGATCTTTGTTTAATGTCTAATCACATGTGTCTAGGAGCTTACTTGATAGGGTTAGCATTATAATCTATTACTAGTTTGTGGACTGCTACGTCATGAGATAAACCAAGCATTTCTTCATAACTCTATACGAAATAGTCCTTAAACTTAGCCAATAGCCGAACTAAGTCATTGGTTTCTTCTTCATTCAACAAGGAACTAATGTATGTCAGACATGGATTTTCTTCTATCACTAAGTTGATTTCCTTAAGCTCATCAAAGGTTAATCTGATCTCTTCTTTGAACTCTGGCGGTGCATCTTTGACTTCAAAGTCATTTGGATCATCTGAAGTTTCTAAACACACCTCCATATGAGTTAGCATGATTTGAAAAGAGCATCGATTCCAAATGATTTGTGATGACTAGGAAATAGTTATCATCATTTGGACCCTCATGCTAAATCCTAGTCCTTATCTCGATTGAGGATGTCTACTTTGGTTATCCCATAATCTTTCAAAATGTCGACTTGTGTTTAGACCAAGTATGTGGGATTAATCCCTTCTTTGCTAAGTTAAGAACACAAGAAGAGTATCAATCAAAAGGCAATTAGATCTTATATGAATCATCCTCAAGTTCTACATCAGCTTCCTGACTTGAGGATGATGATCCCAACAAGAACTTCTTTGGCTTGACATCTATAGATGACTTGGGGGCCTCCTTAACTACCAAACCCTCAACTTTTTGAGAGAAAAGTGGGGTTAGAGCTAAGGTTTTCACTCTGCTCTACATATCTTGACTGGATACATTCATGTTTGGGGCTTGGTCTTCATCCTGCGGCTCGAATGTCACCTCCAATGGGACCCGTTAAGAGGGGTTGATTGGCGTGCTAACCACATGAGACTCGTCCTCTGAAATGGATTCCAAATCTATGTGGATAGCAGAGTACTCATGAGCGGAACATAGCTCTCTTGGTGGCCACCATAAGGAGGTCTTCCACCTCTGAACGCCTCTTCCTCTACGGTGTAGGTCAAGTCATCCTACTCATGTGTGTTCATGGAGGAGGATGGGTAGAATCTAACTTGACTCTACTTCTTCCTCTTATTCTCGCTCACTTGTATTTTCATTTTCTTTTTCTTTTCATCTTCTTTTTCATTTTTCTTTTCTTTTCCTTTTTCTTCTTCTTTTCTTTTCTTTTATTTTTCTTTTGTATTTTTCTTTTATTTTTAAACATTGACCAAGTTCACGAGAATAGGCTTTTTGATTTTGAGGAAGATAGTAGGTCATCCTCCTCATATGTCTCGACCTCTCTGAAAATGGCTTCAAGTCTCCTTTGACACGATTGATTCCACCTCTTGAGATTTGGTGTAGAGGATGGAACCATCTTATTCTCATGTATCCAAGGCCTACCAAGCAAAGCAATGAAAGATGTATCTGAATCAATTATGTAGAACTTGGCTTTTGTCTTTCAGTCATCTATTTTTAATGGCAACACTATGGAGCCTAAAGCCCTCTCGCCTTGCTCATTGAATCTTATCAATCATTCATCTCCTTGGAGTTCAGATGTCAATCCTTAAGAAGGCAAGGGTCTTTAGACTCATAATGTTCGATGCACTTGGATCAACTAACCCTCAAGTCCGAATCGCCCATATCTATTGTGATGTAGAGGAGATGGTTATGATCGATTGTCCCTAAAAGAAGGTCTTCATCGGTGAATATAACTTTACAATTTTCTCTTGAGTAACATGTTATTGGCATCACTTTTAGGAGTGAGCTCTCAAATTCCTCATCATAGATCTAGGACTCTTGTAGACACTAAGAGCTCCTTAGTCTTTGGATACTTCTAGTGATTAGGTGAACACTTAACCTAAGCCTAAAGACTTAGAAGGATTAGGCATGGGACTAAGTCAGGCCTTAGGGATTTAGGAAGACATGCCTACCCTATAGCCTTAAACCCAATCCTTGCTTCCTTCCTCAAACTAAAACCTCAAATTCAAATCCAAGATCATAAATCCAATCCCAAATCAATTGATCGAAACCCATGATTAAATTCAAATTTTAAATCCCTTCCTATGCCCTTTGATTTTATCTTATGGACTTAGCCTTAACCAAATTCAAATCAACCCCAATTCAATTGATTTTTTCAAATATCAAATACAATCTTAAATCAAATCCCAACCCAAATTCCAAATCAAATCCAACTCTAAAAGATTGAAATCCATGATTAAACTCCAAAATCTCTTCCTAAGCCATATAAACCACCTTCATATGCTTTAGCCAAAACCCCCTTCAAACTAATTCAAACTTTGGTTGATTTCTTTTTAAATCAATCATTCCTTCATTTATTTTCACAAATATAAATGAAATCTAAATTCAAACTATTCAAATCAAACTAAACCAAACCAAATAAATTCCCTACTTAAGCCCTTTTGACCTATATCCTTAAATTTGGTCAAATTTTCAAATCACTCCAAACCCAAGTGATTTTCTCATGAATCATTTATATCTTCATTTATATTCACAAATATAAATGAGATATAAATCAAGTAAACCAAACAACCCAAATAAAATCAAATTCTAATTTTAGCCTTCTTAGCCAAATTCTTGAACTTGGCTAAATGATACCCAAATCAATTCAAAACCCATGGATTTTCTCATGATTTAACCATTCCTTCAATAATTGTTCTCAATATAAACACAAACTATAATTATCAAACCAAACCCAAGTCAACCCAAGTCAAGCCCATGTTGACCCCTTTTGACTTGAAATTGTCATATGAACCAAAATTCATTTGACTCCAAACCAATTGTAAATAGATTTATATCTTCATCCTAGGCTCACATGTGAGTTCAACTAAACTTGAACCAAGAAACCTAACCCAATTGACCCATTTAGGCCCGATCCAAAGTGACCTAAAGACTTTTGAGCCGCTCTAATCCAACTCAAATTGGATTGAACTAAGCTCTTTCAAATCTCATATCATGATCAACAATCATCCTAGGGTGATCAATTACCTTGAATTGGGTCAAACCAAGTCAACTTGATCCTTTGACCAAGTCAACCTTTAGCCCAAATAAAACCTAAACTAGCCAAAACCCACCATATACCAAATTGATTGAAACCTTTGACTCAAACCCACTCATGATCAATGATTGAATATGACCAAACCCTCAATTGAGCCAAACCGAGTTTAATTGGCCATTTGACCTAAGTTGACCCAAATTGGCCTAAAAAGCCCAAATGGGTCAAACCATGATTTGATCCAAATTGATTGTAATCAATGGCTCAAGTTCATTCCAAATCACTTATTGAACTTGACCAAAGCCATGATTGAGCCCAATTTGACCAAATTGGTCAACTTGACTCAACCTAGCCCAAATTGACCTAAAGGGTCAAAACGACCAAAATCTAAATTAATTCCAAATTAAACCAAACCAAAGCCTACAATCATTTTGAATTAACCAATTGAACATGAACAACACCCAACAACCCAATTTGGTCAAATTGGTCAAATTGATTAGCCCATTTGACCTATTTGAATCCAAATAAGCGAAATTAATCAAAACCACTTGAACCAAAACTCTTCAAAACATCATTTCAACCTAACTTAAGTCATAGTTTAACCCAATTTAACCAATGGTTCAGCCCAACCCAACCTAACCCAAATGAGCCTATTTTGACCATATAAAGCCAAATCACCCAAAACCAACGTATGGGATCCTAAAACCGGCCTAACACCCAAAACCAAATCTATAGTGGGACCCAAGCAATGAGCCATTGGACAAACCTTCTTTCCACTGGATTTTCACATTAATAAGCAAAGTTGACTCCCCATCACTATGGTAGCCCCAAGCACTCAAGTGAGGCTCCACTAGCTCACCTAATCCTCTACGTAAGGACCAATGGGAGTTCAACTCTTCCTCATACAAGCCAAAATCAAAACCCATGGATTCAAGCTAAGAGATCTTTGGACACCGCCCCATGGTAGCCTCCCACAACTCCCTACTCAAGTCGAGCCGCATGGAGTTGGACCCTTCTCTGGCCACAGGTGATATTGATCGAAACAAGCCATCCCATCCCGTCCATCCTTCACGCATGATTTTGGTGTATACTCCCCCAATTCGAGTGAGACTGTGAGAGTTTTTGAAGCCATTTCAAAACTTCTCAGAGCTTTTCCAAGCATTCCCGAAGCCTCCCCCAATCGGTTCATCTTCGTGTGGCGAAATAGGGTAGTCTTCTTTCAATCAATACTCCCTCTCTACTCAATCAAATCTCAATTTCTCACACCCACACCATTCTCATACTTCGTCGAAGCTAACCGAATCATCCCCAAACCTTCTCAAGCACCAGAGACTAGAGTTCGATCGAAGTAGAGGCTCTTACGTTCGTGGCTTGGTTGACCAAGAGCTATACACCAAATCAAGGCTTATGCGGGGGCTTCATCTGATCGAAGCTTCCTCGATCTGTACCACCTTAGCTCCGATGAGGTAATTTTGCAAAACTGAGCTCCTTAGTGAAAATCATTTGGTCCTTTGTGAAGTGAATGTGCATTTGAGAAAATTTTAGCCATTGGATGTGTGCGTCTCCCTTCCTCGAAGGTGTGGAATGATTTTGGAGGTAATCTGAGCTCACGTGAGCTCGGATCAAATGAAGAAAGATGGATGTCAATCATCTTTCGCCACTCGCGAAGGAGACGGATCACGGACCATCCATTCTGCATGATCGAAATGGACAATCTTGATCAAATCACGCATAGATCCCTCAATTAATCCTCTGAAACTATGGGTCTGATCATGGCCATCCGATCTTAGATCGGACGGTCCACAGGAAAGCGCATCCACCGCAATCTGGGTTAGCGGCAGACTTGATAACTTAAATATCCAATCTCGTCATGCCACATGGAAAGCGTGCGTCCATAAGCGTGGTGCCATGGGATTAAGGGTTAGGTATTTTATTAATTTTTTAAGGCTCAATCTTTCTAAAATCAGAACTAATCCTAAAATAATCCACAAAAAACAAATTAGGGCTCATTTTAAAGATATTTTAGAGTAGAATCCATTAAAATTATGATTACTTAATTTGAAATAGTAATTTTTGCTTAATTAAGGTTTAATTAAAAATTAATTAACTTAATTACTCTCTGGTTAATTGTCTTATGAATTTCAAATTTTTTAGAGATATTTAGGGGGATGACCTTGGCCTCCCCTATTTTTCTTGGATTTTATTGAATAGTTAATTAGAGAAATCAATAGATTAAGCCTTAATTACTCTCCAACCTTAATTAGTGATAATTAAGCAAATTAATAGTGGTTTAATTAATTAATTAAGCTCACTATCCTCTGTTAATAGTGAGAAGTTTTAGGGAAGTGGTTTGGGTTCATTCCTTATAACCATTTCATTAAGCCTCTTCATTTGTTTCGAGTAAATTAAAAAAGCTTAAATAATTAATTAGCCATTTAATTAACCAATTGAAATAAAAAGGGAACCTAATTACTTTAGAGCCAAATTGAGTGTTTGAAATGACTTAGGGGTTAGGATTGAGGCCTCTTCTTTGATCTCTTTTGGTAAGTTAGTTTCACCATTCTAATTAAAACATAATCAAAGAATTTAACAAATTAAGTAAAGGCTTAATGAAATTAATTTAAAATCCATTCATTCACAATAACTTTGTTTAATCAATCTTGGGTAGCTCTTTGGGTGTTCAATAACCTAAAGAGAGCTAATGAAATTATAGTTAGCTCACATGTGTGAGAAAATCATGAAAGTAATTAAGTGAGCTCCTTAAGCTATTAATTATGAGCCAATTGCATTAGGCCTCTTCCATTTCTTAGGAGCATTACACATTTACTTTTCATGTGGTAGCATCTCATATTGGCTCATCATTATTTAGTTAATTAGCTTAAGATGATGTAGGTAAGGGTTAATTAATGGACTTAATTCCTACCTCAACCTAATTAAGACATAAAATCAACCTAAATCTTCTTCATTAAATCAAATTAACTCACACATGAGGGATGAGATTAGGACTAGCAAACCTCTTTCACTTTTCTAAATCAAAGTAAACATAAAGATAAAAAATGGCTTTAAGAAATTTTGGTTTATCTTATATGAGTTTGTTTAATATGGTTGTCCTTAGGACTTTGTTGGATTGAATGAAATCACATGCTTGTGTTGTTTTATTTCCATCCATTCATGTTAAATATTGTATGCCACTTGTACTCATGCATTCATTTCAAATTAATCAAATAAAATAAAAAAATGATTTCCTTTATATTAATTTGCATGTGTTGTCTTAATTAAAAATATGTGTGGTTAGTATCACTATTAAACCTCAAATATATTTCCAAAGGTTTATTAATGATTGAATATACATATATATTATAACTTTAGTTATGTATGCTTAGGAAATGCAAGTGAATATAAATTTAGTGTATGAAATAAAGTCTCTTCCTTATATTTATGTGTTGATCTATAAGTAAGAATGTCGGTATATTAGTCTGGACATCCTAAGGATGCAAGACATTAATAGCCCTAAGGAGGTTCCTACCTCGTTCCCTTGGTGCGAAACAATGGCGACGCACCTGCTTGATTTCATTCTTATGCATTCTGACATCAGAATTTAGATAATGCTTTAATTCATTTATACAAAATAAATAAATCAAATCAAATACAATTTTTGCATGGCTTTCTATTCTTGTAGCTGTTTATACATCCATATGTATCTAAGGATAGTGGGTATATTAGTCTGGACATTCCAGGGATGCACGGCTTTAAGTAGCCCTAAGGAGGTTCCTACCTATTCCCTTAGTGCAGAATAATGGCGATGTACTTGCTTAAAATTTTTATACATGTGAATGTGTACTTAGCTAATGAATGAAAATCTTCTTTTCTATTAAAAAGACATGCATTCATACTTTGTTTAATTGGTTGAGTTGATTAGTCATGTGATTTAAGGTTCTTTCCTTATGCTTTTGCATAAGAATTTAGATAGAGCTTTAAATTAATATGACAAAATCATTCAACCAAATGAAATATTAATTTCAAATGCATTTACTCACATTCATCATTTAAGCATGCTAAGATATAAATTGCATGTATAGTATGCTTAGGATTTAATTATATGCATGATATACATGATGGAAAGAAATGAACAAATATGTGTTATGTGATAGTAATTCATTCCAACTAATCTCAAGATGCCTTTTTTATTGAATGAGTTTATTTAAAGTGAACCTAAACTTAAGACTAATTAAAACATGTAATAAGTCATTCACTAAAGGGAATTGGTTAGTTAACTTGCTTTAACTATGACTTAAGATAGGGATAAAATAGAGTGATCCACTCTTTCTTTCTCTTCATAACACTTAGTTGTTAAGTGTAGGTTAAGTGAAATAAAAGAAAACATTAAGTAAAAATTTGTAAATTAATTAAACAATTTGAAGTGAAACCCCCCTTTATGATTAAATGTCCTTCATACTTAGAAAATCTTAACTTTAAAGCCTAGCTAGGTCATACCACACAAGTCTTAACACACACATTAGATTTAGTCACCACTTCTAGCTTTATATTAGGGCGGTGTATGGTTTGATGTATGCTTATTTTGTGATGTACTATTATATATTGGATGTTAGGGTGCATGTTTTGTAGACTGGATGTTAGGCCATGATTAGCCTAATCATATTTTTTTGTAGGAGATTATGCTTAAGGGGCGCTTAAAATAAATATAAATGCTCTCTTTTATAGGTTGCTTAACCCCTAAACATAATCTACATTATGGTAGGTGGACTTAGTTACCCATGCACAGGGTGCTAAATCCAAATTATTCATATAACTGCTTAGGTTGTAAGGTGTGTTTAGCTAACACTTATTTTGCAGGTGTAGTTAGATTTACTTTTTCATTCTTTTAATGTAATTGTGCATTAGGTATTTGGTTAAGTGTTATGGGGGTTAAGGATGAACATTGGCCATAGGGTTTGATCATGGGGTGCCATGTGTTGCCTAGAAGCCTACCAAATCAAATAGAGCAAATCAAATGAAGAAATGGAGGGAGCATGAAGACTTGAAGATCCCCCATAACACTTATCATTTTGTAATTTGTAATTATTCTTTCATATACCGGGTTATATAAAGGTAGATCTCGGCTACCCACATTTTTCTTTTCGGATTGTACGGCGGTACCCGACCGCACCGGCCTGTTATTCTTTCACGTTGAGGTTATAAATTATTTGATAATTTGTTTACATTATGCAATAGAAATGGCATATATTTTTCTAGTTTCTTCATGTATGATGATTTAATGTGTGGCCTGGATCCATTTAGGCTCTTACAAAAATAAATTTTCTATCCCAACTACAACTCATAACAAAATTCTCTAAAATAACTCATAACCTCACATAAAGCCTAGGCATTAAATCAATATAAATAAAAGATTTAGCAACCCCATAGCTAAATGTTGTATGTCTAATATCATGCATGCATATTCTACCACTCTTGCAAAATGAGGGCCCCCATTCTTGCACATATGGGAAACACTTGACCTGTGAGAGAAGCTCCTGCTGATGGGGCTTCACCCTCTTCTTCCTTGATTTGGCCCATGAATTATGCTTGTAGCCCAAGGGAAAATAGTAACCTCAGATCCTAAATCTAGAGAGCTTTAGCAAGGGCCAAAGCACATTCTAAATCTAAGGCAAAAGTGGGTATATTATTTACATTCACAAGAGAGGGTAAACCACGATTGTTGGACTTATAACCGCACAGGTGGCGACTAACTCCTCCTACACTTTAAATCCATGTGGTCCGGTCATATGATTTTATATTTTGATGCATATATGCATGATGAAATTAAGTTATTGGCTAAATCAGTGAGAAAGGGGCCACAAGTGATGCCCTCACAAGTCAAGCATTCCCCTATCATTCAAGGATGGAAATCCCCTATTTTCAAGGAAGAAGGAATATGCATGCATTATGTGAGACATACAACTTTCAGCTATGGGGTTACTAAATATTTTAATTATCTTGATTTAATGCCTAGGCTTTATGTGAGGTTATGAGTTATTTAGAAATTTAATTATGAGTTGTAGTTGGGTAGAAAATTTACTTTTCCCAAGAGCCTATCTAGCCATACAACAAACACCAATCATAAAGAAAATATGAAGAGGCATGTAAATTTTAATGCACAAGCTAAAAATAACATCAAACATTTTATAGCCAACACAAAAAATAAAAGGCCGATGCGGACGGGTACCACCGTACAACCCGAAAAGAAAAGATAGGTAGTCGAGCTCTACCCTTATACAACCTGGATTACAAAAGAATAATTACAATTAAGAATGAATACATCTTGTGGGGGTCTTCATCTTCTTCAAATCTTCATGTCTTCTTTCCTCTTTACTTTGATTTGGCTCACTTCAAGGCATCACATGGCACATAAGACATAGTCTTCTAGCCAATGCTCATCATAATTCCCCCATAGCACTAATCCTAATTCTTGATTACAAAATTACATTTAAATTAAAAGTAAATCTAACTACACTTGCAAAATAGAGATTAGCTAAATATACATTCCACCCAAGTAATTATGTTTATAATTTGGACTTAGCACCCTGCACATGAGTAACCAAGTCCACCTGTCTTAACTTGGATTATGCTTAAGGGCTTAAGCAACCTGCAAAAGAGAGCATTTATATTTATTTTTGAGTAGCCCTTAAGCACAATCCCCTACAAAAGACATAATTAGGCTAATAATGGCCTAACATCTAGTCTACGAAATATACACCCTAACATCCAGTCTAAAATAATACATCATAAAATAAAATATACATCAAACCATGCACCACACTAATATAGAGCTAGAAGTGGTGACTTAATTCTAATGTGTGTAAGGCTTATGGTATGTCCTAACTAGTTTTAGAGTTAGAATTTTCTATGTGTAGAAAGATTCAATTTAAAGGGTTGTTTCAATTTAAGTTGTTTAGTTGATTTGCAAGTTTTAACTTGTAAATTTTCTTATGTTGCATGACCTAGACTTAATCTCTAAGTGTTGTAAAGAGAAGAAAGAGGATTACCCTCTTTCATCCCTACCTTAAGTCACTTTTAAAGCCAATTAATTAAATAATTATCTCTTTAGTGAATGGCTTATTAACATGTTTTAAATTAATTCTAAGTTTAGGTTCACTTTAAATAAACTCATTTAATAAGAAAGGCATCAAGGTTTAATTGAAATGAACTATCATCATATGACACATGTTTGTTTATTTCTTTCCATCATATATAGCATGCATATGGTTAAGTCCTAAACATACTTATACATTATATCTTAGCATACTTGAATGATGAAAGTAAGTAAATGTATTTAATTGATATTTCATTTGGTTGAATTATTTTGTCATATTAATTTAAAGTTCTATCTAGATTCTTATGCAAAAGCATAAGCAAAGAGCTTTAAGTTACATGATTAATCAATTCAACCTCTTAAACAAAGCATGAATGCATGTTTCTTTTTAATAGAAAAGGGGATTTTTATTCATTAGCCAAATGTACACACAAATGTATAAGAGTTTTAAACAAGTGAGTCGTCATTATTCTACACCAAGGGAGTGAGGTAGGAACCTCCTTAGGGCTACTTAAAGTCAAGGCCCCCTGGATGTCCACTAATATACCCATTATCCTCAGATACATATGGATGTATAAGCAACTATAAGAATGAGAATTATGCAAAAGTAGAATTTATTTGATTAAATTATATTTTTCATCCAATAGTTGTGTCACACGGTCATGTATATATATATATATATATATATGAGAATTTTAAGTAGGTACAGTGCCATTATTTCACACCAAGGGAATGAGGTAGGAACCTCCTTAGGGCTACTTAAAGCCATGCATCCCTAGGATATCCAGATTAATATACCCACTATTCTTAAATATATATGAATGTGCAAGCAACTATAGAAATGAAAACTATACAAAAGTTGGATTCAATTTAATTGATAAATTTGTGTAAATGAGTTAAAGCATTATCTAAATTCTAATGTCAAAATTGCATAAGAATGAAATCAAGCAGGTACGTCGCTATTGTTCTGCACCAATGGAGTGAGATAGGAATCTCCTTGGGGCTACTTAAAGCTGTGCATCCCTGGGATGTCTAGACTAATATACCCGCTAACATTCTTACTTATGAAAATCAACATATGAATATAAGAGAGAAACTTCACTTCATACATTAAGTTTATATTCACATGCAGCTCATATATATATATATATATATATTTGAGATTTAGTAGTGATAATAGCCATACATATTTTTAATTAAGTCAACACATCCAAATTGACATAAAGAAAATCATTTATTTTTGAAAGGAATGAATGCATGACTATAAGTGGCATATAATATCTTAATATGATTGGACAAAAATAAAGAAACACAAGCATACAATCTCATTCAATCCAACTAATTCCTAAGGATAATCATATTAAACAAGCATATTTGAAATAAACAAAAGCTTATTAAAGCCATTTTTGATTTCATATTCGATTTGATTTATGAAATATGAAAGAGGTCTGCTAGTACTAATCTCAATCCCATGTGTGTAAGTTAATATGATTTAATGAAAAGCATATAGATTGATTTTATGGATTGATTAAGATAAGCATGGATTAAATCAATTGATTAGCCCTTACCTATGTCACCTTAAGGTAATTAATTAAATAATTATGAGCTAACATGATATGTAACCACATAGGAAAGTAAATAGCAATGCTCCTATGAAATGAAAGGGGCTTAATGCAATTAGCTCATAATTATTAATTAATTAAGCTTAAAGAGCTCACTTAACTACTCTTATTGTTTTCTCACACATGAGCTAATCATAATTTTATTAGCTCTCTCTTTAGGTTATTGAACACCCAAAGAGCTACCCAAGAGTTAATTAGATAAGGTCTAGAATGATTATGATTTCAATTTGACTAATTAATCCATTTAATTAATAAATTAAACCATTAATTAATCCCAAATTAATTGATTTCAAGTCAAGCGAAGTGAAACTATGAGAAAGAATGAGAAAGAGATCCCAATTTCATTCCCCATGTCCATTCACTATCTCAATTACAAAGCTTAATTAGTGATTTAATTATTATTTAGAATGTTAATTAATCATTTAACTAATTAAGAGAGTAATTAAAGCTAAGACAAGCAATTTTCCTAATTAACTAAGCAATAAATCTCAAGAAAATTATGGGAGAAGAAGATCATCCGATTAATCAACCTCATAAAGTTTGATTAATTAATTGGTAATTAGAGAGTAATTAAGAAATTAAGTTTTCTAAACCCAAATTAAGCCTTAATTACTGTTAAAAAATGATTTGAATTAATTTTAAATTAATCTCCTCTAAAAAAACCTTTAAAATGATATTTATTTATATTTTTTGGATTTTTCTATAGTTAGTTATGATTTTTCAAAGTTTCAGTTGATTAAGATGATTTTCATGAAGTTTATTAATTTATTTTATTAAAATAAGTCATTTGAACTTCAAAATTCAATATCTTTCAATTAGTTATGATTTTGGGTTTGTTAAATTCCTCTCGAAAAGATGAATCCAACGAACCCTTATTTGCAATTTTTAGTTAAGTAGTTTTTTCTAAATTTTTGAAGTTTTAGATGATTTAAATAATTTTTAAAATCAAAACATCCAGATTTTCCCACAATGAGTCGACAAGCAGCGACTTACATGGCAATGTAGTGCCACGAGGTGTCACGCGATTGGATGTGTGGTTTCATGTGGCACGTGTACCAGCGCTGACTATTTTCATGCTAGCACACGAGTGGAAAATGCGTGGAACAAGGACCGCAGATCGATCCGACCTCGATCGAGATGGGATGGTCCAAATCGATTCATGGGACGAGGCGAAACATACAAATCGATGCAGGGTCCAATGTGAATCGCTGGATCGGACGGCCGCAGGGTAGAATGAAAAACCAAAAAATTTGGGGTTTTTTTGCGAAATCTAAATGAAATTTTGCACGAATGGGCTCATTGACACACCATAAAACTTCTATTTCTTATTAGGATTGTATAAAATAAAGAATGTGAGGGATTTCTAAGGGAAAATCCTAAAATCACACAAAAATCATCAAAAAAGCAAGAAATCCTAAGGTCGGCTATGAGTTTTTGAAGATTATCTCACCTGGGATGATTTTTAGTGACGGTGATGATCCGAGCATGCTCTAGAATGTGAGAAGAAGCACTGAAATGGACTCGAGCTCTTGCCTTCCTTCGAAATGATGTGTTCTCCAATCGCCGCCACTTTCTCACCGAAATCCACTTATTTTTTTTTTGTTTTTCACCCCAAAATGAAGTGGGAATAATTTATGGTTGGTTTGGGAACACTATGGAATGGAAATGAGAGTGGGAGAAGGAGTTTTGCTACCTCTAAGTCCTTGGTTTCAAATGTGACCGAAAATTCTCATTTCCTTTGATTTTTTGGCTTCAAAATGGTGTCATTTGGCTTGGGGTCATTGGGAATAGAAGAGAATCATCCTAGGTGGCTCATTTTAGTTAGCTAATGTATGGAAAGTGGCTACCGAAGGACAAATGGGTGTCCCAGGGAAGGTGGGCCCCTTCATGCTAAGTGTTCTAATGGGAGAGGTGAGGTGAACTCACCTCCCTATGAGTCATGGCTGCCCCAACCAGCTCTTGGGTCAGATGATCAGTGTCCTTGGTGTCTATGTGGACCAACGGATGAGTGCCAAGTGGCCAAGGAAGAAAAATGACCATTTGGGCAAGTGTCTTTTCTCATGGGATGCCCTTGACCCAAGGGCAAAGTGGTCATTTGGCATTAAAATTAGATTTGAGCAGATTTGAAATGAGTCAAAAGTGAGTTAGACCAAATTTCATGTCATTTGGAGTTCGTTTGGTTCAATTTGACCCATTTGGGCCAAATTGGGTCAAAATGGGTTAGGTTGACCAATTGGTCAAATTGGGTCAAACCAAGAGTTGGGTCAAGTTCAAATGATCATTTGGAGTATATTGGTTCAATTGGTTTCAATAAATTTGATTTAATTTGGATTTAATTTAGATTTTGGCCAATTTGATCCTTTAGGTCAATTTAGGCTAAGTTGACTAATTTGACCAAGTTGATCAAATTGGCTTGAATCATGGCCTGGTTTGGGTTTGGTTGATCATTTAGAATATATTGTAGGCTTTGGTCAAGTTCAATTTAGATTTGATTGGGTTTTAGGCTGATTTGACTCTTAAGGTCAATTTAGGCTAAATTGGGTTAGGTTGATCAATTGGTTAAATTGGGCTCAGTTGAGACTTTGGTCAAGTTCAATAATCAATTTGGAATGAACTTGAGCCATTGGTTGCAATCAATTTGGTTTAGGTTGCAATTTGGTTAGTTTAGGTTCATGGGTTAAAGGGTTGACTTGGTCAATGGGCTAGGTTGACTTGGTTTGATCCAATTCATGATAATTGATTAACGTAGGATGATCAACAATCATGACATCAAGTTTGGATTGGCTTAATTCACTTTGATTTGAATTGAATTTGATTTTTTGTTCATGTAGGTCAAATTGGCCACTTTGGGTCAAGTGAGCCAATTGGGTTTAGTTGGCTTGATTTTGAGTTGAGTTTGATTTGGTTGAGTTTATATATGGATTTGAGATTGACATATAAATTCAATTGCAATTGGTTTGGGTTCAAATTAGTTTGGTTCAATTGAACATTTAAAGTCAAATGGGCTAGGTTGGGTTTGACTTGAGTTGATTTTGATTTGGGTTGATGATTGTAGATTTCATTTATATTTAGAAAGATGATTGAAGAAATGATTGATTCAAGAGAAAATTCATTAGTTTTGACTTGATTTGTATAGGATTTGGCCAAGTTCAAGGAATTGGCTTATATGGTACAAATTAGATTTTGGTTTGATTTTGGATTTTGTTTTGGCTATTTGAAATTATATTTCATTCATATTTGGGGATATAAATGAAGATATAAATTATCCATGAGAAAATCACTTAAGTTTGGAGTGATTTAGAAGCAAATTTCACCAATCCTAATTATGTAAGTCAAACGGGCTTAAGTAGGGAATTGATGTAGTTTGATTTGATTTATATTTCGAGGCTTAAGTAAAAAAAAATTTAGTTAAGTAGGCTTAAGTAAATTTGAAAATACTAATCTCAGCATATATACTATTGTTGATGAGATCAAGCCTTCTGAGAAAGGTGAGGTTAGATATAGAAGGAGGAAGATGGCCTATCAAGCAATTGGAGCTGAGATCCAAGGCTGTCACTCTATTCGGGTGCTTGCGGCCACATAAGATACCTTCCCATGAGCAAAAAAATTTGGTTAGTGTCATTCCATGAGTTCATGAAATTGGCAGAAGAAGCACTATTGCTTTGCTGCTTCAAGAGTTGATGCTTGAGAGAAATAAGCGCATTATAGTTTGTACTATTATTGCTAATGGGAAAGAGTAGATTGGGACACGATTGAAAAAAGAGAAAGGGTATAACGAAGAGCCTCACACTCATATTAATTTATATGAGTTAGAGTTGTTTATCTAATTTCTAAATAGGCAGTCATGCCTTCATTAATCTATTTATATGCATATTATTCAACAAGAGATTAGATAATGATCGTTGACTATGACCAGCTGAATCAATGCTTCAGCATTCTCCACATCCTTTATTTTTTCTTTTGCAAATACTTTTCAAGTCAAATCTAGCAACATATTTTCTTGCCAGCAAATTACATAATATATTATTTATTTTAAAACATTCATAATTAATCTATTTATACGTTCTTGATATTATTTGATAAGAGCTCAGATATGTGTGACTTTGCTTTCACTCGCTATGAATCAATGCATGCTTCAGCACGTAAGTGTTAATGAAAGAAAAAATATATGAAATGACAATCAAATGAATTTATTTTAGATGATTTGGATATTTATTTTCCTGCAACGTTTCAAATACTAAAATATAAACATGATCGTAATTATAATATTGTTCAATATTAAAATTAATTATATTAGTGAGCAACATTAATATCTTCTAGAATACTTGACTAGAAAATAATATTCTATAATATTTTTTGACTTATGCAGCTCAGTCAAGTCATTAAAGTCTTTGTTGTTTCTAAGTTTATTATCAATAAGATTATATATATATATATATATATATATATATATATATATATATATATATATATATATATATATATATATATATATATATATATAATAAAATTATGACTATTTATACATTTTAGATCTTTACTATATATCTAATATTTAATAAATGAATGACTCATAAATTTCCGTTAAAAAATAATTTAGGATTTCATTTTTGAATTTCTTGTATTATAATTTAATTTGATCAAAAGCAAGTATTATTTATTTATTTATTTTTGTTTGTTGAATCATTGATAATCAAAATGCATAACTTGTATTAGATAGTGATACCTTAATGGCTTTAATTATGTGTATGGAATGCAAACCCCTCCATATATAAAATCTTACATAATAAGCAATTGAAATTTAGCAAAATAATAATTTTAAATCATCTTTTTGAGTAAATTGAATCAAACATTGAATAGTAATAAAAAAAAGTTCTAGATTCAAATGTTCAACTAACTTAATAAATATTAAAACTAATATGATAAAAAAATGACATAATAAGAATGCAATAACAATATTTACAATGATATAATATATAATATTTTAAATAAGGGCATTTTATCATCAAATATTTTGAATATAATTCTAAATTAAAATTTTAGAACATAATATTTTAATTATTTATACTATACTTTGCATATATAATTATATATTTTTTACAAATATTTGTAAAAATATCTAGAGTACTACTACTAGATTGGAGAGTCAATGAACCAAAATCTGAAGAAATTTCACTAACTTCTCCATCTATTTATAAGGGGATTTACATACATACCACATAATTCTTATGTATTTACATATATAACATCTAAATTTTAATTTATTTTTTATATATAACACTATAGTCTTCAATATCAAATCAAATATATCATCATCATTCATTTTTTAAAAGTGAAATGCACCTTTTTAAGCATACCAAAGTGTTTAATAAGTAAACATCTAACTTTAGGTATTAGATATGTAAATGCATAAGAATTGTGTGATATGTACATAAATCTTTCATATGTATAAGATATTCAACTTCAAAGAACAATGATATACAACTTAAAAGTTCGAAAACCATAAATAATTGAGGGATTGAACCTGAGTTGGGATTATTGCAAAAGGAACATCAAGGATATGTGAAGGAGAGAGAGCTAGAGAGAGAGAGAGAGAGAGAGAGGAATGAGGTGAATGATATTACAATACTTGAAGAGACAAATTGCTTGAAGTGGGCATCCATGTTCTTCGAATTGCCGAGGGTGATTGGCCATCTAGGACAAAGATCATCGATAGATGCAATATTGATGTGTCAAGCAATCAAGCTTACAAACTACGATGATTGACTAGACAAATCTTTCAGAAAATTTAGAGTTTAAAAATTAGAATATATAGAATTAAGTAGTTATTTTACTCAAAAATTTTTGCTTGAACTATTTAATTAAAATAGAAAAATTTATATATTAATTAATATTATAATCGGACAGTTCATCAAAAAATTAAATCGAATCATCAATCTCTTGATTTTTCAATTCAATCATCAATTTTGACTAACTCTGACTAATTATAAGCATAATTGATTTTAAGTTTAAATAAAATCGTCTAGAGGAGCAGTCCAATTTTGAATCCATGGGTAACGTTACTGAACTAAATATCTATTTTTTCTTAAAAATATATAATTAAAGGCCCAAAAGGTGTAACGGTATGCTATGATCTAGATAAATGCCCATAAGTTACACTGCACTTATTTTTTAGAATAAAAAAATGAATTTAATATAAATCAAAGAAAACTTAAATATTTTAAAATGGTTTCGTATGTATTTATATATTTTAAAAATAAAACAAAATTAATAAAAATGTATAAGTATTTATGATATTATTAAGAATTATATATCACATTAATATTTAATTAAACGTGAATTACAAAATAAATTCTAATTTCTATAGAATATTAAACTTTAGGCTAAAGTGTACTAGTTTTTTGTTAACAAAATTTTAAAATAATGAAAGTGAACATGATCAAGATTAGAAGAAATATAATGAGTAAAAAACTTATATATGGGAGACTTTTATATTCAAATAATCAGGATTATCATTTCAAAATGATCAAATGTTATATATGGGCTCCATAAAAACTTATAGATATACTGCACATCGCGAGAGAGAGAGAGAGAGAGAGAGGGAATTAAATTATTTATGTATGCTCCACAAAAACTTATTGATATACTGCACATGCGCGTGAAAAGAGAGAGAAAGAGAGATTTAAATTATTTTTTTATTTAGAATGAATAATCCATTTATTCTCACACACCTTTTACCAACCATTGTAACTTTAAAATTGTTAAAATTTTGAAATGGCTATATTAATTTCTCCCAAAATAAGTATGAATGTCTTTTTTCAATTACGAGAATTATGCTACATATAAAATAAAATTTTCTTTTTAAATGGATAGTATCATTTCTCTTAGAGGTTTAAATGAATCAAATCAAGCTCTAGTTAAGGTTAACTTGAGCTTAGCTCACCTATTTAATGACCAACTCAGACTAAAGCTCAAGCATAAGTCGAGCTCATACGATGAGCTCAAGATCAGCTCACCTAAAAATAGAAAGAACCTTTAGTTAAAGGTAACCTAAGCTCAACTCACCTACTTGATGTCCTACTCAAACTCAAGCTCAAGCTCCACATTAGCTTTCCTAAGAGATGATAGGCTCGAGCTCGACTCATGAACTCGAGCTAAAAGTCATAATAGAAAAATTGGCTTGCAAAAGAATATGATGATGACACTAATAGTGTTGTGGGAAGTCACAATAATAGCTTGCTATAACATGTGATTGCAATAGCCCTAGTGGGAGATTATTTGAGAAGACATTGATAACTTTACCATTAGAAAAAGCATCAAAACATCCAATGTCTCTCGAAGAAGAAAAGGAGCTCATGAATTGGATTTGATTCATATAAAAAACTAAAAAATTATGATTTCTAATCAAGCCAGCTTGCAACCCAATGAGCTAGAAATTGTTATGCTTGAACTCAAGCTCATTTAATATATATATATATATATAAAGAGAGAGAGAGAGAGAGAGAGAGGGGATGAAAAGAAAATTAATTAGTGGTCTAGTCATGGAGTATGTGCATCTTTTTCATTTAATACATATCTTGTTGTTTTATAACCAATGGCCAAATGATAATAAGTCAACACTTCAAAAAAAATTTGGGCGGATGAACACCCAATTGCAACTGCTGGTGTAAGCTCAAGTATATATATATATATATATATATAAATTTATTAAATCAGTCTCAAGTTAAAGCATGTATGCAATAAAATTAATCGACATAATAGATGAGTTAATCTAGAATCGAAATCGACAAAGCTCAAATCAAGTTATATGAAATTTTGAGACACTAATTGAATGATCAAATGACTTTCAAATTTGGCGTCTTTGAATCGAATCGAATCAACCTAAGATCACTCAAATCGAAGGTCATTTGAATGGTCAAATCACCTAAAAATTATCTATGATCAAATGAATCGATACAAACTATCTGATAGAATGTTTTGAGATTTTGGCTACAATGACCGAAATATCCCTCTCAGAATCCTAAATAGAACCCTATTCTTGTCATGAAGGGAGGGGGGTTAGAATTGAACTTAGGAGAAAGCTGGGAGAGAGCTAAAGTTCAAGTTAAATCATCACGTTGTAATTATCCGCTATTATCTTCCACTACTAATCTACAATCCAACTACCAATCCAACTACCGCTGCATAGCTGTTGTAACCTGATTCTCAAATTCTCATTGTCAAGATTTCTCACATACAATCTTGTAATCTCGTTATCGGGAAAACTTAAATTTTATACTCCAAAGCAGATATATAGTGGAGCATTTTTACTAGGCCCTGATTTTTTTCCCTCTTCCTGGGTTTTTTCACGTTAAAATTCTGGAGTATCTTATTCTCTTTTCAACTATCATTGTGTGTGCTGGATTTCCATATAAAGCTAAGGCATGGAGTTTTATTCTACCGTAATTGATTTTCTAACGTAATAATATATATATATATATATATATATATATATATATATATATATATATATATATATATAGAGAGAGAGAGAGAGAGAGAGAGAGAGAGAGAGAGCGCCAAATGGAAGTCAAATTTAAATTAATTATCAAACCGAACATCAACAAATATGAACAGCATACTTCATTTGGCAGCCAAGAAAATCAATGGTTTTCAAAACCTGAAAAGTCAAAACATGAGAAGCTTTCAAGGGGGAGATTAAGGTCCATGTCTTTCACAAAGTCTAATTTAATTGCCAATTATTTACTCGGCATGCATACTTTAAAAAATTATTTGTTGGAAGAATTTGCTGCTCACAAAAAAAATTCTTGTATTTTAGATCACATTCCTTTTATAGTTAGTTCATGCGCTTGACGTCCATAAATTAAATGAAGAAAAAAATATAATAACAAGAAGGAAAAAAAATCCATATATAGGAATTACCGAATTAGGAGTAACGCAATTAAGTCAGATTATTGAAAAGCTAAGCATTTTTATCAATATAGCTTAGGGTTATTAACGACTGAAATGACTGTCAAATGCTTTTGCTTCCAAGCCATTTATTATCTTCAATTGTTCATAATTAAAAGATTCAGATCAAGGTTTTATAAATAGAATGATGAGGCAAGGCAAGACAACCTGGAAAGCAATTAATAACTACTTTTTATATATATTGATAATGATTCTTCTACTTTCAGTGTCTTTCTTCTTCGATTTCAACTTCCAGCCAACTTTCTGCAACTGCAAAGCTCTCAATGGACCAGTAATCACTGCTTGATTTCAAGGATCTACTACAAATTAAGTGGAATTTCTTCTGCTATCTTCAACACATGGAATGACAACACCAACCACTTTTGTTCATGGGAAGGAGTCGCATGCACCCACAAGCACCATAAGAGGGTCATAACCTTGCACCTCAACTATACCACCTCAGTGGATCCGGATTTTAGCAAACTTACAGTCAATTTGAATGTCTCGGTGAGATAAATTGAACAATATCAAATATGTCATGACCCAAGCACAACTAAGCTAAAATCAAATATTTGAAGCACATTTAAAAATTCTGTGACATTGATTGAATGATCCAACGTTGTCGTTGTAGGGTTCTAAGCCTTAGATGAGAAAAGTGAAGGGTTGCATTAGGTAGTCGACAGCCAGCATAAAATTTAACAAAGAATCATGTCATGAATCATTTAATAAATTGTGTCAATGTTAGGGTGTTTCAGAGAAGCAACATGTTGTATAACCTAAATATAACGAAAAGTGTACGTGCAAGACCAGCTCCATCGATGTCTGGTGCATTGTTAAATAAGCAAATGTTCTCATATTATAAACAGATGCTGAAAGAAGTTAGCCATGAAAGTAGAATTAGGATAAACACTTGGAATATAAGTACTCCTATAAGTAAATCAATGGAATTAATACATATATATGTATATAATTGTTTATAGAAAGATAAATATCTTATATATTCAAGAAACAAGATAAGTTGTGAAGAAGACAAAGAGATTGATGATTTAGGCTTTAAACTTTATTATTCAAGTATGACTCGTATTAGAAATGCTATAGGTGTGATTATAAATAAAAATTTTTAAAATAATGTTGTAAAAATTGATAGAATAGAATATAAAATTATAGATTTAAAGATTATTATTGATGCTAAAATTATTAATATTGTGTTGAATTTTATTGATAAAGTGGTAGAAGATTTTAAAATCATTCGAGATAGCTATAAGTTTGTAATGACTAATAAAGAAGGTAGAATTGTGTTGAGTTTTATTTTAGCTTATAATTTTGTAATATCTATTACCTTATTTAAGAAAAGGGGTGAACATATTATCACTCATAGGAATGGACCTAATAAAATAGAAATTGATTATTTTTTAATAAAAAATAAATCATTTAAATTTTAAAGATTATAAAGTCATTATGAATGAAAGTTTAACCACCCATCATTGACTATTAATTTTTGATTTTAAGAAGAAGGTTTGGAGGATAAAAAGTAAATCAAATGTTGTCTTAATAGTAGATGAAGGTGCTTAAAAATTCTAATAAATGTATTTTCAAAGAAAAGCTACAAGATTTTAGTATTTGAGATATTCATGAGAAAGTTAATATTATGTAAAAAAAAGTGGCAAGTGAGATTAAACAAGTTATTAAAAATATACTTGAAGAGTAAAAAAAGTTTCTATTAGTAAAAATAATTGCTAATGGAGTCAAAAAGTACAAGAAAAGATAAAAAATAAAAAATTAATTATAAAAATTAATTTAATTGTAAAAGCTTAAAGAATTAAGAAAGATATAAAGTTTCCCATAGAAATTTAAAGAAAGTTATATGTGATTCAATGAATTTCGCATTTAGTGATTTACATAATAGATTAGATGCTAAAGAGACAAAATATGCATGTATAAATAAGTCAAGCAAAAAGATAAAAGAAGTAAAAATTTAGTTCAAGTGATTTATATTAAGAAAAAAAATAAAAATTGTTTTTCTTAGAATTTGTATTCAACGTAGGTGAATATTTTGATTACATTTTTAGTAATGGTTGTCAGAAAGTGTTCTTAGTAACCTAAATGACAATAAAAAGTTTTGCTTTTTTTATTGTATTAGTAAACCTAAAGTTAAAGAGATTTAAAAAAATAAAAGTATGAAAAAGCATTAGGACAAGATAATATTTTAATTGACGTTTGTAAATGCTTAGAAGATTGAAGAATCTATTAACTTACTAATCTTATTAATATTATTTTAAAGTCTAAAAAAGATATTAGATGAGTAGAGAAAGAGTTTGTCAATTCCGATTTTTAACAATAAAGTTGATGTATGAGAGTGTGCAAATTACAAAAAAAATTAAGTTATTGTGACATACATTAAAATTTTAGGAGAGAGTAATTGGGCAAAAGTTACACTGTGACATAAAAATTTTTAAAAATTCATTTAGTTTTATGTTGATTAGATATACCATGAATGTTGTCCATTTATTAAGAAGTTTAATGGAAAGAGTATTGATTTGCATAAATTTGTATTTATTTGTTATATGATATTTCAAAGTGCATTTTGAAAAAATATGCAGTCTCAAAATATTGTGAATCACAAAAGCAATTCTTTTGTCAATCTAAAAATGACGCACCAAAAATAAACGGTCTATGTACATCAACGAAAGAATATAAATTATCCAAAATTTAAAAATTAATCAGCATCGAGCGAAATGCGCGATATGTCGGCGACCTCCATTACGAAGCATCGTGTTAACTTCAAACATCGCTATCAAATTAGGTTATCTGCACTCAATTCATATGAGTCTCTGTAAATGTCAAATGATTTGAAGTGACAGCGTGCAAATCGAGATTGAAATGCACAGGACGACACCAAAATCAACTCAAATGACCTCCGATCGACGAACAAACTTCGCCATTATGTTCAAATGAAACTGGTCAGAATATAAATATTGCACAACTTGATGATCAACTGATCAAGCGGTCGAGTCGTAAAGACGCTTGCACGCATATCAAGGTCAGGAGGCACCGACGTAAACCAAACGACCTCCGATCATGAAATTGATCGCGTTCAAATATCGAACCTATCAAATGAGACTATTGCGCTCAATTGGATGAGTTTACGTGACGCCGAATGGTCGAGCGATAATATGCATTTTTGATAGTGACATAATTGACCAAGTCTCAACCCTCCGTTCACAAAACGGACTGTGCCATTGCGTCCGGAACGTTGAAATTATCTTGAATAGACATTCAATTTGATTAAGGTTTATGAGCTTAAAATTTTGTCGATATTAACACGTATTTCGAGATAAATCTATTTGATTCTCTTAATCACATCAAATGAAATGCTTTGGTAGCGCACTCTCATGCTTCTACCTCCTATTCACCAATAAGCTGCCACCCCATCTCTCATAGCTTACCTTATCCCTTCTGCATGACAAGGGGATAGTCGAGCGAAACCTTCCTTAAGGGACGATCTATTGGTCTCTGCTACATGCAGAAATAGGGCTATCAAAAAAGCTCGTTGTTTGTGAATAGCTCGTGTTTGGCTCGTTTATGTGGCTGTTTCATCGTTCGTTAACTAACACCAACAGAAGACATTATTTCGATATATCTATTAATATAAATAATCATTTGTTCGATCGTGTTCGCTGATTTGCTCGAAATAAAAATTATATTATATTATTATTATTATTATTATTATTATTATTATTATATTACTATTATTTTTATTTATTACTATTATTATTATTATTATTATTATTATTTTATTACTATTATTTTTATTTTTTTTTATTATTATTTATTATTATTATTTATATTTATTATTATTTATTACTATTATTATTATTTATTATTATTATTTATTACTATTATTATTATTTATTATTATTATTTTGCTATTATTATTATTTATTATTATTATTTATTACTATTATTATTATTATTATTATTATTATTATTATTATTATTATTATTATTATTATTACATACACACATTTACATATCATGACGTGAGCAGTGGTTAAAATTTTTTGTTATCTGAATTGGCCGTGTTAATTCTCCTGTCAAAGCATTGTTCGACTCTTGTTCTGGTTAGCTCGTTTAGTTAAACGAACAAACATTTATTTCGATATATATAAATAAATAACAAAATAAATTTCAAATGAGTGAACATGATCAATCGTTCTCGCTATTTGCTTACACCCTATGCGTAAAAGCGATAATTCCTCTCTCCGTTCATCTTATCCTAAGCCAGAAGCGAAACACCCATCGCTACGGAAACCCGATATGAACAAATATTCCCAAACAACAGAGACAAAAGAATTAGAGAAGGCCAAATTGGCTAAAAAGACTTCACCAACACTCCCAAACCATTATAACTAGCCGGAGAAGATCCACAATAACAGAGAATAAATAAATAGGTAAATAACAAAAAAATATATAATAAGACATGCTTTACAAGAGGATCTCCAGTTACATGAGCAATACAAGCCAATAAACATAAAGATGACAATGCTTTTCATATCCTAAATCTAGTCCAAGAGCTCATTACAAGGCGGAATAAAATCAAGAAGTATAAGAATAAGCACAGACATCTAAAACAGACGATGCAGACAATCAAGACCAACCGAATACAGCAGGAGGCAGAAATATAATAGTTACGAGACATAGAAGAATATTCTAGAAGAGCAAACCAAATACTATAAATAGAGATGAGGAAATCAAAGAAGGGTTGAAGAATTATCTCAAGAACTCCTCTGTCTTTAGCCTCTTCTTCTTCTCCCTCTGTCTCGGTCTTTCTCCTTCCTCTCCAGAACAATTCTCACGGTGGAAGTCGCCGGAAACCTCCATCAGAAAGGAGGAAATCAAACAGAGCTTTCCCTTATCGGTCTCGAGCCTGTTCCGACCCCCTTAGAGCATTTCTACGGTGGATCTTCACTGGACCGACCATCCCCGGTAAGAATCTCCGGCGAACACTCGATCTTCTTCTCCATCTCCCTCAGTTCTCCTTCCGGAACTCTCTACGACTCAAACAGACTCCTGAAACGAAATGAGACAACGGCGTTAGAATTCCCTCGATTCAATCTCACAATTCGATCTCACACCGTCGGATCATCGACACTTGTACTCCACTAAAGCTCATCCAACGTTCCTCTCGAGACGGATCAAGAACGGAAGTGAACATCGTAATCCACTCAAACAATCGACGGCGAAATTAAAGAAAAGAAAACACAGATCCAAGGCCAGAGATTAAGTTCCCTAGATCCGGCGTTTGGCAGCGAAACACTCAATCCGTGTGTTAGCATCCAACGGCTGAGTTCAAAAGGCGCCATCCAACGGTCCGGATCACATGCCGGACGGTTAGCAACTCCTTCAGGCGGGTTCCAACATCCGGTGAGTTAACTCCGCGCATTAAGTAGCGAGACCGGACCCAAACCGGGAAATCAAAAGTAATGAGCGAGAATTAGCTCATGTTATTCACTCAAGCCTCCAGCTCGATTTAATACCAGAAATACAACCTTATCATTGGTGCTCTCGTTGATTCCCACAACGCAAACAATGACAGATGGTACAAGACACACAGCTAAAACTATTGATGAATGTGTAAACAGGCTGAACAAAAATGATGAACAAATGCAATCCATTACTATGATACTAAATGAAGTATCCAGAAGACTTTCAGCTATTGAAGAAAAACTAGAAAGTACTCTGCAAGAACAACAACAATCACAGGTTTGTACCCATCCTCACTCTGAAATGTCTTTTCCTCCTAGACAACAAACTCCACAACAATAGACCAGAAAGTGGATATGCCAAGATTCAATGGAGAAAACCCTGAGGGTGGGCTGTTTAAAGCGGACAATTTTTCAATATTATAGCTATCGAAGATCGAAATTCTTAATAATCTTATGGATGGACCACACTAAGTTGGTACCAATGGATGCATCTTAATCATCAATTACACTCATGGATCTGATTTAAAGAGTAAGTTATTGATTTGGTCCCTCTTTGTATAGAGATTTAAGAGGAGAACTTGCAAAATTACAACGAGAAATCTACAGCGATTTTATCAATTTGAGGAATTAGCAAACCGATTCGTATTCCACCGATTCTTACTGAGTTGTTTTGAATCGGTTTAAGGCAAGATATTAAAAAGTAAGAGCATTGCAACTAGCTCACTACAACAAGCCTTCCATTAGCTAAATTGATGGAGGATAGGCTACAAGATATATATGCCAAGACGAACACACCAAGCTCACAGTACAAAATCGAACTACCAACCACCTTTCGCCATCACCTCCGGAATCAGCATTTAATCAAAACAATGGAATGCATAATACAACATAACCCCATCCCACACCAACACAATTAGATGAAAGAAGAAAAGAAATGCTTTAATTGTGATAAGTATCACGAGGGCATATTTGTAAGTCAAAATTGTTCAATCTAATAGTGATCAATGAGGATCAGACGGTATGCAGAATCGAACGAATTGCAGAAAGAGAATTCCACGAAATCGCCTCAATGCATTTACGGGTCAACCCAGAACATTAAGATTACAAGGAATAATTGGCAACAAAGAAAGCTATTGATAGTGGATCAACCTTTATTCAATAAACTTGCCAAGTTCTAAAAACCTACAGTCACATCAATCGGTTTTAAAGTGTTAGTAGGGAATGGAGAGACTCTACGATTCGGAGTTTGCTCTAATATTCTATTCACCTAAGGACACACTTTCAATACTTGCTTTTACAAAATGAGGCGGATGTGGTGTTAGGAGTGCAATGGCGGAACAATTAGGTGAGTGCAATGGACTACAAAAGCTCACAATGAAGTTCTATCAAAATGACAAAGTAATTCAACTACAAGGAGACACTTCAACCAAAATAGACAATATTACATTCCATCGATTACTAAGTTGCACAAAAAAATATCGTTCTTACTTGATCGAGGAATTCGAGGGAACAACGTCCCTGTCAGAATTGACCATTTACCGCAAGCATACAACATGTATTAGCACAATACCAAGACTTGTTTGGATCCGAGCGCCTCCCCAAAGGGATATTGACCACCAAAATATACAACACGGAACTCAACTGTCAAGGTTAAAACTACTGAATATCCTATTTTCAAAAAATAGAAAAGCGATTAAAGACATGATGGATACAGGCATTATAAGAGAAAGTACCAGTCCTTTCTCATCCCCAGCTTTGCTCATTAAAAAAAAAGATGGCACTTGGCGCTTTTGTGTAGATTATAGGGCTTTAAACAAATGCACCATACCTGATAGGTTTCCCATACCAACTCCTGAAGAGTTGATGGATGAATTATATGGAGCCACTATTTTTTCCAAGCTAAGATCAGTTATCACCAAATCGAATAATGAGAAAAGGATATTCATAAAACTGCTTTCAGAACACATGAAGGCCACTATGAATTCATAGCAATTCCTTTTGGGTTAACCAATGCCCCATCTACCTTTCAAGCACTAATGAATTCAGTGCTTAAGCCATTCTTAAGGAAATTTGTTCTAGTTTTCTTTGATGATATACTACTCTGAAAACCTTGAATTACATCAAGGACATCTACAAAGCATCTTTGGAACAAGCTGAAGCAACACACCATATGTCAAACCATCCAAATGTTCCTTTATTCAAAACATAGAATATTTGGGACATATTTTATCAGCTCAAGGGATAGAAGTGGATCCCAAGAAAATACAAGCAGTACAAGCATGGACTATACCAAAATCAGTAAAACAGTTAAGAGGATTTTTGGGATTAATAGGTTATAATAGAAAGTTTGTCAAAACTGCGTACTTCCCCTCTTACATCAATGCTTGCCAAACAACAATTCCACTGGACAGAAGAATCAACAACAGCATTCAAAAAATTAAAAGAGGCTATGGTAACATTACCAGTACTAGCATTTCCCAATTTTACTATGCCATTTATCTAGAAAGCAGATGCCTCAGAGTGACAATAGGCTATTTTAGCTCGAATAATCACCTTTAGCTTATTTTAGTAAAAGTTAAATCCTACAATGCAAAATCTTCAACTTATGCTAGAGAACTCTATCTTTACTTGAAGCGTTGCGGATGGAGACAATATTCTTGGGAGCCAAATTTATCGAATTGATCGAAAAGCATTAGAATTATTACAACAAACTATCCAAACACGGCGAAAAGGTTCTTAGTTAAACTATTGGGATTTGATTATACTATTGAGTATAAACCAGGGGCTGCAAACAAAGTTGCTGATGCTTTATCAAGGAAGGAACTAAGCACAGAAACAAATTCTAAGGAGAATCAGTCAGAATTGCATATGCTCCCTTATGCTTATACTCAGCAGTTCACCACATTGCTTCAGCAAATTAAAGAGGAAACTACCTCCAATACTGAACTACAAAATTCAACAAATAGCGACACGGTTGTTTCCAAAATATAAAATATTAATGATTAATATACTATAAAGCGATTGTCATATGCGAATTAGATATCAGGGCATAATTATCAGAGAATTACATTCTACACCAACTGGAGGGCATATGGGAATTCATAAAACTTGGACTAGAATTACGCAGCAATTCTATTGGAAACACATGAAAAAAGACATACAACACTTCATAGCAACTTGCCCTATATGTCAACAAATGAAATATGACACTCAAAAGCCTGCAGGGTTACTACAACCTCTTTATACCAAACATTTGGGAGGAAGTATCAATGGATTTTATTACAGGTCTACCAAAGTCTCATAACAAAACTGCTATACTAGTGGTGATAGACAGATTGTCAAAATATGCACATTTTTCAGCATTACCAACAAGTTTTACAGCCTCCTACATAGCTCATCTATTTGTTTCAGACATTGTCAAACTGCATGGGATACCCAAAGGGATAATTTCTGATAGAGACCCTATATTCATGAGTAATTTTTGGCAAGAAATATTCAAGTTAAGTGGTACTACATTAAACGATTACCATCCGAGATGGCCAGGTGACCAACGAATCTAGAGCGATTATCAGGAGTTTTGTTATGGACAACCCTAAGAATTGGTTACAATTTATGCCTTGGGCAGAGTTTTCCTATAACACATCCATCAATACTTCAACTAAAATGACTCCTTTTCAAGCAGTTTATGGTAGACTTCCTCCTACAATCATTCCATATACTGTCACTATAGCTACTAACCAGTAGGCAGTTTTACAGGAGACAAGATCATACAAATCGATAACAAATTTACAGAAGCTCAAATAGGATGAAACAAATGGCGATAAACACGAAGAGACCTTCAATTAGAAGTCAATGAATTAGTATTAGTTAAGATACAACCCTATGAGACTTGATGCGGGAATCAATATACCAAATTACAAAGAAGGTATTATGGACCTTTCAAAATCTGAGAAAATAGGTATGGTGGCTTATAAAATTGAATTACACAGGCAAGAATACATAATGTATTTCACATATCTAGATTAAAACCATACAGACAGGACTCTACTATCCATCCAGCACAACTATCAACTCAATTCAGAGATGGACAAATGTTTATCACACCTATCAAAGTCTTGGATCACAGAATTATACTAAGAGGAGATCAACAGATCAAAGAAGTACTAATCCAGTGGGAAGGGTAGAAAGCAGATATCTTGGGTAACAGACAGAGAAAGAAATACAGGAAAATTTTCCTGGTTTTGACCTTGAGGACAAGGTCAATGTGGGGGAGGGGAGTAATGATATGAACAAATATTCCCAAGCCAACAACAGAGACAAAAGAATCAGGAGAAGGCCAAATTGGCTAAAAGACTTCACCAACACTCCCAAACCATTATAACAATTCGGAAGAAGATCCACAATAAACAGAGAATAAATAAATAGGTAAATAACAGAAAAATATAATAAAGACATCAGCTTTTACAACAGAGGATCTCCAGATTACATGAGCAATACACAAGCCAATAAACAGATAAAGATGACAATGCTTTCATATCCTAAATCTAGTCCAACAGAGCTCATTACAAGACAGAATAAAATCAAGAAGTATACAGAATAAGCGACCTGACAAAAAAAAAGCATGATGCATGACAAGAAAACCCAATACATACGAGGCAAGAATATAATAGAAAATAACAGAAATTAGTTACCAGAGACATAGCAGAGGAATATTCTAGAAGAGCAAACCAAATACTATAAATAGAGATGAGGAAATCAAAGAAGGGTTGAAGAATTATCTCAAGAACTCCTCTGTCTTTAGCCTCTTCTTCTTCTCCCTCTGTCTCGATCTTTCTCCTTCCTCTCCAGATCATTTCTCACGGTGGAAGTGGCGGAAATCTCCATCAGAACGGAGGAAATCAAACAGAGCTCCTCCTTCTCTCGAGCACATTGACCTCCTTAGAGCATTTCTGCGGTGGATCTTCACGATCGACCATCCCGGTAAGAATCTCCGTGAACCTCGATCTTCTTCTCCATCTCCCTCGGTTCTCCCTCAGGAACCTCTACGGCTCGAGCAGGACTGAAAACAAAATGAGCAATGGCGTTAGAATTCCGATTCAATCTCATAATTGATCACCGCGAGGATCATCGACACTGCTCAAAGCTCATCCAGCGTTCCGCCAAAGATGGATCAAGCCCACGGAAGTGAACATCGTAATCCACTCAATCGGGCAACAAATTAAAGGAAAGCGCGAAGAAAACCGGATCAAGGCGAGATTAAGTTCCCAGATCCAGCGGCTTTACAAGCGGCCAAAACACTCAATCGTGTGTTAGCATCCAGCAATTTGAGTTCAAAAGAGCGCCATCAGCGGTCGGATCACGTAGGACCCGGTTAGCAGCTCAACTCGGGATGTTCCAATATCCAAGAGTTAACTCATGCGTGTCTAAGCTAGCCGCACTGCACTCCAAACCAAATCAAAATGTGAGTCAATTAGCTCAGATCAATACTATTCACTCAAGCCTCACTGTATCAGATTTAATACCAGAAATACAACCTTATCAGAAACCCTTCCACTGTTCCGATCGGGCTCTTTCTCTCGCCCGCACGGAGCCACCGCGCCTAACCGAATTGCTCACTCCTCCCATCTTGATGACGATATTCGCCTCGCCCTACGCTGGTGGGCTCCCCAAGATGACCTCCAAGGCGTGAAAGTCATGGTCAAAGGTCCTCGAGTGGAGGAGGCGACGAGGCCGGTGATTCCTCTTTCACCAAGATATGAGCGCCAGAACTCCCTACGATCTTCTTCTCTTCACTTTTGATCCGCCTCAATATCGGCGGCTCCGCTCTGATAACTGAGTCCTTCAATCCATTAACCCGCCAAACTTTGCTTTTCAAGATTACATTGCCTAGCACCCTTGCAGATTTTGCCAAGTCGTTTATGGAGCCACAACTCGTCTCCTGATGTGAAGACTAATAAGTCCCGATCTTAAGCTGAATTTTTTTTTATTTACATTACGCAATGAAGAAAAGGTTGCTGCATTATTATATCTAGTTAGGGAAGTGATAAGTTCTGACCAACAGATCTTGATTTTTGTTTCAATAAAGCATCATTATGGAGTTTCTCAACTCTTTATTTAGAGAAGAGGGCAGGAGCCATCTATCTTATATGGTGATATGGATGGATGCTCGGAAGATTCATATTTCCAAATTCGTGAGTGGCCGAGTGCTCGTGAGAAGGAATGGTTGTATTCCTTTGCAACATCGGAGGATATGCCTTACCTATTAGACCTCCATCTCTTTCTTTCAAAACCTCTACTGAATGAGGATGAGATTATTCATGATATGGATGGAGTTTATTCAAACTTGATCGATCAATTGCTAGTGGAGAAACAATTTATGATCACTTTCCCAATTTTGGACCTTGCTTCGACAGGATAAAAGAAATTATTGAAGGGTCTGTAACTTACAGCTTTGCAAGTCTTGTTCTCATTCTTTTGCTTGTATTCAAAGACAAAACCTTTACCTGAAAAAGAATCCATCAGGAGGACAAAGGATTTACCTCATGAAGGTGTTCACCCAATTATTAAGGATCCATTGGGATCTAATGAACTGGTAGCTTGTGCTTTTTTTTTTGAACATTTGAAAGCATACAGACCAAAGAGAACCATTTTAGAGGCAGAAGCAGAAGAAACAAAGTAAAAAAAAAAAAACTTGCAGATGGAAGAGATTTGTTGTAGTTGCTGCCTTGTGCATCCTTGTCATCCGTGTTGTGACTGTTCAATTAGCATTCTCTCTTCACATGCAAATCGCATTATGCTCAGTAGAGGTGATGAGTTTGAAGACCCCCTCTATGCTTAGAAGAGCATGGTGGGTTTGAAAACTACGACTACAAGCGAAAGACCACCACGCGCTTAGAAGTATGGTAGGTCGCGATGATGTAGCCCCTATGTGAGGATGACGCCGGGAGACTGCTGAATTTGGACCGACATGAAGCTTAAAGAGAATCAAATGAAAATACTAATAAGCTTAAACTCAACTTAAATGAAAATAGTAAATCAAAGTCAAATCGGCATAAAAAAAGTATGTATATTTTATTTTATGCAGATTTTTGAAGACTCACCAGTAAGAGCGTGGTGGAATTGAAGACTACAATCAAGGTGCACACCGCTGTCTAGAAAAGCATGGGTTGGTCAAACCAGTCTTCGATGCAGCCCCCTACATGGGGAAGAAGCCGGGAGGCTGCCGAAATGCGGATTAATAGAGGACTTAATTAATTTAATACAAAATGAACTCTAAGCTCAAAATTAAATTTTGAATTGAAATTGCAAGTGTTTGGAGACCTTATTATGCTCAGTAGAGCTGATGATTTTGAAGACCCCTCTACGCTCAGAAGAGCGTGGCGGGTTTGAAGACTACGACTGCAGTGTTGCAAGACACCAACCACTATACTTAGAAGAGCGTGGCAGGTAGGTCAAAGTAGTCCCCGATGCAGCCCCCTATGAGGGGACGACGTGGGGAGGCTGCCGAATTTTGGATTGATGGGAGACTTAAACTAGAACAAATTAAAGTGTTTATGAGTTTAAATTGAACTTATTTGAGTATGATAAATTAAAGAATAAACCTACATATAAAATTCTAAAAGTCTTTCAATAAGATTGATCTCGACAACTTATTGACGATCATAAATAAAACTTTTAACGAACTTGAGAATTTGTCTCCTAACAAGAATAAAGCTCAAGTAAAGCTTCTGATTATCTTGATAGTTGCCTATGAGCACAAACAAAACTTATAGTGGAGTTGAAAGCTTGTCCTTCAATCAGAATAAGGATCAAATATAACCGTTTAGAGCAAAAAAGAATTTGAATGAGATTTGTGATGAACCTATGAGCTTCTTAGCGATCACGAGCTAAGTTTCATTGAAACTTAAAGAACTCAATGTTCTATGAACTAAATGCATACAAATGAATATTAATCTAAATAACTGAATAAGAGCTGAAAGGCCAACGCCACCGGATTTGTAACATATCATACAAGCGAACAGAAGACGTTAATTAAGGCTTCAATTGAACTATTGCACGCATTATGAAGTAAGATCATAATTCATCGTCTCAAAATGTGTGCAAATAATTAACGTTTTCAATGAAATGAAAAGTATATGCAGCACTAGGAAATCATATATTCAAATTGATAGTATCGAGATACATATAAATAAACTAATGGGATGAGCTTTGCACACATTATGAACTATGATTAAAATTCAAATTTAAAGCTTTCAAAGTATGCAAGCAATCTAAAAAAAACTCAGAAGCCTATGAATGCTTAAAAAGTTAATCTAAGCAAGTTGATTCTCGGTATTATTTTTTAAAAGTTAGTAATTGCACTACATGAAAAATCTTTTAGTAAAATAGGCCTATCGTCTGCTTGACGACGACGAATCCAAGTTGAGCGTCCTGGTCGATGACTGGAAATTCTTTTTGCATGGTTTTAGAAAGCACGGAGAGAGAGATAAAGTGGGAGAGAGAGAATGAGAGAGAGAGAGAGAGAGAGAGAGAGAGAGAGAGAGAGAGAAGGAGGTTTATTTTATTAATTTTTAATTAATATAATTATTTAAAATATTTAAAATATATATTTTAAAAATATTTTTATAAAATATTTAATAACTAAATATTTATATTTAGTTATTAATTATTTATTATTTATATATATATATAATTAAATATATAATTTAAAAATATTTTAATTATATATATAAATTTATAAATTTATTTAATTTTTTTTTATTAATTAATATAATTATTTAAAATATATAATTTTATTAAATTTTGTTAATAAAAAAAAAATATTTAAAATATATAAATAAATAATTTTTAATAAATAAATAAAGAAAGGAATAAATTATATAAATATTTTATAAATTATATAAATAAAGTAATTTATATATAATATATATACATATATATATATATATATATATACATATATATATACATATATATTTATATAATATATTATATTTATAAAATATATTATGTATTTAAATTATATAAATAATTTAAAAATATTTAAAATATATAAATAAATAATTTTTATAAATCAATAAAGGAATAAATTATATAAATATTTATAAATATATAATATATAAAGTAAATATATACATATATTATTATATATATATATATAATATATAGTTATATTTGTTTATATATTTAAATTATATAAATATTTTTAAGTTATATAAATAATTTAAAAATATTTAAAATATATAAATAAATAATTAGTTATTTATATATATATATATATTAATTATATATTTATTCCTTTCTTTATTTATTTATTAAAAATTATTTATTTATTTATTTATTTTATATTTTTATATTTTTTTTTATTATTATTATAGACTTATATAAATAAATAAATAAATAAATATATATATATATATATATATATATATATAATTACTTTATTTATATAATTTATTCCTTTCTTTATTTATTTATTAAAAATTATTTATTTATATATTTTAAATATTTTAAATTATGTATTAACAAAATTAAAAAATTATATATTTTAAATAATTATATTAATTAATAAAAAAATATTAAATAAATTTATAAATATATATACATAATTAAAAATATTTTTAAATTATATATTTTAAATATTTTAAATAATTATATTAATTAAAAAAATTAATAAAAATAAAACCTCCCTCTCTCTCTCTCTCCCTCTCTCTCTCTCTCCTCTCTCTCTGCTTTCTCTTCTCCCGCTTTCTTAAAACCACGAAAATAAATTTTAGCTCGTCTGCTTGATAATTTTATCGTCGGCTGCCATACGTCACAAAGACGACTAGGCCTATTTTACTAAAAAAAAAATTTTCGCGTTAAACCGCTAATTTAGAACTAAGCCTATTTTAAAATAATCTCATTCTCGGTCAGACGTCCCAAGTTAATAAAATCTAATGATGTTGTTATAGCTTTCTCCGCCTGAGAAAATCTCTGAGAAGCTAATTTTGTTATTTGGGAGTATAATGACTATCTCCTAACTCCCTAATGATAGTTGAGTTGATTAAATATATCAACTAGAGGGATAACTATTATCAAAATATTTAAGATATTATATTCAATATTCTCAAATTCAAAATCCTCAAAATATAAATTTAAGTCTGATCCTTTATTATCAAATTGATAGAGTCCACAAGATCTAAAATAATAAATTAAATGAATTAAACACGACTCTACATTATAATGCTTAAATTTAGGTGATGATGATCTTGATTGGGTCTGGATCGGGTCAATCTAATAAAACGCGGCTAATTGATATGATAGTAGATCTGATCCTCTATTATTAAGCTAATAAAGTCGATAGGATCCGAAACAATAAACTAAGTGATCAACACCCCAATGACGTGTTAATCAATATTTCAACTGTTTTTTAATAGTAATAATAATCTATTCAAATGCTAATGCCAAATCATTATTAAATGATCAAATACTAAAAAAAAAATATAAATTAAATAAAAAATAATTATTTAAATTTAAAGTAAAATCCATCCATCCACCCATTTGTTTGTCAAATGTGACAAAAGAAAACTTTAGCTCACAAAGGAGCTAATGTCAAATCAAGTATACAACTATGCTTACTCAAATAATCTCGCTAAGGACGCTATATATCCTCCGACCGCATTTTGGCCGTAAAGCACACATATAATGCACAGAGTCCGATTGGTTTGCCAAATGGTACCATTATATTACAATCATTATATGATGTTCTCCAATGATTTGAATTGTTAACCATATGGTATACTTGATAGGGGAAAAAATCCCTTTAAGGTAGACTTAAGTTTGTCTCCTTAGATAAACACCACCCTAAGTCTATAAGGCTCCCTTGAACAATGCAACCCATGGCTACTGACAAGGATCCTTCTGTCATGTTGGGTCGACTACCTCCTCTAACTAAGTAGACTAGGGACCGCGATAGCCGGGATGATGGAACCATGAGATCTAGATCAGGCGTGTCATCTTTCCCCCAACCATCCGCTTTAAGTTAAACATAATGAACGTCATAAATTATAAATTTCAAAACTCCACATGCTGCTACTATATGCCACACATTTAATGATTAGCCTTAATCGAAAGTTCTCTCTCAACATTGAGAGGTATAAATAATTATAGGTTCTTGTGCCTATAGGAAACTTGGAACCATATCTAAAGTCCTCACAAAATGAGGGTGAAATCTCTGGGTAGTGTCTTATTTACTATTCCATCTGCCTTCTGAAAATTTTACGCACTTTAAATCACTCTCTTCATTGAGAGGTCGATGGCGAATTTTGGAGCCTATAGATTTCTGGTGATTCCGCTAGGGAAGATTTCTCTTTCCATCTTTGGCTAGTCGAATTTGAGCTATAATAGAATGGAGCATGATAAAATTAAAATTTAAATTAATAAAATTAAATTTAAATCAATCATATTCTTATGACTAATTTGAGATATCGATGGATCTTCAGAACATTGATCATCATGCAACTAGGTCATAGAGCCAATATTCATCTGATTAATGTTGTAATCAATACTGAGGATGTTGGAGCTACTTTTCAATTTAGTAGTGTAGACTTCCTAGTCATTGTTGCTGCAAATAATCCTCTTCTTGAAGCACCTACATATTGTACACACCAACTTGTGCAAGGGAGGAGGACAACTGGAATGTCCACTACTGCTACTAAGGTTCCTCAAAAGAACCATTAAGAGAGTTCCTCATGAATAGACTACTTGTGAATCTTTCACATGAAAGGCATTGCCTATTCAGAGAAAGAAAAAGAATGAACTATGAGCACAGTCGCTGAATCACTAGCCATGTGATCGACTTGATACTAGAATTGTCTTTCACAATGAGTTTGAAAATCAAAATAGTGAAAGGAAGGCTAGTGATGTTAAGATTTTGGGCTCAATAGAAAAAGAAACAAGAAACTTTATCTACTATGAGCTCAGCAGTTGCTGCTTGAATCACTAGCCATGTGATCAGACTTGATACCAGAAGTGAGTGTTCCCACTCACAATGAGTTTGAAAATCTAAAATAGGTGAAAAGGAATAGCTAGTGATGTTAGCCTTTTGGGCTCAATAACAAATACCAACTCTTCAAGAAACAATTTGAAACTTTATCTACTGAAAGTACGAGTCCGATGGTTAAGGAAAAGGCCTTATGAAGAAGAGATATCAAAGGCCAATTATCGAGAAGCCAAGAATGCTCCACTAGAAACTACCACCGGTAAGAACTCAAGATCATTCTAAATAAGTTTTGCATAGTGAGCATCGGAGCGTGGCACTTGGACAAGACGTCAGAATTTGCTACCGAAGGTCCCGAGAAAGAAAAATAAATATGGAATGAAGCCTCGAGAAGAAGTCCTACGGTGAACATCGTATGAAACTGAACCGCATGTTCGGGAATCCCAAAGTTCTCAAAAAAATAAATAAATATGGAGGACAAAGCTTCAAGAAGAAGTGGCGACACAGAAGCTTCTTCATTTGGAAGCAAGCTAACCAAAAGGCAGCAAAGAAAGAGAAATACATAACTACGTGCTCAATAACCATTATTAAAATAAAAAAATTGTACAACTAGCTGTGAAACCAGAAGCGAGTGTTCCTACTCTTAATAGGTTTGGCAGCCTAAGATGGGCAAAGTGGAACAACTCTACTGGTCAAATCAAATAGTCCTTCTGGACTCGATAATGTCGGTTCAGCTTCCAAGAGGAAACTCTAAATCAGTATATGCAAGAGTGTATTGGGTCCTTAAAGTTGCTAAGGAGAAAGTACTGATGAAAATAAACTATTAAAGTCCTATCATCAAGGAGGCTAGAGTTGCTTCTCCAAGGAGACCTTCTCCTACAACACCGCCAAAATGTCAACCAATTCAAGTCCTGCACGATGAGTATCGAGGCGTGACACTTGGAACACAGGTTCAAGAATCCATCATCGAAAGGTCCTGTCAAAAAGCTAAGCAAATTTGGAGGCTAAAGTCTTAAAGTGAAACTGTCTTAAAGAAGGTCAGCGATGTGACATCCGGATTGTATTCCCATAAAATTGACTCCTGATGCACTAGTATTTGGAGCTAAAGTATTGACACTTGTAGTTGAACTACCTTCACTCTGAATAGCCATTCAACACAATCTCACTCAAGATGAGAATGTCCGTCTATGTATAGAAGAGCTTAATGCGCTTGACAAAGTAAGGCTCTAAGCTCAATAAAATTTAGAAGTCTATCAAGTGAGGACGTCCAAAACATTCAATCATACAGTATGTCCTCGAGCTTTACAAGAAAGAGAATTGGTCATGGTACTGAGAAGACTAATTATTCCTCACTGTCATTATATGTGTAAGTTTTACTTGAAAATTCTCTTGTAATACAAGAATGTATTTTCGAAATGAAGCAAAAATCCCCTATTAGATAAGGGTCATTTTTTAAAATTTATAGTAAAATGTCGCTCTCAGAGATAAAGGGGCCTTTCTATTATATTTGGATTGACATCGCGCCTAAGGCCGAGATCACCATATACATATTCAAATTATATATTCAAAGTTCACAAGTCTCAAAGTCTTACCAGCCAAAAAGTGAAATTTTCAAGTCTGTAAATTACAACAAATTAAGTTGAAAACACATCTTCCATCCATTCATTCAATCTAAGGCTTGAGTTGATGCATAAGGTCGGACTCAATATGCCCAAATAGGGCCGAGTTGTTGACAGATATTCTTACTCAACATGCCACAAAGGTCGCAGTAAGTGATCCCCTATCTCATTAGCCCGATGATAAAATCCTCCATCAATTGCTCAAGTCTAAGACTCAAGTAGGTGCATAAAGTCGATTCAACAAGCTCAAATATGGCCGAGTTGCTGACATGTTTGCTTACTCAATACGCCACAAAGGTCGTAGTAAGGGATCCCCCTACTTTGTTAGTTCAAAGACAAGAGCATCCAAATCTCTAAACCCATCCAACTTGGTGAGTTCAAGTCGCCCAGACTGGGAGATTATCTCTAATGGTCGTAAGGTCATTTTTTCAAAATCCAACAAAAAGATCCTCACTCAAGAAAGTACTAAGCTGAGTTTGGTATCAATATCAAATGAGAAATGTCAACTCCTTCAACAAGTCTGTTAAAGTAGAAAGTAAAGACCGAAGGAAACTCTTCCTTAGCAAGTCCAGCCAAGCAAAAAGTAAAGGACTAAGGAAGTCACCCCAATGTTCATACAAAGTCAAAGGCTAAACTAAGGGATTGATGTCATCAACATGTCGTTATGCGCAAATCACAGGACTGATGATTCTTCACCACTAACCCAACACAAGCTCTGAGGGCTAGGTCACCAGCAGACATCCTTCTATAAGCTCGTAGAAGCAGAAAGCTAGGGCAGAAGGTAATTTTGTATCACCTAATAAGTCTTCAAGAAAACTCAAGATTTTCCTCCATCAAATTCGTCAAGGCATGAAGCCAGGATAAAAGGAGACATCCGCTAAGGCACAAAGCTAGGATAGGAGGAAAATATAAATTTCAAATTTCGGGATGAAGTCTTCAACAAGTCCGTCAAAGCACAAAGCATAGGACTAAAAACATTTTCATCTCAACAACAAATCATCAACTCCGTCAAGTCCGCTAAGGCACAAAGCCAGGATAAGAGGAAAATACAAATTTCAAACTCGTGAGGAAGTCTTCAACAAGTCCCAAAGCATATATGACCAAATACATTTCAAATTCTCTCAAGATTAAAAGCCCTCCTATTGATAGGGTATTTTTATATATTTATCTAAGTCGACATCGCGGTTTCAAGCCGAGATCCTTAGATAAATATACATGATGATCGAATGAGCTACGTTATTTATATTAAAGAAGTTCAAACTCGTGATACATTGAAGCTAATCGAATCCCCGGTCGACAGAGTCTTTTTTATATAATCAAGTTTGTTCAATCTCTATGAAACAGAGGCCTTCTTGTATATATATATATATATATATATATTGTTGACATTGAGCTTTATGCGAGATCCTATATCCATAATTATTATTATTAAGCTGTGTTCTTGTAGAACAAAAGACTCCTACGATATAATTATGTCAATGACACATTATTTCGTAGATCCTTTGAGCTAATATGGCTGCGGTGCTTAGGGACGGATGAATCCAACAGAGTAATGTTTGAAATTCATGAAGGATTCTGTGGCGCACAACAGTCAGGTCCTAAAATGGCAACAAAAATTAAAAGAATGGGCTACTATTAGCCTTTAATGGTGAAAGACTGCATAAATCATGCTAGAAAATGTCACGAATACTAAGTCCATGGGGATCTCATTCATGAACCTCCAAATCCTCTACACTCAACAATAGCATCTTGACCATTCGAAAGTTGGGGCATAGATATAATTGGACCGATTGATCCTCCATCATTAGCAGGACATTGATTCATTCTAACAGCTACTAACTACTTCTCTAAGTGGGCCGAGGCCGCTCCATTTAAGGAAGTCACTACTGATCGAGTTGTTGACTTCTTCACTAATAATGTTGTCTATAGATTCAGTGTGTCACAACGAATCATTTCAGACAATGGTCCGGCTTTCAAGAGTGCAAAGATATACAGATTCATTAATCGGTACAAAATCGATTAGCAATATTCATCAATTTATAATTCAAGGGCCGATGGTTTAGCAAAGGCTTTCAATAAGATATTGGTAAAGCTGCTCAAAAAGATTCTCATCAACAATAAAAGAGAGTGGTACACTAAAATGATAGAAGCACTCTGGACATATAGAATAACTTATAAAATGCTAACCAAAGCCACTCCTTATACTCTAACATTTGGAGTTGAAGCTATTTTGCCACTAGAAGTTGAGTTGCCATCACTTCGAGTAGCTGTCCAATTCAATCTTACTCAAGATGAGAACACTCGCCTGCAAATGGAAGAGTTGGATGCGCTTGATGGAGTCAGACTTCAAGCTCAACAAAGTTTAGAAATTTACCGAGCGAGGATGTCCAAAGCATTCAATAGTTTAGTATGTCCTCGGACATTCCAGAAAGGTGAATTAGTTCTTATGCTAAGAAGGCCAATCATCCCTCATCGTAAGATCGGTGGTAAATTTGAAGCTAACTAGGAAGGTCTTTATGTCTACCAGCTTATTGACAAGAATGGTCAATGACCGATGCCATTAATCAACAGTCGATATCTCAAGAAATATCACAACTGACTATGGATAAGTATATAAATACTTAAATGCATCTTGCACTAGTAAGGCTTTCAACTACATATGTAATATCACTTGAAGATTCTTTCATAAAATGAGAACGCATTTTCAAGTTACTGTGAAAAGCCTCCCCCTATTAGATAGGGGGCATTTTTATATATTTAGCTAAGTTGACATCGTGCTTCAAGTCAAAATCCTTAGATAAATATCTGTATAATAATCATAACGAGCTTTATTTATTTATATTAAAGAAGTTCAAACTTTGTAATACATTTCAAACTAGTCTACAATCTCCCTATTAGACATGGGGCATTTTTTAGTTTTTATAAATCAAAGTTGTCCAATCATTCCATCCAACAGGAGAGCTTCTTGCATATGCATTCAGGTTGACATTGAACTTTAAGCCGAGATCCCTGAATATATCTATAATAATTATTATTAAAGTTGCAGGTCTTACAAGAATAAAAATAATCTGCTTCAATGCATGAAAAGACGATCCTAAATGTCAAAAGTTTCCCTCCAAGATTCGTCAAATGTCAAAGATTAAGTCAGAAGAACTCCTAATTTTCGAAGCTTCAATCAATTAAATTGGAAAAACATCAATATCTACATTTTCAAGTCTAGAACACGGATGGGTTCTAAAGGTTGAACTCAACAAGCTCACGTAGCGAGTTCCGACGCCTCTCACTCAACAAGTCAGAAGTTGTGGAAAGAGCCCATTCGCCTAATGACAAGACCGCCAAACCATCACAGCTTAAGTCAAAAATTTGAGTAGGTTCTAAAGGTCAGACTCAATGAGCCCACAAATGGATGAGTTGCTGACACTCTCCTCACTCAACAAGCCACATGAAAAGGCCGCAGTGAAAGAGCCCCTGCTCGTCAGTCCAATGATGATAGTTGTCCAATATCAAACCAGATCCAGCTTAGTGACTATAAGCAACCAAAATCTAAGAGATGTTTTCACTCAATCGACGGGCCAAGACAATCTGAGGAAACTCTCAATTTAGAGTTATCTCAAATCAATCAATATATTACCTACAAGGTGATATTCCAATTTATTTTCAAATGATCTGATCAAGCACAAAGCACATATAAAAGCCAATTCTCTCATCAAGTCCACAAAAGTACAGGACCGAGGAAGCGATTCCATAGTTCACACAAAGGTAATGGCCAAACTAAAGGAATTTCATAACTATTCAGTCTGTTAAAGCACACATTGTTAGGCCGATAACTCAATATCATTGATCCGATATGAGTCGAAGGTTGGGTCAATCAGTATGCCTTCAACGAGTCCATCAAGACTGGGACTTAGCATACACTTCGACAAATCAATATAGACAAATCGATCAATCCTTCATCAAAGCAAGCTTAAAGCTAGGGCAGAAGGAATTTCAAGTCTCAAAGCAAACAAATTAATTCCTCCATCAAACTCGATCAAGCATGAAGCTAGGGTCGGAGGAAATTCAAGTTTACAACACAAGAGAAAGAGGTCTTCAGCAAGCCCATTGAAGTAGAGAGTAGATGGAGAAGAACACCTATCTATCTGACAAGATGAGTCTGGCAAACCAGTCAATCCCATCATTTAGAATGTCCTGAATAAGGCAGCATACTAATGACAAATCCTATCAAAGTGTCATAAGCTAAAATGATCCAAGTCCTATGGTCAGCCTGAAAGGTCAACCAATTTTCAACAAATGCGACTCGCTCCATACACAAATCACATCTATTGGGGGGTATTTGTTGACCTCCATATATATGTCATAAGTCGAGTCAAGCTCACAAGTTGAATTTGACGGACTTCGGAAGTGACAAATGGCAATCGGGATCAAAATACATCACCAAAAATGGTTGAAACGACCTCTGATCGATGAACGGACTTTACCGTCGCATTTAGAACATCAATATTGATCAAAATATAAATATTACAAAATCTATTGAGCAATCGATTAAGTGCTCGAGCTATTAATGTGTTGACGCATATATTAGAGTCGAAGCTACAATATACCGAACGACTGCTCATGAAACCGATCGTTAGCTTCAAAATATCGAAAACTATCAAATGAGACTATTCACGCTCAATTCAGACGAGTTTGTGTAAATGTCGAATGATTTGAAGTGATAGCACGCAAATCGAGGATAAAATGCATGGGATGACACCAAAATCAACTCAAATGACCTCTCGAACAAACTTTGCCATTATGTTTAAAAGGTCGAAACTGGTCAAAATATAAATATTGCACAACTTGATAATCAACTGATCAAGCGGTCGAGTCGTTAACGCGTTTGCATGCATATCGAGGTCAAGAGGCACCGACACAACAAAATGACCTCCGTTCATGAAATTGATCAAGCTGTTAGCTCCAAAACATTGAAAACTATCAAATGAGACTATTCACACTCAGTTCAGATGAGTTTACGATCGTCGAATCGGGCGATAATGCACATTTTGAACCGAAAGTTCAATTCGACGTCGAAGTTGCTCAAACGACCTCCATTCATGAAACAGACTACGCCATTACATCTAGAACATCAAAATTATCTTGAATAGACAACCAATTTGATTAAGGTTTATGAGCTAAAAATTTTGTCGAGATTAGCATGCATTTTGAGATAAATCTATTTGATTATCTCTTAATCACATCAAGTCAATCCTTCGGAAAAGGTAGTCGCCCACTCCCATGCTTTCGCCTCTCATTCGACCAATAAGGAGCTGCCACCTCATCCCCTCCCGTAGCATACTTACACCTTCCCTGCTGCAAGCCGAACGGACAAGGGGATAGTCGAGCAAAACCTTCCTTAAGGGACGATCTCTTCTGCTACATGTGAAAACCAGATAATTCCTCTCTCTGCTCATCTTATCCTCACAAGTCAAGGAAGGCGAACACCCATCGCTGCTACACGGTGAAACCCTTCCAATGTTCCGATGTCGGGCTCTTTTCTTCGCTCCGCCGGAGCTGCCGTGGCAACTAACTGCCGGAATTGCTCAATCCTCCCATCTTGGACGGCGATATTCATCGCATCTCGCTCCTACTTGAGGGAGAAGGCCCCCAAGATGACCTCCAAGGGCAAGAAAGTTATGGTTAAAGGTCCTCAAAGTGGAGGGGGCAACGAGGCCGCCGATGATTCCTCTTTCACTGAAGATATGAGCGTTTCAGTTGAACACCCTACTGATCTTCTACCCTTCACTTTTGATCCTGCTAACGTCTGGCGGCCATCCTCTGTTCAGCATAACTAAGTCCTTCAATCCATTAACTTGCCAAACTTTGCTTTTCAATGCTACATTGCCTAGCACCCTTGCAGATTTTGCCAAGGCTGGCTTTCGTGAGCCACAACTTGTCCGCCTCGATGTGGAGACTAGAATAAGTCTTGATCTTAAGCTAAATTTTTTTTCTACATTAGGCAATGAAGAAAAGGTTGCTGCATTATTATATCTAGTTAGGGAAGTGATAAGTTCTGACCAACAGATCTTGATTTTTGTTTCAACAAAGCATCATTTGGAGTTTCTCAACTCTTTATTTAGAGAAGAGGGCATTGAGCCTTCTATCTCATATGGTAATATGAATAAGGATGCTCGGAAGATTCATATTTCCAAATTCAGGAGTGGGCCGAGCTGCTCGAGCAGGAAGGAAATGTACTGCTTATTCTTTTGCAACATCAGAGGATATGCCGTACCTATTAGACCTTTATCTCTTTCTTTCAAAACCTCTCGTGCGCGGAGGATGAGATTATTCATGATATGGATGGAGTTTATTCAATCTTGATCGAGCAATTACTAGTGGAGCAGTTTATGATCACTTTCCTACAATTTTGGGCCTTGACAGGATAAAAGAAATTATTGAAGGGTCAACAGAACTTACTTTTTGAAGTCTTGTTCTCATGCTTTTTGCTTGTATTCAAAGACAAAACCTTTACCTGAAAATGAATCCATCAGGAGGACAAAGGATTTACCTCATGAAGGTGTTCACTCAATTTTTAAGGATATATTGGGATCCAATGAACTGGTAACTTGTGCTTTTTTGAATGCTTGAAAGCATACCAAAGAAAACCATTTTAGAGGCGTAAAGCTGCAAAAAAAAAAAAACTTGCAGATGGAAGAGATTTGTTGTAGTTCGCCTTGTGCATCCTTGTCGTCCGTGTTGTGATTGTTCAATTAGTATTCTCTCTTCACATGCAGGCCTCATTATGCTCAGTAGATGTGATGAGTTTGAAGACCCCCTCTGTGTTCAGAAGAGCATGGCAGGTTTGAAGACTTCAACTGCGGTGTCGCAAGGCACCGACCGCTGTGCTTAGAAGAGCATGACGGGTAGGCCAAAAATAGTCCCTATGTAGCCCCTTATGTGGGGATGACACCGGGAGGCTGTCAAATTTGGACCGAAATGAAACTTAAAGAGAATCAAATAAAAATACTAATGAGCTTAAACTCAACTTAAATGAAACTAGTAAATCAAAGTTAAATCGGCATAAAAAGTATGTATATTTTATTTTATACAGATTTTTGAAGACCCCATTGCACTCAGAAGAGCGTGGTGGTATTGAAGATAATGATCGCGAAGTCGCGAACACCGATCATTGTGCTTAGAAGAGCGTGGAGGGTAGGTTAAACTAGTCCCCGATGTATCCCCCTACGTAGGGAAGACGCCAGGAGGCTATTGAAATACGGATTGACAGATGACTTAATTAATTTAATACAAAATAAACTCTAAGCTCAAAATTAAAATTTGAATTGAAATTGCAGGTGTTTGGAGACCTCATTATGCTCAGTAGAGCTGATGAGTTTGAAGACCCCTCTGCGCTCAGAAGAGCATGGCAGGTTTGAAGACTACAACCGTGGTGTCGCAAGACACCAACCACTGCGCATAGAAGAGCATGGCGGGTAGGTCAAAGCAGTCCCCGATGCAGCTCCCTATGAGGGGACGACCTCGGGAGGCAACCAAACTTTGGACTGACGGGAGACTTAAACTAGAACAAATTAAAGTGTTCATGAGTTTAATTTGAACTTATTTGAGTTTGATAAATTAAAGAATAAAACTACATATAAAATTCTAAAAATCGTTCAATAAGAATGATCTCGACAACTTGTTGATGATCGTGAATAAGACTTTTAACGAACTTGAGAATTCATCTCCTAACAAGAATAAAGTTCAAGTAAAGCTTATGATTATCTTGGTAGTTGCCTACGAGCAGAAACAAAACTTATAGTGGATTTGAAAGCTTGTCCTTCAATCAGAATAAGGATCAAATATAACCGTTCAGAGCAAAAAAGAATTTGAATGAGGCATGTGATGAGCTTATGAGTGATCACAGCTAAGTTTCATTGAAACTTAAAGAACTCAATGTGTCATGAACTAAATGCATACAAATGAATATTAATCTAAATAGTTGAACAAGAGCTAAAATGCCTACGCCACCAAATTCGCAGCATATCATACAAGCGCACAGAAGGCATTAATTAAGGCTTCAATTAAACTATCGCACGCATTATGAAGTGAGATCATAATACATCATCTCAAAATGTGTGCAAATAATTAAAGTTTTCAATGAAACGAAAAGTATATGCAGCACGAGGCAATCATATTTAAATTTATAGTATCGAGATACATATCAATAAACTAATGGGATGAGCCTTGCACACATTATGAAGTATGATTAAAATTTAAATTTAAAGCTTTCAAAGTATGCAAGTAATTTAAAAAAAAACCCACGTGGATCCCGACACTGTGTTGAATGCTTAAACTTAGTGTCTGAGGATGTTGTGCAGGTTGATTCCCGGTTGGGTCTACGGACTGGGTCCAGGTTAACAAAACCTAATGATGTTATTATAGGTTTATCCGTGTGAGAAAATCTCTGAGAAGCTAATTCTGTCATTTGGGAGTATAACGACTATCTCTTAACTCCCCAATAATAGCTGAGTTGATTGAAGATATCAACTAGAAGGGTAACTATTATCAAAATATTTAAGATATTATATTCAATATTCTCAAATTCAAAATTCTCAAAATATAAATCTATGTATGATCTTTTATTATTAAATTGATAGAGTCGACAAGATCTAAAATAATAAATTAAATGATTTAGACACCCGCATGGGCCCCGACATTATGATGAATGCTTAAATTTAGTAATGTCATGCGTTGATTCGGTTGGTCTTAAGACCGGGTCCAGGTTAACAAAACCTAAAAATTAAATGACGTTATTATAATATCTTCAATCTAATAAAACATCTGAGAAGTTAATTTTGTCATATGACAGTAGATCTGATCCTCTATTATTAAGTTAATAGAGTCGACAGGATTTGAAATAATAAACTAAGTGATCAACACCCCGATGACGGTCGTGTTAACTGAATATTTCAACCGGAGGGGTTTTCATAATAGTAATAATAATAATCTATTCAAATGCTAATGCCAAATCATTATTAAATGATCAAATATTCAAATAAAAAATATAAATTAAATAAAATTAATTATTTAAATTTAAAGTAAAATCTATCCACCCATCCGCAACTGTTTGTCGAAGGTGACAAATTAAGAAAACTTTAGCTCACAAAGGAGCCAATGTCAAATCAAGTATACAGCTATGCTTACTCTCATATAATCTCATGCTAGTAAGGACGTGGCCCATGTCCTCTGGCTAATGGCCGAGAGGCTCACATATTACACCGAGTCCTCGATCGATGGTTGCCAAATGGTACTATTATATTATTACACGATAGTCTGTATGTTCCCCAATGGCTCTACCATTTGAGTTGTGAATCATGTAGATTGATAAAAGCTCTCGTTAGGTAGACTTAAGCTTGTCTCTGACAAACACCACCTCGTGTCTACAAGGCTCCTTGAACGATGCAACCCATGGCCGACAAGGATCCTTCTGTTGGGTGGACTACCTCCTCGACTAAGTAGACAGGGACCGCTGAGCAAATGATGAAAACCATGGGATCTAGATCGGGCGCATCATCGTTTCCCCAACCATTCTCTTTAAGTTAAACATAATGAAGTTCATAAATTCTAAATTTCAAAACTCCGCATGCAGCTACTATATTCCACACATTTAACGATATAACGACTAGCTTTAATCGAAAGTTCTCTCTCATCATTGGGAGGGGTAAGTAACTATAGGTTCTTGCGCCTATAGGAAACCTGGAACCAGATCTAAAGTCCTACAAAATGAGGTGAAATCTCTAGGTAGTGTCTTATATACTATTCCATCTACCTTCTGAAAATTTCACCTACACTTTAAATCACTCTCTTCATCGAGAGGTCGGTGGAGAATTTTCGGAGCCTATATGTTCAAGTCATTAAGGATACTATATTGAATATGTTATTGGTGTTTAAACATAAGGAGGATTAACTAAGTAATTTTATTTTCCATTTGGATTACATCAAGAATTAACTTTAAGCTTAGATATTTTTGTTTTAATTATCAATGTTCTTACTAATCATTTATTGAATGACATGTCTTTGTGTTTTCTTTTTTGCTAACAATATTCTTCTTGTTGTTAATATTAGAGAGAGTTCAAAAAAACTTGAATTTTAGAGGTTATCCTTAAAGTTTAAAAGCTTGTACTCGAGTAAATCTAAAATAGAATATGTAGAGTGTAATTTTAATTGTCAAAGCTCTAGTGTTGGGGTTGTAACATTGGGTCTCAAATTTATTGATCAATGTGATGCAAATAGATGGGTGGACGTTATTAGTTGAATTCAAGTTGGATGGTTCAAGAGGAGGAAATGCGGAAAAAAATTTTATAAGATGGTGATAAGACGCAATGCTTTTATGTTGCAAAATGTTGACCAATAAAAGAGAAGTATAAAATTAAGTGTTGCAAAGATGATAATGCTCAAGTGGATGAGTGGCTTTACACTTAGAGCTGATGCATACTATGGAAATTATTATCTGTATCCATTCATTTTATTACCAGTTATCACCAAAAAAATCGATACATGCCATCACTAATAAAGCTAGTGTATATCATAAACATTTATTTCAACTCCCAAATCAACATAAAGATTTATATTGGACTTCTTAGCCTATGATCTCCTCTTCTCAAAGAATATTGAATAAACATATCAAAAATAATATTTTGAATATAATCCCAACACTTAAGGCTCCTTTAACTCCTACCATAGAATACATTTATAATTCATATAATTTATACTATATATCTATCTATATATATATATATATATATATGTATAAACTCTTTCTTTCCCCCAATTATGGAGGAGCCTACAATTTATAATACTAGATCATTTTAGTTGAACCAAGTCCATTTTGATTTTTCACATAAAACTAATCTTTAAAAATATAATTGATGAGATTTAGATAATTTTAATTTTATGTAATTATTTATATCACAATTTTGTAAATGGATTAAACAACAATAAGATGGTGACAAGGATCCATGACTTAAAAATAATTTATTGATAAGTCGCATGAGGTGTTTATATAACATCAATTTTTTATTTAATTTTTCTTAGAATATATTATTTTTCACATAAAAGTAAAATTAGTCTACAAGTCTCTCAGAGCCAAATAAAAAATTAAAAATAAAAATAGATCAGCAAATCATTAGGACATTATAGTTTACATGGCTTCATTCATATTTGACAGGATACTGTGATAGGGCTTATATTTTTATTGGAAATATTAAATAATTTAAAATTGAATCTGTCTTAACCTGCCAATATGGATGACTTTAAAACAATTTAGAAGACAAAATAACAACATAAGCAAAGCGAGGGCTCGAGTGGTAAATATTTCGACTTTAATGACTGGAATCACGCTTTCTCGAGAGTTCGCCACTGCTTATAAAAGGAGAAATTATTACGTGCGGAGACCAAACAGGGCTTTGTTTCCAGACGCCAATCCGATCTGAACACGTGTCCACATTAAAATTTTATTTCTTGACTTTACCATGCAATAACGACGTTTAATGCTACCGTTAAGGGGACCGATCCCACGTCAAAATAATGGGATTGGACATGCTGGATAGTGTGATGCTTTGAGATTTTGTGCTGGCTAAACTCATTTGAATGTCGAGAGAAATTTAAAATATATAAAATGAATTTATGGCACTTAAACAAAGAAAAGCATAATTAGATTTGTTGGGGATGAACTTGAGAGAAGAGAAATGAAAATCTCATTTCAATTGAAAAAATTGTGAAGAGAGAATGAATTTCAGAATGAAAATGATCTCAAATATGAATGATTAATAAATCCAGATATATATATATATATATATATATATATATATATATATATATATATATATATATATATATATATATATATATATATATATATATATATATATATATATATATATATATATATATATATATATATTATTTTGAAATTCTTAGTGATCTTCTTCAATTTTTTTTTAAATAAATATTTCCTATAATGTTAGATTCTTTCTGATGAGGATTTAGGGCTGTTTTTTTTTTTTTAGTTTTTCATGTGTACACTCTGGAGTGTACATCTTATTTTTAAATTTAAATTAGTGTGGGACTTTCAATTATGGATCTTAATCCTATTATAAGCTGTTTTGAGCTCTTTCCAGGAGGATTTGGGCTATTTTGGTATAGTTTTCTGGAGTGTACACTGTGTAACTTTTAAAATTTAAATATCTTTGTGACTTCCAATTATGAATCTAAATATTATTATAAGCTATTTTGAGTTCTTTTTAGAAGGATTTGAGCTACTTTGGTGCAGTATTCTAGAGCTATAGATTCTGAGTGTAAACCATTTTTTTAAAATTTAAATAACTTTATGATTTCTAATTATGAATCTAAATGCTATTATAAGCTATTTTGAGTTCTTTCCAGAAGAATTTAGGTTATTTTGGTGTAGTTTTTCATAGTGTACACTTTAGAGTGTGCACCTTATGTTTTAAATTTGAACCATCTGGGGACTTCCTATTATGGATCCAAACTAAAGCCTACAATCCTCTCCAATTGACTAATTGAACATGAACCTCAACCAAACTTCAATTCCTCTTACAAACCGAAATAGGGGACCCATCTCTCTGTTCCAACTCCCTCAAATCTCAACCAAACTTCAATTCCTCTTACACACACCATCCCCAGTTCTCGTCGAGCAAGAACGAATTGTTTCCCAAGCTCTTCGACCATCGGAAGCCCAAGTTCGATCAAAGTTGAGCTCCAAATCGTTGGATCGTAGCCTCCCGAGCGATTGGCGAGGAATTGATCCAAGTGCTAACCAGCAGGTTTCGTCTCCACTAGACGAAGCTTCCTTAATCGAGTTCGCCACCGGTCATTAGCATCGGTGAGATAATTCCATTAAAATTGAGATTTTGCAAAAATAGGTTGGTCCTTTATGAAGGAAATGTGAATGTCTTGAGATCTTAGTCAATCTCTTCGATGATGTGTGAAGGTGTGGGATCATTTTGAGTTGATCCAGCTCTGAGCTTCGATAGAGTGAGGGATGGCGAACTCATCTCTCATTGTTCGTGAGATGATATATCATGCACGCTTATGTGATCGAATGGGACGGATGATTAGATCTAGATCGAATCAATTAAACCCTTAAGAACCGAGGTTTAATCCTCCATCCGATCTTAGATCGGACAAGGGGATTAAAACGATCCACCGCCACATGGGCGCCGGAGAGCATTAAGTAACCAATCTCATGGTGCCACGTGAAAAGTGTGTTGTTGTGGTGTTTGTTTTCGATTTATGTGTATGGGGGACACCACACAGATCTAAGGGTGTACTTAGGGCTGTGGGACATAATCTCCTGCATTGGGATAACACATTTGTGGAACTCCAAGCAATGCTCCACCTAAGGCATGTCATGGAACCATGGATGTATGAATACAAAGGCATCAATGTGGAAGGGGACAACATTAATGTGTTGAATTATATGAAGCAAAGTATGAAGGATGTGATTTGGAGAGGCAGACCCCCGGATAGCCCAGACATATGTTTTCTGAAGAACTTCCACCTGTGAGCTCACCGCCACCGGCCTCGATGAACAGTATGATTTATGTCAATAAAATTTTCAAGGCGATGGAATAGTAGATAAGACACTACCAGATTTCACCTCATTTTGATGGACTTTAAATGGTTTCAGGTTTCCTATAGGCGCACACACTTATAGTTAATTACCCCTCCCAATACTGAGACATAACTTTCAATTAAGGCTAGTTATTAGATCGCTAAATGCATAGCATATAGTATCAGCATGTAGAGTATAAAATTGTGAATTTATGAAATTCATCATTTCAACTTAAAGTGGATGGTTGGGGGAATGATGGTGCGCACGATCAAGATCCCATGGTTCCATCATCCTGGGCTGTCATGGTTCATAGTCTACTTAGTCAGTCGAGGTAATCGACCCAACCTGACTAAAGAATCTTTGTCAGCATCCATGGGTTACGTCATCCAAGAAAATCTTGTAGACTTGGGGTGGTGTTTGTCTAAGGAGACATACTTAAGTCCATCTTATAACATAGGGCTTTTTTTCCTATCAAGCAAACTCATAATCATCATGTAGAATTTTATTGGTCAAACCATGTGAATAAATGACACGCTACATTCTTCGGCATGAGATTGATTGACCAACATAGAAATACACTTGACTTAACATTGGCTTCTTTGTGAGCTAGAGTTTTCTAAATTTGTCACCTTAAACAAACAATTGTGGAAGATGGGTTGAGTAGAGTTTGCTTTAAGTTTTTATATTATGAATTTCATTTGAACATTTAGGGTTTAATAACTTATTAAATTTAATAATTGGATTGATACATGATTTAGTTTAACTTGCTCTGGAATGGCAATCACATTTTAATGGTAGTATCCCCTCTAGTTGAAATCTTCATTCAACGCATCCATCATCAGGGTAAATAAGTCTGCTTAACTATTTAGTTTATTATTTCAGATCTTGTCGACTCTATTAATTTAGTAATAGGAGATCAGATCTAGATCTATATGAATTTTGAATTAGAGAATATTGAAAATAAATATCTTATATATTTTTGATAATAGTGACCCCTCCGGTTGATATCTTCAATCAACTTAGCCATCATTGGGGAATATACATTGTCAACTCTGCTTGCCTGTTAGCAGAGGATTGGGTCAATAGTTAAAGCTTGTGATTATATTTTTCATATCAAAATAGAGAGCTTAAGATTTAAATAAAAAATTTCTCTCTCAAGACCTTTGATGGTCATATGCAAATGTAAAAATCAAATCACCCTTTAGTAATTGAACATTTGATTTACAATTAAACTTGCTAACGCTGATCCTAATAAGGAGGTGGATTAGATTGGTTAAGTGAGACTTATGACTTCACAATATAGATAAAGCGACCCTATTAAATTTATTTTGTGAAATTTATGAAATTTGCACATTTTACTAGACATAATATACTTTAAGTTTATTTAGATATGCACACTTCTCAAGGTAATATATTCAAATTTATTTCATTTCATTATATGCATCCATGATTCATCTTATTTTTTGCTTGAATCTTGAGGTAGTGAATAAAAAATTTGGCTACCTCGTAATGTGTATACATTTTAATTTCATTTGAGCATAGCTGGCCACTCGTGCACATTTTAGCTCAATCTATATGAAGCTTACATCGAGATGCATGTAAACTTCATTTCAATAAGCTGCTTACACATATTTTCAGGCATTTTACTTGAGTGTATTGGCTTTATAATGCATGTAAGACTCATCACTTTATAATATTTACATGCATCTTGGTGTGATAGACTTGTATTTATAGTTGCTTTGAAGTATCTGCAAGTATCTTAAAAGCAGCTTGATATAGATGTCCATTTAATATATTGGGCTTTAGGTTTGATAACCTCGCTTCATGGTCATTTAAGGTTCTCTTAATCATCTCAATATAGATTGCCAAACAATCAGATATTCAACAAGAAGTTACATTCATGCTCATTAGGAGGTTGCCAAATTTTGTCCTCTCTCTTAGGTGAGTTATCAAAATGTTATATAAGTTCACCTTCAAGCTCGACTTAAGTTTTGTTCTTTGCATAAAAGGATCTTTAGGTTTGATGCAAGTCTTTTATGTCTTAAATGAGTTTCAAGCCTTACTTATATTGAACCCAAATTCTCCTAATGACTTAGGGGCACAATATAGTATAGTTCAAACATTTATCAAAATATGTCAATTATGCTTATTAGTGACTTATTTAATTTTGCTGTTGCTTGCAAGCATATATTCAAATTATGCTCTTGCATTAGAAGAATTCTCAAGGCTCTATCAATTCACATTTGTTTGACTTTTGTTCATGCTCTTAAATGAGCAACTTTATCTCATTCTTGCTCGTAAGCAAGCTATTAGGTTTAATTTCTATTCATAGAAAAGCTATCAAATTCAATACAGCTTTGCTTCGAGTCCAATTAAAGTCTCATTAATGTATAAATTAAACGGCTCTCAATGTCACCACAAATCTCATTTAATTTTTATTCTAATATGATTTTTGCAAGTTCATTCTTCATTTTATGAGTGCGCATTTTGATTTAATATCAATTTTGACTTCAATTTAGATTTCAAATATTTTTTTATTATCCCTTGTTGGTCCATATTTTGATAAAATTTTGGCAACATCTCCCCTAATTGAGGAGAATTATACCAAAACCAGACCTACCCGCCTGTCTAAAAAGACATGCATGAGTGGTATTTTACAACACCGCGATCGTAAATCTTCCAACCTACCCGCCTAAAGAGACGCGCATAGGCCTTCAATCACCTACATGAAATCAAATACACTATATTTTCGTACATTCACATATTTATACAATACAAATGACATAATCACAAAATCAATGAGGATTGATGATGAAATTTGCAAAGCCTCTTTTTTTTTGGATCTTTTGCTATTTTTTTTATCTCGTCTCTTTCTCTTTTTTTGGCTTTTTTTCGTAAATTAAAGAGAGAGAAGGTGTGTGAGTGTTGGATTTGGAGGAGAGATAGGATGGGAGACTGTTGTACCGCAATGGAGTCTCTACTATGCTGGAGAGAATAGGAAGGAAAAGAAGAGCTTGACTGCTGTTTGGGATAGATGAAATGGGAGACAATGGGAGATCGCTCGGTTTTCTGTTGTCGAGATCTCTTGTACCACTCGAGATGGACGGGAAGGGAGGAAGAACTGAGAGAGGTAGCTCGTTCGGCTCGCACGAACGAAATGAGAAAGGTTTTTAATCGCTCGGTTGGCTGGAGAGGGACAAAATGGACGGACTATTTGGATGATAGTATTGACCTCCATCCATATTCCATAAGTTCAATTAAGCTCATAAGATGTCGATTTTGATACAACAACGAAAATGCAAATCGTTGATATCAAAATTAGTTGAAATAGCTCGAAATTAAGTCATCACATTCAAATAAAATTGATCATAATATATATATATATAATATATATATATATATATATATATATATATATATATATATATATATATATATATATATATATTCAACCATCAAGAAAAAATCCATCGCCGAAATATATCGAGGGGAGACTACGATACGCTCTAATGATCTCTGCTCATAAAATTGATCGTTGTTGAAAAACATTGAAATTTATCAAATGATCATTCGGATCAATTCACGTACGCGAACGCCGAAATGTCAAGCAATAATGCATTTTATTTTAAAATAAAATTGATCCGATTGACGCTGAATCAAACCGCCTAATCATAAATGACACCACCATCAGAAATCAAAATATAATATATATATATATATATATATATATATATATATATATATATATATATATATATATATCATAATAATGTTATTGCAAAAAGTTTAATTAAGATTAATTTAATTATTTAAAATTCACAGAAAGAGGCCTTTATAAATACTCTCTTTATACCTAACCCTAACCCAATTCGAGCCCTTTGACAGCCGCAACTCCCTTCCCTTCATTCAATTTCCTTTGGATCGAACAGCAGTCGAACGAGCCCTCGTTTTGTTCAACTCTGCTCTCTGCTTGCGTGAGTTCCTCCTTACTCCTTGTTCGCACGCGAGTAGCCAGGCTTTGTCTGTGATTCTCGGCCGAACTCCCCCTTCCCGAGCCCTCTCTCAGTTCATCTATTTCTCCCTCCCATTCGTGCGTGAGAAGCCGAACAAGTCCTCACTGAATGGCCAAGCCAAACGAGTCCGTCTCTCATGTGTCCATCTCACACAATCCAGCAGGACTCACCTTCTTTCCCCTCTTTTCATTCCATCCGAGCAAGCTGAACAGCCGAAGGAGAACTCTTCCTCCTCCTGTCTATTTCACGCAACCAACCGAAAGCCTCCCTGTTCTCTCAGTCGAAACGAAGAACTCTTTCTCCAAACCAGATGAGCCACACGAGGCATCTGAGTTTCCTCGGCTAAGTCTCCAAACACAGCAAGTTATGGGCTCGTCCCGTCTCTTACAAGTAATCTCTGTGAAATCTGCTGCTTCTTGTTAACATAGCAACAGTCGGTCCTTCTCGTGCTTTTGGCTATGGCCGTTCCACATTTCAGTAGCTATCTTGCTCATTCCCTTCAGCAAATCTGCATGCCTTTCTTTTTTTTTCCCTCTTCCCTGTGCTTTTACTTCTTTGTTATGTGCTTAGATTGGCTCACTTTCTAGCCTACTTCCTCATAACCAGATTTCAGCCAAGGTAAAATTAGAAGGTTATATGTTTGGTAGAGCTTAAAGTGTATATTTGCTGATTATATTAGTTGAATCCTGTTCATATCTTGCTATCAAAGGAACATTTTCTTGATGTGTTTAGAAGAAAGAAGAGAGAAATGAGGGTTTCAAATTTTACATAGAAATTGGAGTTTCAACTAGCTGCTAACATTTAGGGTAAAATCCTGTTTAATTTGCTGTTATTACTCGCTCATTAAATAGCCACCTTGTTTGGGATTTACATGTTATTGTTTCTACATGATTTAAAGTAATCTTTTATAGCCTGTTTACATGAAAAGTTTTGTTTTATCCTCCCATTACACTATTTTACTGATTAGCACAATACAAGTTAGATCCAACTTGGATTATGATGCGATTTTCAACACTTAGATTAGTGTGTAAAAATGTAAAATTATGAGAAATGCTAAAATTATAAGTACTCTTATGTCGCTCTAAGAGAGAAATTTATTAAACCTAAGTACTCATGATACCGCTGATGGCGGAAACCAGGATATCTCTTATAAGTATTGAAGCTTATACACGCTTTTCTAAGCATGGTGGGTTTGAAAGACTTCTTAAGCCATAGTGTCGCAAAACACTAACTATGCACACATTTTTAAGCATGGTAGGAAGCTTCTAACATTCCCACGTAGCCTCATACAAGGGAAGACGGAGGTCCAAAATTGAGACTAAGCTTAATTAATTTAATGTAAAATGAACTATAAGCTCAAAATAAAAATCTGAATTGAAATTGCGTGTTGAAGGCATATGCATACTTTTTTTTAGCGTGGTGGGTTTAAGACTCTGCCGTGTAGTCGAATATATCGACTATGCATGCTTTTTTTAAGCATGGTAAGAAGACTATAACACTCAAGCAACCTATAATGACGATGTCGAGGATTCAAAATTTCATCAAAAATAGAAATTGATATTAATGAAAATGAAATAATTAAAGAATAATATTTGAAGCTTAAACGAGTAATAAGATCAATACTTGAACTAAGTATAATATATTAAGCTGCTGAGACAAGATTAGACTCACAATCATCTGTCTGCCAATAGTCTACAACAAATTAGATGTCTATCCAATGCAAGTAAAATACTTGAATGAATGAGAAATACATTGTGCCATGAAACATTCAAAATAGTTGAAGTTGAACAAAAACTACAACAACATACGCCACCGGATTCAAACATATCGCATGAACGTAAGACGTTAATTAAGGCTTCAATTAAACTATCGCATGCATTATGAAGTGAGCCTATATTCACATTGATCATCTCAAAATGTATGCAAATAATCAAAATTTTAATGAAATGAATAGTACACAATCATGAGGCAATCTCATGCTCAAATTCATGATATCAAGATTCACTTAAATAACTCAATGGAATTGGATTTGCATACATTACGATGTATGATTAAATTACAAATACAATGCCTCAAAAGTGTACACGTGTTCAAAATACCAGCATGGGCCCCGATACTACGCTGAATGTTTAAACTTAGGCGGATGTTCGGGTTGATTCTCGATTAGTTCTGAATAGGTCCGAGTTAACAAAACTTAAAAATCTAATAAAATATTATATGAATTTCAACTTAGTGAAATATCTAGTTTAATCTTATATGATAAATAGATTTGATCATCTATTATTAAATTAATATAGTCGATAACATCTAGAACAACAAAATAATACATCAACCCTGATGATGGCTATCTTGAATGAAAATATCAACCCAATGGGAAACTACCATCAAAATATGTTTAAAATTTCAAATCAAATTAATATAAATTAAATATCAATTCAAAATGAAAAATTTAATGAATTATTAAACTCAAAATGCTTAAATGAAAATTATTAATATTTAAAAACTTAAAGCAAAATCTCCATTCACCTTCCAATCATTTCATTTGAGGTGACAAATCAAGAAAGTTCTAGCTCAAAAAAGAGCCAATGTCAAGTCAAGTACACAATTATGTTTACTCTCAAACAATCTCATACTAAGAAGTGACGTATCCGTGTCCTATGTCGTGATTTGTGGCTCCACATATTATTGTTATGACTAGAGTCCGATAGGTACGCAAATGACATCATTATATTCGCCATTGCAGTTATATGTTCCCCAATTGTTTTGTCCTTTGAGTTGTTAACCATAGGTGCACTGATAGGACAAAAGTCCCTCATTAGGGGACTTATACTTGTCTCCTTAGATAAACATCATCCTAGGTCTACAAGGTTCCCTTGAACGACATAACCCATGACTGACAATGATCATTCGATCAGGTTAGGTCGACTACCTCCTTTGACTAAGTAGAATAGAGATCACAATTATCCGGGATGACAAAACCATGAGATCTTGATCGGACGCATCATCATTCCCCTAACCATCCGCTTTAAGTTAAAGGATTAGTGATCTAATGAGTAGCCTTAATCAAAAGTTCTCCCTTAGTATTGGGAGGGGTAAGTAACTATAGGTGCTTGCACTTATAGAAAACGAAACCATATCTAAAGTCCTCACAAAATGAGGCAAAATCTCTTGTTTATCTACTATTCATCTCCTTACGAAAGTTTGACATAAATCATACTCTCTACATCAATAGATCGGTGGCAAATTTTTGGAGCCCACAGATAGCTTGCTCAACTCACCTATTGATCGAGATGAGAGAGAGAGAGAGAGAGATGGAGGGTGAGTCTCGCTCGGTTGTGTGAGGCAGACACACAAAAGGGAGAAACGAGCCATCTGAGATGAGGAGGAGCTTGCGTGATTCGATCCAGAGAAAATCGAATGAAGGGAAGGGCTTGCAACTGTCGAATGGGAATGGAGGGTTGTGGGAGTGTTATATCGTCTTAGGGTTACATGTAAAGAGGTATTTATAAAGACCTCTTTGTTTAATTGTTTAATTAACCCTAATATGGACTTATATGACAAAATTATTATATAGGCTATATATATCACTTTTAGGTTATTCCGATATTTTGGATGCAACGGCGGTATCCATTTCACGATTGAAGGCCGTTTGGTTCAAGTCGACGTCGAATCAGATCAATTTTAGTACAAAATTGCGCATCGTCGCTTCAGATCGCTCAATATTCGAGTAGACTCATCTGAATCGAGCGCGGACAGCCTCGTTTAATAGGTTCGATATTTGAATTACGATCAATTTCACAAACGCAGGCCGCATCATCGCGTCTTTCAACTCTGATATGCGCGATGACACGTCGACGACCCTCCTTCTTGATCGTTCGACCTTCGGATTGTGCAAGATGTATACTCTGATCAATTTCACATTTATGACGATAAAGTCGCTCATCGACGTGGTCATTTTGATTGATTTCGACGATGTCAGCATTTCGTTCGATTTTGCATTGTCCGTCAAATTTGTTGTGACTGACCGACGATGTAGCATGTATGGAGGTCAACACCACCATGTCATATTCGCATATGAGTAGAGACAACAACAGCTGATTTTTGTTCGAAATTGCTAAAGGTATATCCTTTCTGTGATTAGATAGTGATATTGATGCTATCCCTCCAAATTTTTTTATAATTTTGGAGGAAGATAAATCATACATTGTAGCTTCTTAGCTTTGCTTTTTTAAACCTTTTCTTGTACTTATTTTATTATCAATCCAAATCCATACTTCAATATAAAGACATACAAGAATGAGCTGTGGATAAAATCATAAAAGTCAGAAAATAAAGTCAAAGCTATTTCAATTGGATGCTTGGCAAACTTTTCATCCATTGACAAGTAAAATGACGTAGATAGTCCAAAAAGTTGAGCTAAGTAGATCGGACAAATCCAAATAAAGTTCTTAACATAGGAAAGAAGAATATTTTTATTTTAATCTCTTGTTCTTTTTTAAGTAACTTTTACGTATATAAAAAATGAAAAACTAAATATACGTATAAATATCTTGGATATATTAAACATGACATTTTAATCCATAGCAACCAATCGAATCAGATGAATTCGCTACAATCATGAACTCATAGCAAATTCACTAATATTTAAAAGCTAACAACTTCACCTAATATAATCTTGTGGAGGCTTGACAGACAAAGTTCATGTATTTTAAATTCTCTACTTTAAAAGCTTTAATAACTTTTCTCTCTAAATTATACTGAATCTCCTTTCTCTCTCTATTTATTGTTTTATATCTTGTGATTCTTGCGAGGACCACTTTATTGTCCATAAACAATTTTAGGTTCAACATATTTGATATGCGTTTGATTTGCCCTTTATTTTATACTCATCAATACTTAATGTAACATTTGTGTCCTTATCTTAGTTGCCCTTTATTTTATACTCATCAATACTTAACGTAACATTTGTGTCTCCTTATCCCATAAATGAAGGTATCTTTTATCGAACCATGTGAATTTGATGTATGTAATTGTTTTTTATGGCTATATATCATATCTTATGGTTAATTTGCTTTCTTTTAATTCTAATGCAACATTGAACATATTTAATATCTACATAGCAGGAAAAAAAAACAAAGGTGGTAACTTATGAGTGATAGGAACAACAACAAAGTTTTTGTAGGAATCCACATTGTAATCTCTAATCACTGCAAGAATTTTGAGTTATTGAATATTCTGCTTGAAAGCATTGATATTATTTAATTGATATTCATAGTTTTACTCATATTTACTAAAATTTTAGGACTTAATCATGTTAACAAAAGTTTAGGGGCCCTTTGGGATCACTTTTGTTTTTTATTTTGTATTTATATTATTTTTAAAAATATATTTATTTAGAATGTTTTTTATGTGATTTTATTTTTTATTTTTAAAAATAAATAATATTATTTTTAAAAAGACTCAAAACATCTAAATTATATTATTTTGAATATTTTTTAAAAAAAGTAAAGCATAAACTAAACAAAACTAATATACAAAATAAAAAATAAAAAATAAAAGTGATCCAAATAGCCCCTTAGATTTTTGAAATAAAAAAAATTCCAAGATTCAAGATATAATTTTGATTATAAACAATAATAATATGATTGAATTTAACTTGAAATTAATGTTACATATACAAAATTATTTTATATTTATTTTAAAATAGTCTAACAATTATGAGGTTATTTATAATTAAAATTTACATTAAAATATAATGATCATTTTTTAAGATTTTTTATATAATAGATGATAAGGCATTGTATCTTGCTCACACGAAGCAAAAATATATCACTTGCACTCACATAAGATCAAAGACCTAGCTATCATCTTAGCCCTATTTGCCACGTGTGAGGCACTGTTAGAGTGCCATACTCGACAGTATTTGAGGCATCATCTCGATGATGACATGTGCTTACTTTTGTTGAATTAAAATAAATTTATTGTTTTAATAAAGAAAAAAATTCTAGACACATTTTAAAAAAAATAAAAGATATGTATATATACACACACCACATAATTCTGAAGCATTTATATATATAACGCATGTGTTAAAAATTTATAGCGGTAGAATAAATTTCACTTTAATTTTGTATAAATTCAACGCACAGATAATGTAGAATGAATAAAAACTGATTTTATAAAAACTCAAAAGAGGAAAACATTACGGGGCCTAGCCCAGTAAAATATTCCACTATATATCAGTTTCAGAGTACAACGTTTCAGTTTTCTCGATGATGAGATTACAAAATTGTATATGAGAAAATTTGACAATGGGAATATCAGAATCATGTGATAATAACTATGCAACAAAGGTTGCGTAACAATGGTTGTGATTGAGCGGTCAAGAGGTCGGCCGACAGGTGATGGCCGGTGGGAGATGGCGGAGATGGTCATCGAGAACGCGGTGGCAACGGACCGAAATGGTGGTCGCGTGAGTGAGCAGTGGCCAGCGATAGCATGGCCATGCGGGTGAGGCGACGGCGATGATGGTGGTAATGGCGTGGCGGTAGTGGTCGGCAGCCGCAATCAATGACCAGTGGTCACGGCGGCGACTACGAGGTCGGGCGGCGATGACACCGGCGCAGTGATGGGCGATGACCGCAACGGATCGCGATGCAGCAGTGATGATGCCGGCAGGCGGCTGACGGGTGCAAAGTGATGATCAGCGGTGATGGCATTGCCGCATGATGCCGGTATGATAATGACGACGTGGTTGACGACGACGATCGGCGGTGGCCGACGGCCGGCAAGACGGGCGGTGGTTGGGCCGATGGCGGTCGGCATCGAGTGGTGCAAATGATTATGCTAGAAGATTTTCATGCTTTAGAGCTCTCTCTTCTTTAGCTTTAAGCTCTCAGAAGAATGAGAATGAGATTAGAGGAATGACATTTTTGTAAATACATGCAAAATCCAAACCACTCTATCGGATGACTCGAAATGATTTCCTTGATCATCTAATGTATTTTAAGTATTTGGATTGTCAAATGAAGTCAAAATCAAGAGATCTTGGGCTTGTTAGATCTGGATCGTCAAGACGCTCGATTTGATCATAAACACTCCATATTTAGGAACTATTTAGGATTTAACTGAGATCTCAAAGTTTCTAATGATATTTTAAGTGCTTGATCTAGACCAGTTTTGACTTATTATCAGATTGCTTTTGACATCAAGATTCGGGCATCGACTAGTGGAATTTTTAGTGTCATATCAATTGTCCCACTCTTTTCGGATGACATTATCTCTATCATCCAAAAATATATGCCAAATAATAACAAATTCTTCAATAAAATTTGCGGGTTCATTGACTATATAGTTTGAGAGAATATATCTTCATATGTGCACAAGATTATGATTACGAAAGAGGGTGCGAGCGAGTGCGTGTGCTCGGGTGGCTCCGGTTAGGGGACGCTTGAGCTGGCGCAGTGCGGGCTGCTGGGTGGTTTAGCCCACAAGATGCCTGTATAAACGACGCCGATGAGCATTTTTTTCAATTTTTCAAAATTTTTTTCCGTGTTTTCCATTTTTTAATTTTTTTTCCTTTTTGCCCCTATAATGGGCCTATAAAAACCCCCCTAGGGTCAAGTAAGGAAACACAACTCCCATATGCTCTAGTGTTCGTCTGCATAGGATGAGAAATCATCTAGCAGAAGTTCAAGGGCTAGAGTTAAAAAATAATTTTTTTCTTTTCTTTTTGTCAGTGAAGTTCTGACCTTTTTCTTAAGAGAAGGTTATTTGCTTTGCTGATCAAGACTCGTAGCTCATACGACGAGGCTCCGATTTTCCCTCGAGAGAGGCCTCAACTGTCCTCGTTGGACCAATCGGGTTTAGGTATCGAGGCGTAGTTCATATGGGCGAGGTTCCTGGCTTTTCCTCGAGAGAGCATCAAGGCCCTCATTGGACCCACTGTGCTCGAGGGGAGGTCAGAAGTTCATAGGCGCTCCGCCCTCGAGAGAGGTCATCAAGCCATCGCCGTGACCGGGTTGAGGCGATCATATGATGAGGCCCGCCCCAGAGAGAGGCATCAATTGTCCTCGCCAACAACCGGGTTCGAGGCGAGGATCAGATCATCCTCCGCTTTTCCCTCGAGTGATATCAACCGCCTTCATTTGACCGACCGGGTTTGGAGGTGATCAAGGCCGCAGTTTAGTTGATTTTCTTAAAACTCCAATGGTTGACAGGTGGTGGGGAAGCATTGATTAGGAACCATACCTCAAAAAACTGAAATTTTGGATAATTTTAGAGTGTCATTCTTTCATGTTACTTGCCGTTGACTTGTATGGAATGTAATCAATCCGGATTTTTTGACATCCGGGTTGTTTGTCAAAGTATTACTTAATGACATTAACTTGTATATAAGAGGTTGAATTGAATTTGCTAAGGATTTTTGACTCATCCGGGTTATTTGTCAAAGACTGATGACGTTAACTATGGAAGAGGAATCAATGGGATTTTTGACCCATTCGAGGTTGTTTGTCAAAGTGTTACTTGATGGCGTTAACCTGTATGGAAGAGGTCGAATTGAATCCGGCATTTTTTACCTATCCGTTGTTTGTCGAGTTATCACCACATTAACTGTGGTGTAGGTACAAAGTTATGACCTATCTGAGTTGTTTGTCAGAGTGTTACTCATTAACCTGTATGGAAGAGGTCGAATTAAATCCAGATTTTGACCCATCTCGAGGTTGTTTTTTGAGTGGCGACGTTAACTGCCCGTGTATAAAGTTATGACCTATCCAAGATTGTTTGTCCGAGTGTTACTCGATAACGTTAACCTTTATGGAAGAGGTCGAATTGAATCCCCTAAGGATTTTGACCCATCTGAGATTGTTTGTCAGAGTATTACTCGATAACGTTAACCTGTGTGGTGTACAAAGTTATGACCTATTCGAGGTTATTATTTGTCGAGTGTTACGACGTTAATATGGAAGATGACATCAATTACCGAGGAATTTTGACCCATCTGAGTTTGTTTGTCGAGTGTTACACGACGTTAACTGTGGTGTAGGTAGTTATGACCTATCCGGGTTGTTTGTGTGTTACTACGATTAACCGTATGAAAGAGGTTTGATTAAATCACCTTGGGATTGATCATGCCCCGATTGAGACATAATGTTAGTTGTGCATTTCTCAAGTAGGAGGATTGAAATGAAGAAGAAAACAAGCTTGTAAAAAAAATCATAAACTCATTACTTTGATAATGTCGGTGATACAATATTGTCATAAGATAACTTAACAAGTGGAATGAGATAAATTTTTAGAGAGAGTTGATAAAAGATAAGAGGCGGAGAGGAAAAAAAATGAGGTGGAATAAAGGCTGCAATATTTATGCATCAAGAATTACAGATAACACTTTCAGAGACCCTTCATGTTCCAATTTTTAGAGAAGATTTTTTCCTCTGGATCTTTGATCATGGCTTGACGGTTGGTCATCTGATAATGAAATGGGGAGTAAGTCTTTTACAGGAAAATCCCTCTGAGATACTTCTTCATCTCGAAGATTAAAATTCTATGTCAAGGTCAGAAGGGTGTGGTTGAGCTGCGAATGATTGGCTATTTGTTGATCTCCACGTATTCACTCTAACCCCAATGGGGGTTTGAAATTTCATCTTAAGATGAGGTATTGAAGTGATAACACCAAAGATTGATTGGAGGGGGCTTTCCAAAGATAACGTTATATGCTGAATTTGACTTGACCACTATGAATTGAACTGAGTGAGTGACTTATCAAGGAAATTCTTCGAGAATAATAGGAAGGGTGATTACCCCCTCCACTAGTACATGGCGATTATCAAACTCATAACGGTCGCACGGGGTTGAAGTTTTCCTTGACCGCACTATGCTAACAAAGGTGGAGAAAAATAAAACATCAACAGAACTCTCATTATCAATCAAAATTCTCTTAACATTATAATAGGGGTCACCGATCCCCGCACTGATGATAAGAGGATCTTGATGCGGAAGTTGGACTCCTTCCAAGTCCGAGTCATTAAAAGTGATGGGATAATAAATATAAGATTTTTTTAACTCCGGCTCTTCAAAGGTGGCGGTGAGGACTTGATTAGATAGTAGTGGCCCTCCTGCAATTGTTTGAATTTCTCCAACTATTTTGTTATTTCTGTGATGATTGTCCCTGTTGGAGTTATGTTTGCTTGAGTTGATTGGTTACGCACAAATCGATGAGTTATCCTGTTGAATGAGCCTCTTGATCTCTTCTTTAAGTTGTTTACACCTGTAGTATGTCCACGATGGGAAGTGAAAATATTGCTCCTAATTTCATGAATTTCGTTTCAGTGGATGTGGCCACTTAATGGTCTCTTCATCTCTAATGGCCATCAAGACGTTAACACGAGATGTGTTTAGTGGCGTGTATTCCTTTTCCAGTCGTGGTTCACGTCGTTGATGTGGGGGCCGTGGAGGGAGATCACGACTGCCTTGTTGCTTCTTTTGATGAGATTATTAATCTGTGTTTCTTGGGGCACTCTTATATTTTCCTGTGGATTGTTCAAATTATTTTTGATGGGCATTAATAGCCTCATCAGCAGAAATTTGTGCTTCCACACTGTGAACCAAGTCGGCATATGAGCGGACCAGATGTGCATTAAGGATGAGTAGAAAGGCTCGGGGACGGAGCCTCTAAGGAAAACTTCTTAGTAATTTAGGTATCCTGGGTATTTGACAAGCTTCTAAGAGGACCTCCGGAATTCCTTAAGTGATTCACCTTCATTTTGATGGATACTTGAGAGATGAGAGGAATCTTTAATGATCCTCTGGTTTGCAATGAACTGTTCTATAAAAATCTTGGCGAGTTCGCCAAAGGTATTGATAGATCCCTTTGGAAGGGAGTAAAACCAAGTGCGGGCCTGACTCTTGAGGGTTACTGGAAAGACCTGACAAAGCAATGCGTCAGGAGCTCGTCGGATATGCATGATGGTTCTGTAATGATCGATGTGTTCATATGAGTCAGTTGCTCCATCATAGGAGTCGATGCTCAGAAGCTTGAAACCTACCGAAATAGGATGTTGAAGAATCCGCCTAAAGGTGAAGACTCCTGATAGCCGCGGTCAGAGGGAGGATGATTTCTGTCTTTAAGGTGTAATTCTTCTTGCATTAAGCTTTGTAATTCTACACGTATAACATGACAGGTGGAATCAACGAGAGAATGTGCCAAGCTACCAGCAATAATTGATGGGTTAGCAATTGGTTGAGCCGCATGTGTTGGATGAGTAGAATTAATAGTGTCAAGGAGGTCAGCATCATGATCTAGAAGCGGAGGAACTTCAGCCTGATGGCGAGAAGGCCTTGTATTAATATTTTGACCTCCCCTGACTAATGATCGATCTTGGGGGAGATGTGTTTATCATAGTTGTGGCTGTCATGTTTCGCATAAAAGTCAAATTATCTCATTTTGAGACTATTCCATTCGGCGAACACGATCTTCTATAGAGGTCCCTATTGTACCTTCACCGATAGGATCATGCCTATCGTGGGAAGAGGCAAAAGCTTGGCCCCTTGGTTCAAGGATTGGTTTCGAGAGGACAGAGTTGGAGTGGGGAGGCTCTAGCATTGTTATGTTATATAATACATGTGTTCATGAGATTGATTGGGGTTTGTTTCACAACAAAGCCAAACTCAAGAAAACTTATAGCGGTAAAATAAACCTTCACGCCTTAGCTTTGTACGAAAATCCAACACACACACTGATAGTTGTAAAATGAATAAGAAACTCTAAAATTTTTATGTGAAAAAATCCCGAAAAGAGGGAAAAAATCACAGGGCCTAGCCCAGTAAAATATTCCACTATATATCAGTTTCAAAGTACAACATTTTAGTTTTCAGAAGATTACGAATTGTTGAGAAAATTTGACAAGGAATCCTGAATCGGACGACAATAGCAAATGGTTAGTAATAACTATTGGCATTAACGATGGTGAGTCAGATGACCGGGTCGGCCTACGGCGGATGACAAAGCGAGATAGCCATGGCGAGCATAATCGCGATAGAACGGGCATATGGTGATGACACACGATCGATGGTGGGTAGTCGGCGGTGGTCGCAGCGGCGAGGGCACGGCGATGGTGCACGAAGGTCTGAACGGTCCGCGAAGATGACCAGCGAAGGTGGTTGATACATGACCGACGATGATCGATGATCGCAACGGCGTGATGACGATGTGGTGACCGATGACCGGCAGTGGTAATGGCGAAAAGCGATGGTAGCCAGTATGGCGATGATCACACGGTGGTGATGAAAAAGATCAGGTGGCGGTACGATGGCGGCAACATGGCCGATGATGCGGGTCGCGCGGCCGAAAGTGGTGTCACGATTATGCTTGGAGGATTTTCAAGCTTTCTCTCTCTTCTCTTTTTAGGCACTCATGTGAAGAATGATGGACTATTTATAGATTAGAGGGATGACATTTCTATAAATACACAAAATTAAAACCATTCCATTAGATGGCTCAAAATGATTTTCTTGATCATCTAATATATTTTAAGTATTTAGATGCTCAAATGAAGTCAGAATCAAGAGAGTATTTAGATTCGCTCGTCAAGGCGTCGATTTGATCATAAAACACTCCATAGAACTATTTAGGGATTTAAGGAGATCCCAAAGTTTCCAATGAAATTTTAAGTGCTTGATCTGGACGGTTTTAGATTCTTTTTGACATTAAGATTCGTGCTTCGACCAGTGAAATTTTTTAGTGTAATAATGTATATAAAGTTAGATATTTACTTATCTAACATTTTACTATACTTAAAATGATATTTCGTTTTAAAGTGATGATGATATTTTTTATATGAAGATTGGTGTTATATATAGTAAACAATTAAAATTTAGGTGTTACATATATAAATACATAAGAATTATGTGGTATGTATGTTAAGCCCGAAAAAAAAATTAAGAGTAGCTCATAAATAACATAAATTTTTACAAACAAAAAATTTTAGTGGAAAAAAATAGTGAGGGCTAGTGCTTTTTTATATCATGAACAATTTTGTTTCTCATAAAAAGGAAATTAATAGCATTATTTAGTAAATATGAATTATAAAGATATCTCTTATAATGAAAGTATGAGTCTTAATATGTTTAAATTGACATAGTGTAATGATGAGAGGTTCTCTCGATCGCTCTCTTTATGAAAGAGACTATAAGCGGATCATAAAGATCGATATTAATATTATTAAATTTTAATACATAATGAACATAGACCTAATGATTTGAGATATGTATACAAATTGCATCAAAATTCCAAAATATTAAAATTATTTGTAAAATTTATATTTAATATGTAATTTTTAATTATATAATGAACACATAATAAACAAACATATATATATATATATATATATATATATATATATATATATATATATATATATATATATATATATATATATATATATATATATATATATATATATATATATATATATATATATATATATATATATATATATATATACACACACTTTCATGCACTAAAAATATTTCCAAGTTATTAAATAAATTGGATTTACTTACTTCCATCAAAAGTTTTTTTAATAAACAAATCCAAAAATAAAAAACTAAAATTATTTTGAATTAAAATCAAAATCTAAATTACAAAATTCAAAACCAAATTAAATTGCTCAAAAAAATTTAGTTTTAATTTAATTTTTAAAATAGGATGATGTGCTAAATGGTGAGGCAATTCTTGTTATTTTCATCCCTACAATAATTGTTCCATTTTCTTCTGACAAGAACTTGATTCCAATATTACAAGAAAGTTAAATCAATTTTTATTTTTATCAAATTTATTAGTTTCTAAAATATGCTTTGATCAAATTAATTGTACTTTCAATAGACAAGCCAGTAACAATGGCATCATTTGGTATTATAATATTGTGTTGTATACTGCTTAGATGACATTACAACAAAATTATATTACATAAAATCGATGCTTAAATTATGAAAGATCACAACTTCTATTTAATCATATTGCATATATATATATATATGAGTTGATTATATGATTGGTATATATAAAGAGGACTGAAATATTCCTTAACTATAAGATGTTATTACTTGTTTATCTCCTCAAAGGCCTCGCCCCTTACCTTCTGGATTAACGATAGCGACTCTTATTGCATGCAATTTTAGGCATCTCTCATGCATAGCCTACCTCAGTGAAGTAGTGAGCATGAAAGACCTATGCTATAGAATGCAAGCACTCTATGATGCTTTTGCTATATTCTTCCACATTGTTCATGTCTGCTTCTTGTTGTTCTTCAACTAATATTTTAGGATCAACGATATTAGTTAACCAATAGGAATAAGCCATCGCAACTAGATTATGAAGGTTTAAGTCATCCTTGAAAATATCATCAATAGGCCTCCGGTGAGCATTTCTAATAGTATGATTCCAAAGCTATAGACATCACTGAGATGGGAACAAATAAGATGGAGAACTTTCGTAATTGTATGTTTTAAACTTTATTTCTTTGCATAGTTTTTATCCTTATATGCCTTATTTTGGTTTTCTATTCCAAAATTCAAGGGAAGTTGAAGAATTCAATTTCGGTTTAAGTATATCATAATGCTTAGAAAAGTACTCACCTGGGGCAACATAATCAATAGTTCCTTTAATCCAACTCTTATTATCTGAATTTTGGAGAGGTATGCTTCTAGATTCAGAAAGAATTCTTGCTAGCCCAAAATCTCCTACATAGTATTTCTCACCTCTCAAACAAATTGAATCAAGAGAGTGATTTAAAGTGTCTGTAATTTTGAAGATGATAGTAGATAAGACTACCGAGATTTCATCCTCATTTGGTGAGGACTTTAGATCTGGTTCCAAGTTTTCTACAGCCTATAGTTAATTATCACTCAATAAGTGAGAGAGAGAACTTTCGAAAAATGTGATCACTAAATGCATAGTGTATAGTAGAAAGATATGAGGAATTTAGATTATGAAATTCATCATTTAAACTATATGGTTGTGGGAATGATGACATGCCTGATCTAGATCTCATGGTTTATCCTCAAGGCGTTGGTCCTTAGTCTACTTAGAGGAGCTAGTCGACCCAATGACGAAGGATCCTTATCGAACACATGGGTTACGCCCAAGAAATTCTTGTAGACTAGGGTGGTGTTTGTCTAAGGAGACAATCTTAAGTCTTACAGAGGGTTGTCTATCAAGTATATCTTATGATTCACAACTTAAATGGTGAGCCATTGGAGAGCATACTACGCGATCGTAATATAATGGACGACGGCAAACCACGATTAGAGGACTCGGTGAATCGCTTCATCTGTACCAAGCTTCATGAGGACACGCCACGCCCTTGTTGGCAAGAGATTGATTGAGAGTAACATGAGGCTGATTTGACATTGACTCCTCAGCTGAAGTTTTCTTAATTTTCACCTCGATAAACAATTGTGAAGTGGATGGATTAAGTTTGCTTTAAGCTTTTAATGATTAGATTTTATTTAAGCAATTTTAGAGTGGTGCTTGATTTGAAATTAGAATCACATGTTAATGGAGTATCCCTTTCGGTTGAAATCACCATTCAACAGCCCATCATCGGGATAGTTGATTGATTGACTCGAATATACTTGAGAACTTTAGATGTCGACTGCTTTTTAGCTCAAAGAGATCGATCCATCGTCACGAGTCTCAGATATTTTACTAAGTTGGAATTCTTAGAATAGATTTTTTGGTTTTTAACCCAACCCCAAGACTAAACCGAAGCAAGCAAAGATCCTCACACACACGAATTTAAGCATTTAGCGAATGCGGATGTATTTAAGAATTTAGGCTTTAATTTCAATTATGAGATTGATTAATTTCATTTAATTCCAAGTTAGCTACGAACCTTTTAGACATTAAAATTTATACTTTAAATCTCATATTCAATACGTGGTGTTTATAGCAAATCGATTTCATCTAATTAACGAAATCAATGAATAAAATCCCTTAATTTTTTGATCGAATGAAGCCCTATGATTTTTATAAATTTTGATTTAGTATCGTTTTCTGTCTACTTATACCAAGAGTTGCAGATCCAGTGACGAAGAAGGCATTTTAATTTAAATTGTAGTTTAAAATATTACTTACTTACTTAGTTTACTTTTTTTTTTTCAATTCTCTTGATTATGTCAATTTAAATCACTTTTAATAAGTTATATCAATTTCAGTATTTTTTGCTTTAGCCTTACTCATGCTTATTCACTAGCATTATAATCATCTATATATTGATATACGAGTTATTAAACCAAATTTAGATTCATCCTTCACACTACATCAAATCACATATTTATTTCAAAACTAGACTTCAAATTTATTGTAAGTCTTTTATGAGTTTGGCATTTGTCTCCTCAAGTTTCAATTAAGGTTTGTTTAATTTTGAAGAATTTGAATAAAAGAGAATTCACTTTACCACTTCAATTTAAGTCATAGAGAATCACAATTAGAATTTGTGAGTTTAATATTAGCCTTTCCAAATTTTACTTGCATTTTAAATGAGTTTTCTATTCTTTGTAAAATTTTCTTTAAATGTTTTCCCCTTATTTCTTTTTGATTTAACATTTATCTTTATTTTATCATATATTTTGTTTGACTTAAGTTTAGGTAATTTTCATTAATTTGTTTTTAATTCTAATTTTGAATGAATCTCTTGTCTGGCTACATCGAGAGTTTTGTTTTTTTCTCTTTATGCCTCATGTAGAGTGTTTCACAAGAATCGATTTTTTCATCTCGTCGCACACTCATGAGCACAACGAGGCATTCAAATCTGAAAGAAGACATACAATGCAATATATATTTATTCCCCATTTTTTTTCTCTAAGTCTATAAATTAGACAAAATTTCGGCAACATTTCGTCTAGGGGGAGCGACATCTAATGGATGTCACACTCGACACCATGAGCCTGCGAAAGCGCGACTTAATATTTGTACTGATCTCGTTGCCTTCATAAGCATACAAGGCCTTCAAACTTGTAGAAACACATATATATATATATATATATATATATATATATATATATATATATATATATATATATATATATATATATATATATATATACCACATTCACACTTCCCACATATTCTGACTCTTTTTTCTACGCATTGCAATGATTGGCAAGGGAACGGGGTTAGGCGTGCCGAAAACTAAGAGAAGAACCCGCCTCATGACGGTGTTCCTCTCCGGTTATGGCGAAGAGAATGGTCGGCAAGGGGAGTCGACGCTGGAAACCGGGAGAAGAACCCGCCTCATGACGGTGTTGCTTCTCGGTTCTGTTATTTACAAGGGAAGAAAGAGGGATTGTTTGGCAATGCTAAACCTTTGTTCCAGTTGAAGAAAAACTCCTCCATCAATCAAATCTCCTCAGTGCAGCCACATGTCTAAGTTTCCCGACATGACATGAATTCAAAAGTGCTTTGAAATCTTTACCATTGAAATCAATGCGAGAAATGTCAGATTCAAAGACAAGATTACAAAGGTCGAATATTTCTTAAAGCATCACATTCAGTCGTAAAATTGCTGAAGCCTCCTCGTATGTCAAGTTCAAACACTTTGGCGTTGTTGTTTGGCCTGTACGCTGACCCATATCTTCTTTCCTTATAAGATTAGCAGAAGAGAACTCGTATGTTGCTTTAACTAACTCTACATAAGAAATCATTGGAAATGGTTCTTCTATAGTAAGCATTTCTCCTTCTCGATGTTGTATTTTTTAGTAGAACAAAATTGCAGCAAAGCATAAGAAGATCAGGAGTGCACCTAGGATCGGGAACAAAATCTTCAGAACACGGTGAAGCCTTCTCTTCATTTTGTTATTATTTTCAAAATCCTCGACACACGCCGGAAGGTGAAGTTTGTGAATCCCTCCACATAGTTCAGTGTTTCCATCGAGATCGATCGCCGTTGTATTTGTAAAAATACCAACATTTGGCACTTCATCTTCAAAATTGTTATATGATAGATTCAACAGGTTAAGCAAGTTGAGATTTTGGAGAGAACTAATGGCCCCGACAAGTTATTTCGAGAGAGGTCTAATATTTCTAAGCTCAGATCTTTCCTATAGAGGAATGGGGCCATAAAACAAGTTATTGTTGTAGCATTTGACATTTCCCTCAAGTGTTTCATGCCTTTGAATTTATTGTGAGAAAGATCTAACGCATCGAGACTCACGAACTTGCCAACTTCTGGAGGAATGTTCTATCAAAATGGTTGCCATCCAAACCCAGATAGTTCGATAGCGCAGTAATGCTTAAAAGTTATTTGGGAATTACCTACAAGGTTGTTATGCTCGAGATTCAAAGTTTCCAATATATTTGAAGGAATGGATCTTGCCAAGGACTAAGGGATGGCTCAGTAAGTCCATTTCATGTAAAAGAAAGAAATGTAACATCTTAAGCTTCCCAATGTTGTGTGGTATGTCTCCAGTGAGATTGTTCAACTCCATTCTCAACCAATTCAAGTTGACGAGCTTCTCTATTTTGGATGGGATGCTTCGTGAGATATGGTTGCTTCCAATTGTGAGGGTTTGGAGCTGGATTAAAAGGTTGGCAATAGATTTTGGCAGAACACCTCCAAGTTCATTCATGTCAAGACGAAGGACTTGTAAACCAAAGGCTTGGTCGAGAATCAATAAATTTCCAGCTTAGTGCATCATCGATTCAAATTCATTCGATGCTAAGCTAAGGTAGTTGAGATTTTGCAAATTTCCAAGATTAGCGAAGTCTGTCGTGAGTTTGGCCATATCACGAGGGTAAAATTAAGAGCTTGAATTAGAGATCGCATGTTACCACCTAAATATAGGATTTCTAGGGGAGGAGTTTTGTGATGCTGGTGGAAAGGCCAGAGAGACAATTTAGGCTCAAAGAAAGCACGATAAGGCGAGAGGTTGAAGATACAAGAAGGAATGATGATTGACATTGAAAGTCAGACTTAAATTTCTTAGATTTGTGAGGCTTTCGATTTGTGCAGGAATGTTCCCCTTGAGGTTGTTGGCCGTCATGTAGAGAGTTTCTATGGATGAAAGATTTCCCAGAGAAGTTGGGATGTTGCCACTGTTGCTGTTGTAGCTAATGTACAAGTATTTGAGCATCGACAAGAAGAAGAAGGCGGAGGGAATTTTACCAAAGAAATTATTTCTGCTCAAGTCGAGGGCTAAAAGCCCGGAGCTCAGGTTGGTCGGAAATGCTCCTTGAAGGGATTTGAGATCGAGTTGATGCCCTGGGAGGATCACATACCGCTGTTGACGATCAAGCCATCTAAGGAAGGTGAGATTGGATGTACAAGTAGGAAGAGGACTGCCGATGGAGCGAGATCCAATGTCGTGACTATATCAGATGCTTGCGATGTTGCCCCTTCCCATGAGCAAAAAAAGCTTATTGGTGTTGTTCCTCCATGAGCTCGGATTAAACCGCGTAAGAAGAAGAGCCGCTCGCCGCTTAAAGAGTTGATGCAAAACAAACAAGTGCTTCATAATCTATTGCATTGTTATTGTGAATGGAGGAGAGTGGATATGAAAGATCTGAGTATACAAGCAAGAGGAAGAGAGCTATGAGGAGCCTCACACCGATTAAAAATCTTCCATGCACAACATCATGAATCTATTTTAGGTTCTTTTATTATTTCATAGGAGCTCATGTGGGCTTTTAATTATCTCCATCTCGTGCTTCAGATTTATCTCTATTAAATTTTTTTATTTCCAAGTCAAGAAAAGAAAAGTCTTCCATCTTTGAATTCTCTTCTTTGGACAACTCTCCAATCATATTTTGTGTATGTCATCGATGAAATATATTTCGTAGAGTTAGCATCAAAGCTATGTAATATATATATTTATGGAACTACTTATGGAGAATGGGAATATATGTTCTTCAAAGCATATTGTTATATATATATATATATATATATATATACCATATATATATATATATATATATGTTTTTAATATTTCATTTAATAGTATTTTTTATTTTATATTAGGCATTAGTACTATCTATTAATAATAATATTCAATTCTATTTTATAAGTAGAGCATAGAGTAGTGCTTTTTTATTATATAATCATATCAGTTAGTTTAAGTTTAATTTAAGTTGTATCACATAATTTAAAATGACTCGATGAATCGTTTATGACAAAATTAGTTAAATATTTTTAATGATTTAGAAATTAGATTTTGTAATAGTATATGTCTGATTTCTTTTTTTAGTTGATATCTTTGATATATTTTGTGATTTCTCTAGTAATTATTTTTAGTTTTTGAATATTAGATTTTTAGTACCAACATTCATTCCAAATATATACCTTTTGGTTGTAAATGATGGTGAAGCTAATACATACCACACAATTCTTATGTTTTTACATATCCAATATCTAAACTTCAATTTTTAGATATATAACATTTCAATCATCAATATTACATCAAAAATATTACTATCACTTACTTTTAAAAGTAAAATGAACATTTTAAAGCATAGGAAAGTGTTATATAAGTAAATATCTAACTTTAGGTGTTAGATATGTAAATCCATAAGAATTATGTGGTATGTATGTAAATCTTCCTACAATTAATTGTATGAATCCTACTTATGTTGGGCGAAAGCATCATCCTATTCAGGTTGTTGATAACAATAAATTTGGAAAGGTTTAAATGTAGAAATGCGCAAGCTTAAAATTATGACAGTTCTATCCATATATTGTATTTGTCATTTCCCTATTAGTGGCGGCATTATAGCAACCCCAATTTCAGATGATAAGATGTGTGAAATCATTTTATCAATGACTAGATGATAGCCACTAGTTATATATGTGAAACTAAAGCAATTATCATCTTAGCTTTATATCATGATCCACATTATCCTACAATTCAATGACAACATTTTTACTACAAATACACAATGAAACATGAGATCATATACTATCTTGATAACACATAAATATTTGATCAATAATATGAACAATGAGACATAGTTGACTAGACCAACAATATCTCATCACCTAGATATTGGTCAGGACATAACTAGTTGTTATGATTTAATGGATCTTGGTTTTAGAATGAAAAAAGATGAAGAATTTGAAATGCATGTTGATGAGATGAATTATAATCTCATGAACGATTGACCTCAACTAATTTGCGAGCATGCTTTCAATAACATTGAAATAATTGATGCTATGATGTCAAATAACATTTTCATGCATGTAATCAAATTAGCAAAAGAATGAGATAGAATTAATTCATGTGATCCTTTGATAAAAATTTTGATAGATTAATAATAGAGTAATTCCAATCAGTCTTGAAATCACCATAATTTTTTCTTCGAAAGCTAAACTTTAAGCTGTGATCATTATTTGGTCCATAACAAATAATATGAAATTCCTAAAAAAAATACTTTGAATAATAGGAGGCTAATAGCTAAGTATGTGATGCATAATGACCTATTACAACTTTATTAATTGCTTCTACATGTTTCTAAAATTCAAAAAATTATTGGCACTCAGAGAATATCTAATATTGATAGCCCTCAATGCCCTCACCCTATTTTGAATACTAACCATCATAATTGTATCTCAAAATTTATTTGTCAATATATCATAACTATAACTAATTGGCATTTAGATATAAAGCCCAAAAAGATCATAGGATAGATGGAGTCTAGTTTAATATTAGAATATCATACAATAAATAAATCATGGGATATTATATGTAAGGAAATCAAGTTTTATATTGAACTAAAATAGTTGCAGTAATGATTTCATGTATGTTTTGAGCATTCAAGCCATGCATATATGTTTGGACATTTTGTAAGGACAAGACCTTTCATCTAAAACATTTAGGGGAATGCTTCTTTCAACAATCGATATCGAAGTAAGTAATAGTTTATTCCCTTCAGCATTTACAATTGTTAGGAATGAAAACATTGATTTATGGATCTACTTTTGGAGAGCGTTGAATGAATTAGTTACAAGCATTCAACCTCATAGTGACTTATGTGCAATTTCTGATAGATATTCAGAACTTAAATGCATGCGAAAACTTTAAGAAATTCTTACTAGCCATGGATGCTCCAAACGTAGTTGAGTTATGTGATAAAATGTATAGCGTAGGGAATACTAATGATGTTAAATATGGGACACACATCTTATCTCCTAAAAGAATCATATATTAATATAAGGTGGTGTACATGAATGTATCTTAAGAACCCCTTCTATTATATTTGATTTTGATCAATGTCATGCTTAATTTTATTTAAATAATTGATAATCAAAATATATAGGTTGTATTGTGCATTAATATTTTCTTTAAGTTAAATGGTGCATCAGCTGAAATACTTTTTGAGCTAATTGAAATGAATAGATTTAAGGATGTATTTTAAAAAGCAATACAATTTAAAAGGTGATTTGTTGACACCCACATATATTTCATATGTTGAATCAAGCACAAACAGCAAAATCGATAAATTATGGACACACTGCTATGTAAATCAAAGTCGAAAAGCCTCAATAATTAGTGAATCTGATCAAAATGACCTCTACATGCAAAATGTACTTTGCCAACGCGTTCCGAAATATGAAAAATTGATCAAAATATAGATTTTGCGCTATTCGACAGATAAATGATGGAGAAGATGAGTTGTTGATATGTTTACGTGCATATTGGAGTCTAAGGCCTTGATGACGTCCAAACAGCTTAGTTCATGAAATTTATCATGTAGACATCGTCAAAATGTCTAAACCTATCAAAAGAGACTATTCACGATCAATTGGATGACTCTATGCGAGTGACGAGCAAACGGACGCGTTATCACACTATCCAAGCAAAAATTCTTTTCAATCGATGTCGAAATATTTAAATGATGTTCGTTCACAAAATGAAATTCTTTTACATATTCGAACATCAAAAATGTCTAAGAACGACATTCATATTGCATAAATCGAAACAGTAGACATATGTATTAGCTTCACTACCATTGAAACCATCCGGGCCAGGAGACTTATTCTTATTAATATCCTGAAGGGCATTAATAATTTCTTGATTAGCAATTTCAGCATCAAGATCAGCTACCTGAAAAGGAGAAACAACACTACCCAATGGGACATCATGAATATTGAGGCTAGAGGAATTTTCGCCGTTGAATTGGGAAGAGAAGTAGATGCATATTTCATCAGAAATAGTAGAAGAACCATGGATTGTGCCCTGATCAGTGTGGAAACATATGATGAAGTTTGAATTCTTTTTTTTTTATTGAGTTATAGATGAATTTAAGATCATCATCAGAATTCATGAGCCAATGAGGTTTAGCTATCTATTTCACCCACAGGCTCTCTCTTTTTAATTGGTCTTGATATTTGACATTAATATTCTTGAGTTTCATAATTAGTCCAGTATTATTTGGATCCTTGTCAAGGGTGAGGGAAAACGTTTTCTTATTCTTTTTTTATAAATAAAATCTAATGGCTCAATGATGATTGCAAATTTCATCCAGAGGGGTCAATCAAAAAAATAAAATTCTCAAATTTAAGTGTAAATGATCAAATAATTCACACCCCGATGATGATCGTGTTGATTGCAAATCTCAATCGAAGGGGTTAATCCAAAAAATAAAATTCTCAAATTTAAGTATGAACGATCAAATAATGCACACCCTGATGATAGCTGTATTGAATGGAGATTTCAACCGGAAGGGAGTATTACCATCAAAATATGCTTTCAATTTTAAAACAAATCAACCTAAGTCAAGTACCAATGCAAATTCAAAATTTGATAAGTTATCAAACTTTTAAAATATTCAAATAAAAATCATCATCTAAGTACTTAAAATAATCCATCCACTCATCCACAAGTGTTTATTGAAAGTGACAAATTGAGAAAATTCTAGCTTTCAAAGGAGTCGATGTCAAGTAAAGTACACAACTATGTTCACTCTCAATCAATCTCATATATAAGAAAGAGCTTCGTATATCCGTCTCAAGGTTTGGCCTATTTATGATGTAGTTACGACCAAAGTCTTCTGATCGGGTAGTTGGCCACCAAATGACACCATTATAATACCTGCCGGATTAGCTCGATGTTACTCAACAATCGCCCTTGAGATGTCAACCAAAGAGGGTGCCTAATAACACAAAAAGCCCTTTGTTAGCTTATGTGGACTTAAATTGTCTCTTAGATAAACACCCTGTCTACAAGGTTCTCGGATGATGCAATATATGATCGCCGACAAGGATCTTCTACCTTCTCTTACGTAGTAAACTATGGACCATAATAACCCGGGATGATAAAACATTGGGATCTTGATTGAGCGCATCATCATTTCGCCTATCATACACTCTGAGTTAAATTAATGAATTTCATAAATTTTAAAACTCCACGTGCTACTAGTATACGCTAAACAATTAGCGATCTAACAAATAGCCTTAATCAAAAGTTCTCTCTCAACATTAGGAGAGTTAATTAACCATAAATGCTTGCACCTATAAGAAACCTTGAACCATATCTAAAGTCCTCACAAAATGAGAGCGAAATCTCTAAGTATTGTCTTATCTACTGTCTCATATGCCTTCTACGAGTTTAATCAACATTAATTAAACTCTCTTTATCGAGAGATCAATGACAAATTTTTGGAGCCCGCATGATTAACATAATTTAAAAACTTTATTTCAACTTAGATAACAACACTATTTTAAGAAAGAATTCAAAGCCAAGCTTTATAGCTCATTCCAATCTCTAGCCTTCACAACAATGCTCAGCAATGACCAATTACACCAAAAGTTAAAACAATTAAAAATATTTGATATAATTCATATTTTTATGGGAATGCACATATTTGACTTCAAAGAAGCTAGCAAAAACATAGCTATTTTATCATATAGAAGGGAGGAAAGTTGTTTCTTCGACATAAAGAACATTAGTTTTTAATTAGAGAGAATTTAGCAGATAGTTTGAATGAATTGATAGACAAATTTATTAAATTAACAAAATTGAACTACCTTATATGTTGGAATGAACTGACTAAATCGTAAGTAGAATCAAACCAAATTGAGTCATGTTATAATTTAATTTATTTGGTTTAATTTATTTCACTTTAACTAAATTTAAATCCAAATAAATTAAAATTTGTGCATTCACTCAATCTAGATTGATTGGATAAGGGATTTGTCATATCAATTAAATCAAACCAAATTGTAAGTAGAATTAAAATGTAGAGTAATAATAATATCATGGGGGATTTACAGACATACCACACACAATTCTTATGTATTTACATTTCTAATAGCGAAATTTTAATTTTTATATAGATAATATCTCAATCTTCAATATCTCATCAAAAATATAATCATTACTTATTTTTTAAAATTGAAATACACATTTACAAGCCTAATAAAGTGGAGGATTTAACTTTAGGTGTTACATATGTAAATTAATAAGAATTGTGTAGTATCTATGTAAATCTTCCTAATATTGTTTCTTTAAGTTAGTAAACATTTTCAAAGAAAATAATATTTGACACTTTGTTCATTAAATTTTAAATTTTGGTTGATCAAATGGTTTTTTTTTATTTTTAAAATCAAATTTTTAACTGAGATATAAATAACCTTTACTCTTAAAACTAAAACAAATTGTCCTTCAATAAAAAAAAACAAATCAATTGAATGTATTTGATTTGATTTATTTATTTTATTTAAATTAACTAATTATGCAAACCCTAATTTAATTTAAAGTTACCATATATTTGAAATCCGGCTTTACATTGGAAGTTCCATACAAACATTTTTTTAACTTTAAGAGAGAAAAATGCTTTTGTCAAATTCTTTATACTTTTTTTCAACTATTTAACTTAAAGAAATGTTTAAGAAAATTAATATAAATTATTGATATATAGTCATTGATTTATTAATGATGAATTATTAAAATACATGATATTCTTTAAAATATTTCATACAAACATCTCTCATTGATGGTCTTCCATTTGGTAATGAAGTCGAACAAGAGAAACCTACTGCTACCTAAGAAACTAAGCATTTCTTAATGGTTTGGCAATTGATCTTACTAGAATATATTTGCTCTTCTGTAAACATTTTAAGATCTACAATGTCATTAATTATATGAGGATATGCCATTTTAATGTGATTATGTAAATTAAAGTCATCCTTAAAGATATCATCAGTAGGCCTTCTTCCAGTAGGCATCTCTAGTAATATTATTCCAAAGCTATAAACATCTGCAGAGGTAGATGGGCAAGCTCCTCCACCATATTCTACAAATTAAATAATAATATACATTTTAGAAAAATATTACATTAAAAGATTGCATCAACTTGATTAATTATAACATTAAAAAATCAATCATTACATAACCTAGAGCAACATAACCAATGGTTCCTTTAATCTCATTTTTATCTGTACAGTCTTGGAGAGATGCACTCATAGCCTCTAAAAAAATTCTTAAGAGCCCAAAATCTCCTAAATGTGCAACCACGTCATTGTCAAGTAAAACATTGCTTGGCTTGACATCACAATGAATGATTGATGGTTCACAATAATGGTGAAGATACTCCAAGGCATCTGCAACATCAATTGCAATGTTCAATCTTTTGCCTATGGAAAAAATAACATCTCCATTAGTTTCATATTCTATATGGAGCCACTGTTCAAGTTTCCTTTTGGCATGAATTCGAAAATTAATGCCTTAAATTCTCTGCCATGGTGATTAATGCTTGAGCATGAGGTTAGGACCCTGATAAGATTATGATAGCGCATGTGTCTTAATCCATCACATTCAGATGTAAAACTCTTAAAAGATCCATGAACCTTAAGTTTGAAAACTTTAATAGCCACAATAGCTTGATAATTTCTTAAGGTGCCTTTATATACAGGGCCATATCTTCCATATCCTACTAGATATGAAGTGGAGAAATCATTTGAAGCATTAGCTAATTTTGCACAAGAAATTCTTGAAAATGGAGTGTTTAAGGATGAGTTGGATGAATTTCTTCTTTGGCTACTTTGGTTTTGTTTTTGATAGAGCAACATATAACAGAAGAAAAAGACCAATAATATAACTAGCATGCTAAAAGTGAGAACTAAATTTTTGATTAAATTATGAGTACTTTTAATAGATGATAATCTATCATTACATTTTCATAAATGATGTTTTGGAATTCCTCCACATATTTTTTATTTCCAATGAGAGAGACTATCAAAGAATTTGCAAAGACACCTTTATATGGAACTTCTCCTTCAAGATTATTAAATGATAGATTCAAGTGCTTAACAAAGATAAGATTTTCTAGAGATTGAGGAATGACACCAGATAAATTATTATGTGAATGGTCTAAAGCTTTGAAGGCTTTTTATATTTCCTAGAGAAATAGGAATGGAGCCACGGAAGAAGTTGTAGTCCATATATAATTTAGATAATAGTTGACAAGTTCCAAGTGACATTTCTCAGTCAAATTATTATTAGAAAAATCAAGTAACATTAGATTTACTAGGTGACCAACTTTCTAATGAATCGGTAAAGAATTATATGATAAATCAAGAATATTTGAAAGTGAGGGAATGAGAAAAGTTCTATAGGTATCATGCCGATTAGATTATTATGATTGAGGCCAAAAAGAGAGAATAAAGATTTTTTAAACTTGAAGGTATAAAGCCTATTAATTTATTAAAATCTAACCAAAAATCATTTAATCTTTTGATATTGCCTAAAGAGTAAAGAATAATTCCTGTAAGACTATTCTTCTGAAGTGTAAAATATTATAACTTTTCAACCTTTCTAATGCTATTAGGTATGGGACCTTCCAAAAGATTTTCATCCGTCCCAAAACAAAATAAATTGGTCTATCTATGAAGTTCAGAAGGGATGCTTCCTGAAATATAATTGGATCCTAATGTTATTTCTTGAAGCTCAGTGGATAAGTTCCTTATTGATTTTGGAAGTATTCCACCAAAGTTATTTCCATGAAGGACTAAATTTTTTAAGATGGTACAATAAGTTAATGAATCAAGAAAGCCCTAGCCTTGTGCATTAGTTGCTTCAAATTCATTTAGTTATGTATCGATGAATATAAGGTTTGGCATTTTCCCAAAATATGCTAGTATCACTCCTATGAAATTATTTGTATTGATGTCCAAAGACACGAGACTTGTAACATTTTAAAAAAATGAGATCAAGCAAACCATTAAAATGATTGTCATTAATATAAAAGATTTGTAGGTTTGGAAAAGCTTGGGCAATGTTAATTGAAATGTCACCATATAGGTGATTGATTGTCAAAGAAACCTTACGTAATGATGATAGGCAATAAAATGAAGAAGGAATGTTACCAGAAAGATTATTATCTCCTACATTAGTATTTTCTAACCTATGAAGGCCACCAATCTCCAATGGAATTCCTCCCTCCAAATGATTGTAATGAACATAAAGAGTTTCCAAGAAGGTGAGATTGCAAAGCGATGGTGGAATGTTGCCAATGAGGTGGTTTTTAGCAAGGTTGAGGTAACTGAGTGGAGACAGAGAGGTCATAATATGAGGGATTTTTCCTGTGAGTTGGTTGTCACCGAGGTCCAGAACTTGAAACATAGAATAATTGGAGATGAGAGCGACAAGAATGTCTCCATGAAATGAGTTAAAACTCAGGTTGAGATGATGTAGATGATGCGAGTGAGAGAGACTAGGAGATATCTCACCATATAGACTATTGTTGCTGAGATCAAGCCTTTTGAGAAAGGTGAGGTTGGATATAGAAAGAGGAAGATGGCCTATCAAGCCATTGGAGGTGAGATCCAAGGCAATCACTCTATTTGTAGCCAGATAAGATATCTTTCCACGAGCAAAAATTTTGGTTAGTGTTGTTCCATGAGCTCATGAAATTGGCAGAAGAAGCACTATTGCTTTGCCGCTTCAAGAGTTGATGCTTGAGGGAAATAAGTGCATCATAGTCTGTATTGTTATTGCTAATGACAAAGAGTAGACTGGGACACGAAGATACGAAGAAGAGAAGGGGAATAAAGAATAGCCTCATACTCATATTAATTAACATGTGCTAGAGTTGTTTATGTAATTTCCATATAGGCAACCATGCCTTCATTAATCTATTTATATGCATATTGTTCAACATGAGATAGATCAGATAATGATCGTTGGCTATACTTTGACCAGCTGAATCAATGCTTCAACATTCTCCACATCCTTTATATTTTCTTTTGTGTATACTTTTCAAGTCAAACCAAGCAACATATTTTCTTGCTAGCGAATAGTATATTATATAATATACTATTTATTTTAAAACTTTCATAATTAATCTATTTATATGCTCTTGATATTATTTGATAAGAGCTCAGATATGTGTGACTTTGCCTTCACTCGCTATGAATCAATGCATGCTTCAGCATGTCACTGTTAATGAAACATATTTCTCGAAGCCACACATTCTTAAAGAGGTGTTAAAGCACATATGCATTTTAGAAGATTAGATATTGTCTTCCCTTCCTCCTTTTCTTCTTTTCCTTTTTTCTTTATGTAATATTTGTGATGGTTTTTTCTTTGTAGGTAGCTCAAACATTAGAATGATTTTGGGTGTCACTCTAGATCATTGAGGTGAGGCAAAGACTCACCGAAGAGAAAAGACTCAAGGCACTTAAGCTCTTGGCTGAGAAAGCATTGCAAGATCATCTTTCTGAGAAGGATCTTATAATGTTAGAAGTGAAAGAAAATGAAATCTCCTTAAAGGTAGTGGAAGACTTTAAGAACTCTCTAGCTTATCATGATACTATTGAAGACCATGTCCAGGAAGCTCGTAATCATATTCTTGATGTTGAAGTGGAGGACTTGGAGCACCAATGTTTAGGCAGGCTTCATATTCTTAAAGGAATTTGCTTAGTACATAAAATTGGAGCTAGTATATCTCCCTAAGTGTTAAGACCCTTATATATTCGAGGAGATGAAGGAGTCGAGTGAGTCCAAAGAATCTCCCAGTGTTAGATATCATAGTATCACTTGAGGATGCATTTTTTTTCTTTTATCTATATATTGCTATTATTTTGTATCAGAATTTTGATTCTTTCTTATATCATGTTAGTGTTGTCAATGATGAAAAATAATTCTGTTGTTATGCTCTTGTTTTGTTTTTTACCTATGTGATTGGTGATATTATTAAAGCCAACACTGATTAAAAGGCATACACAAGGACTTTTGGCTTTATCCAGGTATTAGTCAAACATTATTTGACATCTTACAATGGAAGATGGGATGTCCACCAAGGAACTTTGACCTATCTAGGTAGTAGCGAAAGTGTTACTTGATTTCTTACGTATGGAAGGTGATCAAGTCCCCATGGGATTGATCATGCCCTGACTGAGATACAATGTGAGTTATGCATTTCTCAAGTGGGAGGATTAAATGAAGGAGATAACAAGCTTAAAAGAAAAAGCTATAAATTCATTACTCTGATAAGGTTGGTGATATAATCATAAGATGATTTTAATACAGATATTAGTTTGAAGAGAAAATGATAAATGAGACAAAAGAAAAGTTATAATAATTATTAGGAATCATAATATTTTTGAGATTCTCATTCATTATAAAGTTTTTCCCTCTAGATCCTTAAGCTTGAATGTTCTTGATCATAGCTATAACTACATGGGTAAAGAGGTGAGAGTTTATTGCGTTGAGGGCTTTTGCCATAGACTTTGCAGACCAAGTCACCTGATATGGGACAAGGTTTTACTCTTACATTTGAAGTGACTACCCTTTGATGATAAGTAGTAGAAGTACATGTCAAGTTTGAGGGTCCAGTCGTTGAGTTTTTTTCATTACCATCATGATCGAATAATTGAACTCTTGGACTTTGAACTCCGATCTCTATATAATATAAATGTTGAAACACAAGTTATATGGTGTCATGATGCGTTGTGATATATAATCTGATAAGCCAAAGAATATTAGAAAGCTCATCATTGCCCTCATTCTCAAGATGTATTTTTAGTCCTTTGAGTATAGTCTTATTGGTAGCTTTAGTCATTAGTTGTTTGAGGATGTGTTACGACCATATGTGTGATATGAAGATCTTTGTAAAAGGAGTAGACTTTTCTAGTAAATTGGATTCCATTGTCAGTGATGATCTTTGTGAAATGTTTAGCATTTTAATTTTGAGGGTGGTTCAAAATTGAGATAAAATGATAAACTTTCATTGACGATCTTTAGAAGGTCCCATTATATCAATTCCCAGCAAAGTCCACGAGCTTTGAATGGATGAGAGCTCTTCACATGTGAGGGAGGTTAGAGTGCAAGAAACTTGCACATTTTTGTGAACTCCAAGGCATCTTGTTTCATCAGAATAGAACCCTTGCATTATAATTTTAACTGGCCCTTCCTCCTAGGTGTTCTCCACATATCCCCGAGTGAACCTCTCTTAATGCATAATCGGCCTCTAATGGTGAGAGGCATTTGAGGTATGGCCCAGAAAAAGCTTTTTTGTATAGTTCACCTCCAATAATAATAAAGTTTGAAGATTGTCTTCGGAGACGAGTTGCAGCAGTTGGGTCTTCAGGAAGGGTCCCTTCTTATAGAAAAGATAGGATGTGGTCCATCCTCGAAGGTTCCTTTATCTCATTAATTGCTTGTATTACCCATGACCCTTGGATACTAGGAAAATATATTTCTTCAACATGCCTTCTCTTAAATAGATCTCCAGTAACAAATGTAGCAAGATTAGTGAGAGCGTTAGCTCGAGTATTCTTCTCTCGCAGTATGTGAATGGTTTGACGTGTCTTAAAATGGGCAAGAAGTGACTTTACTAAGTTGAGGTATTGCTCCAGTTAAGGATTATGAGTAGTAAAGTTTCCCTCAACCTGGGAGGTGACAAGTTGAGAGTCAATGTGGATCACTAAGTCTTGAGCTTCATAATCGATGATGAGTCTCAACCTTACGATGAGAGCCTCATATTCAGCCATATTATTAGTTGCAAAAAATTTTAGGCGAAGTCCATACTCTAAGGTATTCTGCCGGGGGGAAATAAGTAAGATTCTTGCTCCGACACCAGTATTTCCTAAAGCTCCATCAACATAGAGGGTCCTTTGAGGAGACAAAAAGCGTGTATTAGATAGCTCATTTGGAGTTGGGGCACTACATTCTACTATAAAGTCTACGAGTACTTGAGACTTTATATCATGCCGATGTAGGAAATGGATATCAAACTCTCCAAATTCTACATACCATTTAATTAACCTCCCAGATGCCTCTGGTTTATGTAGAATGACCCATAATGGTAAATGAGTGTAAATCTCGATCTTGGAGAGAAGTATGGGCCAATTTTTGTCTTTGAAAAAAAAAAGCTAGAGCCACCTTATCTTTGGATAACGACTTTCTATATCAGAGAGAATTTTGCTGACATAATAAATTAGTCAATGTATCCCATTTTCTTCTCACACTAAAACTGAGCTTATCGCGTGGGAAGAGACTACGAGATATAAGTATAGCATCTCTCCTTGAATAGGCTTGGATAGTAGAGGTGGAGATGCTAAATACTCCCTTAGTTGCTCAAAAGCAGACTGACATTCATCAGTATATTGAAAATTATTATTTTTAGCTCCCTTCAATATTTTAAGGAATTACAAGTATTTATCCTCAGAACAGGCTAGGAAACGGGATAAGGTAATAATTCATCCATTCAAATATTAAACTTCTTTGATATTCTTCAGATGAGTCATATCTTTGAGAGCTTTGATTTTCTCGAGATTTGCCTCTATCCCACGGTGGGTTACCATAAACCCAATAAATTTTTCTAACGTAACCCCAAAATCACACTTGGTCGGGTTAAGTTGCATATTATAACGTCGAAGAAGGTTAAAGCATATTTCTAAGTCAGAAATATGTTGTGATTCTTCCAACATTTTTACTAACATGTCATCCACATATACCTCTTATTGCCTAATAGGTCTTTAAAACCTTATTCATAAGGTGTTGATAAGCGAATTTTTAACCCAAACGGTATAACTTGGTAATAGTATAAACCTTTATATATTTGAAATGCTGTGACTTCTTCATCCGTTGGTCCATTTTTATTTGGTTATAACTAGAGTAAGCATCCAAAAAATTGAGCATTTGATGTCCAGACGTAGCATCGATCAATTGATAAATTCGAGAAAGTGGAAAACTATCTTTCGAGCAAGCTTTGTTAAGGTTAGTGTAATCAATACACATTCTCCATGTTCCATTTGTTTTCTTAACCATGACAACATTTGCTAGCCATGTAGGGTAATGTACCTCTCATATGAATCCTGCTTTTAGGAGCTTGTTAACTTCTTGTTCAATAGCCTGGAGGCAATCAGGTGCAAAACTCCGCTTCTTTTGGATGATCGGTTTAAATATTGGATCAATCTTGAGGGAGTGCATGATCACATTGGGGTTGACCCCCGGCATATTCGTCGGACTCCAAGCAAAGATGTCTTGATTTATGCGTAAGAAGTCTATATAATTTTTTCTTTGTTCTTCTGAGAGCAGAGATCTCACTTGCACTGTTCGTAGTGATTGGTCATCTAATAATGCAATAGAGAGCAAGTCTTCTACAGGCGAAGCTTTATGTGGTACTTCTTTATCTTAAAAATTAAAATCTTCGATGTTGAAGGTCATAGAAGGATGTTGTTGAACTTGTTTGAGGTAACATGATTGTGATATCTGTTGATTTTCACAGACCACCCCAACCCCAACGGGGGTTGGAAATTTCATCTTAAGATGAGATCAAGTGGCACAAAAAAAATTGATTGGAGGGCCTTAAGATAAGTTATATCAATCGACTTGAACACCATGAATTTGATTGAATGAGTCACTTGTCGAGGGAGAAAAGTGATTGTCCCTCTACTAAGATGATTATCAAATCCATATAATGGTCCTACAGCAGGTTGGAGCTTTTCCCTAACCAAGCCCATGATAAGAAATATGGAGTAAAATAAGACATCAACAGAACTCTCATTATCAATCAAAATTCTCTTAATATTATAGCATGGGTCCCAAACTAGTGGATCTTGATAAAAACATGGACTCCTTCTAAGTCATTAAAGTGATGGAATGATCAATAGATTTCTTTAACTCGCTCTTCAGAGGTGGTAATGAGAACTCGATTAGATAGTATTGGTCCTCCTACGGTTGTTTCAATTTCTCCAAATGTTTGATGATTTTTATTCTTGATGATTGTCTGGTGAATTGGGTTATGTTTATTTGAGTTGATTGATTCTTCACAAATTGACGTGATATCTTTTTTGAATGAGCCTCTTCTCTTCTTTCTTGTTTGCGCATCAGAGTATGTCCATGAAGGAGTGATATATATTTTCACTTTGATTTTTGTGGTGGCCGATGGTTTCTTCATGTCGAATAACCATCGAGGTTAAGATGTTCGGTGTGTATTCCTTTTATTGTGGTTCATGTCATTGATGTGAGGGCCATGGATCTTGTGCTTCTTTTGATGACTGGGTGATTCCAGGGTGCTCTTAAGTTTTATGTTATTATATTTGATGGACATTAATAGCCTCGATGAAATTTGTGCTTCCACGATGAACAAGTCGGCATGAAGCACCGTATCTCGCATTAGTAATGAGTAAAAGGCCGGGATGGAGCCCTCAGAAAACTCCTCTTAATAGTTTAGGTCTACTCGGGTTTTGGCGAGCTTCTAGGAGAACCTAGTATTCTTAATTGATTCACCCTCATTTTGATGAATGCAGATGGGAGGAATCTTTAATGATCCTTAGGTTGCAATTAACTGTTCCAAAATAATCTTGGTGAGTTCGTCAAAGGTATGGATGGATCCCCTTGGAAGGGAGTAGAACCAAGTGCAAGCTTGCCCCTTTAGGGTAACAGGAAAGACCAGAAAAAGCAGTGTGTCAGGAGGGCGTTGGATATGCATGATGGTCCTGTAATGGTCGATGTGTTCATGTAGGTCAGTTTTCCCATCATAGGAATCAATGCAAGCTTGAAACTCTTGGAATAGAATGTTGAAGAATAGCTTCAACTAAAGATGAGGACTCCTCATAGCCGCGGTGAGGGGGAGGATGATTTCTATCTTTAAGGTGAAATTCATTTTGCATTAAGTGTCGTAATTCTGCACGTATAACATGATGAGTGGGGTCAACAGGACAAGAATGTGTTAAAAGTGATAATTAGTGGATTAACATTCGGTTTACGTGATGGATGAGAAATCTTAAGGAGATCATCATGTGCGGAAGCGAGAGAACTTCAATATCAAGGAGATTAGCATTTTGACCTCCCACAGCTAACGATCAATCTTGGGGAAGATGTGTTTGCCGTGGTAGTGGCTGTCGTGTTCTAAGTAAAAGTCGGATAATCTCATTTTGAGACTCTTCCATTCGACGCACACGATCTTCTAAAGAGATTCTTGTCGCCTTCAAACGAGTCACGCCTATCGGGAAGTGAGGTAGAAGCTTGGTATCCTTGGTTCAAGGATTGGTTTCAAGAGTGACGGGAGTTGGAGCGGAAGGCTCCGTTGTTAGGAGTATTGTGCCTATTGGCCATGATGCGAATGTTCACAAAAATTGTGATTGAGGGGTTCCTTTTCCCACAGATGGCACCAAACTATTGCATACTAGAAAACCAGTTGTGGTAGAGTAAAAATTTATGCCTTAACTTTGTTACGAAGTTCAGCACACACACAGATGTTTGAAGAATTAATAAGAAAACTCTAGAACTTTTATGTGGAAAAATCTCAGACCATGGGATCTAGTAAAATCTTTCACTATATATCTATTTCAGAGTATAAAATTTTCCCGATCGGATTCTGAAGAACAATGGGAATCAAATCACTCAACAACTATACTCACGGTCAGGTTGTAACAATTGTTAGTGGTAATAGATGATGGTGAATAGCGATAATGATGAAGGTCATCGTGGTGATGATCGGAGGAGATATATGTGGCTGGCCGATGATGGTAGTCGGTGGCGATGACGGCGTGGTGAAGATGACGGTCGATAGTTAACCCGGGGTATTAGAAATATTTATTTGGAGGATTTTCAAGCTTTAGAGCTCTCTCTTCTCTTTTTCTTGGGCTCCTCATGTGAAAATGAAGGTATAGATTAGAGGAGCGTTTATATAAATACATGCAAAATCAACCACTGTCCATGATGGCTCAAAATGATTCATTTGATCATTTGATGTATTTTAAGTATTTGAATGCTCAAATGAAGTGAATTATGAGATCTTGGACTTGTAAGATCCCTTGTCAAAGACTTCGATTTACTATAAACACTCTATGTTTAAGAATTTAGAGATTTAACGATAAGAAATGATATTTTAATTTGATCTAGTTTCAACTTAGGATCAAAACTTGCTTTTCATCAAGATTAGTCTTAAGTATTTTAAGTGTCATATCAATAATAATAAAATTATGACTATTTATACATTTTAAATATTTACTATATATCTAATATTTAATAAATGAATGACTCATAAATTTCCGTTAAAAATAATTTCGGATGTCATTTTGGAATTCTTTGTATTATATTTTATTTTTATGAAAAGCAAGTTTTATTTATTTATCATTGATAATCAAAATGCATAACTTTTATTACAGAGTGATACCTTAATACCTTAATAGCTTTGATTATCATTTCATAATGATCAAATGTTATATATAGGCTCCACAAAAACTTATAGATATACTGCACATGCGCGTGAGAGAGAGAGAGAGAGAGAAGGGAATTAAATTATTTTTTATTTAGAATGAATAATCCATTTATTCTCACGCATCATTTACTAACCATTGTAACTTTAAAATTGTTAAAATTTTGAAATAGCTAAATATAATCAAAAAAACTTTTTTCAATCATAAATTTTGCCTTTTGGTTACTGCACATCATATTCATTTAAAATTTATTATTTTAAACGATAAAATATGTTTAAAAATTAGTGCTTCTTTCATTTTTAAATGAGTAATTCGCTAAATGTTATTAGAAGCAAATCATCGCTATTTAATTCTAAAGAAATATGCATCAAAGTTTATTTCAAATGAAATTATCATCCATAAGGAATAATCTATTGTATTTTCAAATAAAGCTTGCTATGAAAGTTATCTAAGGAAAGAAAAATATGTAATATAGCATTGTGTGACCAACATTTATGAAGAAAAAGGTAAGAACTAAGTTCAAACAATGGTTAATTCAAACTTAATTGAAACAATTTCATCGGCGATAAATTTCAATAAAAAATCCACAAATGCATAAGAGAATAATTTTATTTAAATTGAACTTTCAGGTATATTAATTTCTCCAAAAATAAGTATCAATGACTTTTTTCAATTATGAGAATTATGCTACATAAAATGTAAAATTTTCTTTTTAAATGTATAGCACACTCCCTTTTAGAGGTGTAAATGAGTCAAATCAAGCTCTAGTCAACTCACCTATTTAATGACCAACTTAGACTCAAGCTCAAGCATAAGTCGAGCTCATACGATGAGTTTGAGATTAGCTCACCTAAAAGATAGAAAGAAGCTTGAGTTACAAGTAGCTTAAGCTCAACTCACCTACTTGATGTCCTACTCAAACTCAAGCTCAAGCTCGAGATTAGCTTTCCTAAGAGTTGTTAGGCTCTAGTTCGATTCATGAACTCGAGCAAAAAGTCACAATAGAAATCTAATGGAGTAGAATGGGAACTAGCTAGAGATGGAATTGAAGTTGGCTTGCAAAAGAATATGATGATGACATTGATAGTATTGTGGGAAGTCACAATAGTTGCTTGCTATAACATGTGGTTGCAATAGCCCTAGTGGGAGATTGCTTGAGAAGATATTAATGGCTTTACCATTAGAAAAAGCATCAAACGTCCAATGTCCCTCGAAGAAGAAAGGAGCTCATGAATTGGATTTGATTCATATATGAGTATCCTAATTAACCCTATTGTAGGCTAGAAGAGCAAAATAGATCTATTAATTCCATAATTATATCGAACTCTGAATATTATCATTTGATCACTAAGAGTGCATTTGGGACAGTGGTGGTAGTGCAGTGCGATGGAAAAATGCATTATAGTGTTGTTTGGGAAAAAGCATTATGGCTGTATTTTGGAGAATTTGAGATAAGAAAGTTGCATTATCCAACCTGACTTGACAAAGTGCCGAGGATACCAAAAACATATGGTCTAACTTTTTTAAAATAATACAAAAGTATAATATTTATCATAATTTTTTAGATAGTAGCGTCTTCTACAATAACTTCTACACTTCTTTTTCATACCGCTGCAGTTGCCCTAAACATACCCTAAATTTCCCTTCGGTGATGTGAGTTGAGCCCAACAATTTGTCCCTTCTTTCAACTTTATATTTCTGATTCTAGAAAGCTCCTATGAAGTTGTGGCAGGATTCTCCAAGGTAGAGTAATCAAAGATGAGGCAAGAGAAGAGAAGCTCAAAACCACTTCACATCATCCAAGTGAAGCTTCCTAACCATTGCACAATTATTCCAGAGGTACTCTCATAGACCTTCAAGTGTAAGTTTGTGTACAACTATCTCTAGATTAAACCGTAGATCTAAACATCTCAATCTCCATACTAAAGCATCAGAATGGGAACTAAAGTTTTGGTAATCAGAATCCATTTGAACAAATGGTCATCATTCCTACCAAGAGTTTAGGGATGATGTATAAGTTGTTTAATCTAGTTAAATATATCAATAAATATCATTCAATTGCATTACTTAAATCTGAAACTAAGTCCTTAGCTACTTTATTCACCCAAGCTAATTTAATCTTATGATCAAATAGCCTCACTTATTTAATGTTGTCATTGGATCATGTTTCCAAAGTGCAGCACCAACAGAGTCTGCCATGGGTAAAAGGCTCATTGATTGTGCAATTTGAATTAAAATGAAGTTTAAACCATACTAAAACCTTTTCAAAATTCATAAATAATTATAAAAAACATAAAAAATATAAAATTAATTTTTAAAAATGAATCATACTAAATATAAAAAAAAAACTTGAGGAATTTTCCTTTTATAATTTTTCTAGGACATTGAAAATTCATAAATATTTGTGATTAATCCCAAAATTAATAAAACGTACTAAGTGGGTTCATAAATATTTAGAAAATTCAACAATACATAGTTCATGATATTATTAGCAAGCTAAGAATGTAAGATATTTATTCAATAGTTTGAAGAGGAGCGTTTAAAGACGTGCATATGCTAGAAATTGAAGGAACGGAAATTGAGATTATATTGATTAATGTGAAAATCAAGAATCTATTTTTTAAATTTGCATCTATTTATATGGCTATCAATATTTCTTATTTCATTCCTTAATCAGTCTATATATTACCCTATATCAAAGACATTATTGAATAAATCATGCCTTCCCCGCAAACTAATTTAAAATCAAATGAAATAAAAATCAAGGGAACTCCTAAATAACTATTATTTAATCCAAATTCAAATCAATCATATCATTTAAAAAAAATAAAGATAACGATAATACTAAAACTAAAATTAAAATAAAATCTAACACTAAATAAAGAACTAGAATTTTCTCAAATTAATCTTTTTATGCTACAACAAATCTTTAGACCTACAAAACTCTTAGCCTAAAGAGTTCTATATAAGTTCCTTTGGAGTAAGTTAATAAAAAAAAAAAAAATTCATTACAAACTATTGATCATCACTGTTCACCTTGAGAACCTAAACAGTCGAATTTTCAAATGGTTGGAAGCGCAATAGATGTTGAAACTTTCAGAACTGATAGAAGATTTCGAACTTTCAAATTTCAAGAAAGACATTATGTTGTGATAAATTATTCAACGTATATGATCATATGTTGTGATAAATTATTCAACGTGGAATGGAAAGACATTAATGAGCTTGATCAAATATATGTCATAAAACTAATTCTAAAATGACTAAGAATGACATTGCAACCCCATGGAAGAATTTTCATATGTATGGTGTATCTTTCAACCATATTCAATGCATTTTAGACATGCCATCTTTCTTGGCTTTATCAATGTCGAGATAATAAATGGAAAAAATGCAAAGGGCTTCAAGATGGGGTTTACATATAAGCACCATCAAGAAATTTAGCTCTGAAATCATATAATGTAGTTCAAATGATGTGAAGTTGATCATATTTTTCAGTAATCCTATGAATGCCTTTGATTTGTTTTTCTCAAAAGATAAAATGGTATTAAATAAAGGAGTCGCCAGCAACATAGAATGGATTGACGTGAAATGAGGGTGATCCATAAACCACTGGAAACTAAACACTCTGTAAAAATCATATGAAAAACCAGTTCTATTGTAACAATTATTACTATGATGCATAACGTGGAATAGTGTTTTGGCTAATGTAAAAGAGTCCAGCCGAAGAATGCAAATGCATTAGAAGAACAATGTATTAGAAGAACAATGTCTATCAAGGACATCTAAAATATACCTCTCATAAATCTGTAAACTTTACCGGCCCTACCTTTCTTATGAATCTGTAAACATCATCTGAAAAAAGCACGTCATCACTGTAATAATTTTCAGAGCTCGGTGAGAAAGAAAATCCAGTACCAACTTGACAATCCACGAAAATGATGCTGCTGAGCTGAGAAATCCAAAAATGTTTATAACAAGATAATTAATAACAAAGTAAATACGGATGTAAAAAATTGGGAAATATCTATAATTGCTGGATGGAAATTAAACTCTCCACCTTTGACCAAGAGTAAGGATTAGAGACCAATTTGGGCAAGGTTTCTTCACTTGCAGTATAAGGAGCATTCTCAAAAAGTAATGACCTTGTACATATGATTAGAAGAAAGAATCATCCATCTGCAATAAAAAAATTACTCACTTTTTTTTTACATTCCCCACTGAGTTAGGTTTCGGATAAATTGATGGGAAAAAAACTAGAAAAATACATATAAATATTGAAAAATATAGAAAATGTTATCTGTCTAAAGTATTTTGTTTTAACTATAAGAAGTGACACAACCTTTATAAAGTGACAACCTTTATAAAAATAATTCTTAGATCATATTTTGGACATTTTTAGCTCCACTTTAAAAAAAAAAAGACTAATGCTATTAAGACTAGTTGGATAAACCACTGATGTGGAAAGTTATCAAAAACAATGACATCACTAGAAATCAACTAGTGACACTAAGGATGCCTTATTCCTGTGGCAATCCTCTAAAGCTAACGCTCATTCTATTTTATTCATATTGGTAGTCGTTATAAATATTTTTAGATTGAATTTGTTCGTGGGTGCCTGGTGATACCACAATCTTATTGACAAGTATAAAACAAGCCTAGTAAAGAGAATAGAGAGAAAGAAAAGGAGAGAAAGAAAAGGAGAGAAAGAAATAGTGAGATTTTACTAGTTATAAGAATGTATGAGCTACTCAAGCAAATTAAAATTTGTCAGGTTCATCCACCGACTCCAATTTATAGGTTCAAAATGAGGTTTAGTGCTACAAAAAATGGAGGACACTATCAATATTCTTCGAAAGGACCAAAACTGATCAAACTTCTATAACATTCAGACATATTGACTCTTCTAACCATGTCCCGCAATTTGTAGTACAATATCTCCTTATAAATATTCAGTCATGTCTGTTGACCTCATTTCCGAATGAGGTTAATTTAGCACTTAAGTGATCCTAATCACAAATAGGATTCTCCTAATCCAATGCTTAGGACACTATACCTAGTGACCTAAAGAACTTTTCTTGGGTTAGATCTAACCTATTTGTCTCAGGTAGGATCAACTCAAATATCCCAAATTAAAATTAACCAATAAAATTAACCTTAATAATCATTAATCCAAAAATGATTAAAAGTCAACCCTAGTCAACCTAGAGTTGACTTAAGTGGGCCCACTAAAATTTGACTAAATAAAATCACCAAAAATATTTATGAAAATTAAATAAATAGTTTTAATCATAATAACAACTAAATTTGAGTTCTTTAAGGCTTAGATTAAGTAAATTAAATTTCTTAAAACAAAATAACTTAAATAAGCCACATTGAACTCAAATTGAAGAAAAATCAAAATAACATCAAACTAATTATCCTAAATCATATGGGAATGATAATAGGACATAACCCAACTCCCTATTTGGTGTGGTTTGGTCAAATGGGTCATTTGACCCATAAGAAAACAAGCTTGACTCAACTTAACCCAATTTGGGTTGTGAGTTAAACAAAACATAAAATCATGAAAATTCAAAACCATCTTAATCAATGTATGTGCAAAGAAGATTAATTATCTTAAGCATGATTACTGAGCTAATTAACCTCCTTAATTAATAAAATTAAATAACAAAATAAAAAAATGATGAGAAATAAAAAATGAAAAAAGAGAAGAAGAAAATCCCCACCTCTTAAGAGGATGGTTGCCTTCAAGAGAGAGTTGGCTTCTCCAAGAAAAAAAAATGATATATGATTTTTCGGCCAAGGAGAGAAAATCACAGACACACTTCCTCAAGCAAGAAGAATCTTTCCATCATCTTTTCCAGTAAAAACGAAGTGGAAACAAACCATTCCCCACTTCCCAAATCGTCGGCAAGGAGGATAACAACCAACACCATTTAGATCAATCCAAGCTTGGCCAAGAGACAAATCCGAGAAAGGAGAATCCAATTCCTTTGGCGCACAAGCCCCTTGCATCGATCCGAAGCTATCCAAATCAACTTCACCACTCGAGACGGCCGGAATCAAGGTTTTCCATTAACGTACCTTCAATTTCCTTTAAAGCTTTTCGGTTTGGGGCTTTTTGAAAGAAGTTGGAATGCCAAATAGATCTAACCTTATAGATTGATCCTAAATCAATCACTGATTGTTTTGGGATCGAAATCGAGGTATAATACACCGTCGATCGCCGTCGGTTGACGGAAAACCATCAACGATGATCATGTTTCACCGTTTAGGGAGGAAGACGATCTCCAGACCATCCGATCCTTTTATTTGGATCGAACGGTTCAGATCTAGCCGCTCAATTTGATTTAATCCCTTAAGGATTGCGGGGATGATCGGCCGTCGATCTCGATCGACGGTCATCGTTACCGCAATCAATTGGTCGACACGGCCGCCGTCGTGTGACACGGCTGTCCCCGCCAGATCGTCGAGGAGATCTTTGATCGGATGGTCTAGATCTAATCCCACTCATTTTAGTTAAAACGTGTGGGACCCGTTACTTAAAACCGTTAAAAAACCGTTGATTAACGGTTTAATTAATTTAAAAAATTTAGAAAACTTCAAAAAATCATATAAATAAAAAAAATCAGAAAAATACAAATAAAAGCTCTATGGATTTGTCTTGATGAGAGGAATCCATAGAAATTAAAATCCCCAATTTTTATTGGGTGATTTGTCCTTAATTTTGGTTTAATTAAAAAATTATTAAACCTTAATTACTCTTAAATTAATAAACTAATTATATTGAAACTTTGGGAAAATGAAATTAAGCTTAAAACACAACTTAAGTAAAATTTTGAGAATTTAATTCTCTGAATTCAAATGAAATTGAAATTTTATGTGTATTAACACTTAAATTAATTAAATTAATTATCTTTTAATAAAATAATTATAAAACTTTAATTTAATAATCTTAAATCAACATAATGAACATCAGAATAATAATTTAACCTAATTAAACCAATTATGAATCTAATATGAACTTAATTAAATTAATTTGATAATTAAAAGAATTAAATAATCCAATTAAATTACCTGAACTTATTTAAATTGTAATAAATCAACCGGTTAACCAAAAATTATGAATAAGCCTCATTGAAAAGGTATTTCAGTGAATAATAAGTAAAAAATAAAATCTCTAAATGAATCTTAATAAATTATGCTTAATTTATATTTTAATGAAATAATTAAAATCTTAATTACGCACTAATTACATCCCTAATTAAGCTGAAACTTTAGGAAAATATAATTGGCATGTAACCCCACTTGCCATAATTATATAAAACCCAATTGGTGTATAAATTTGGAATTATTAATTTTCCAAATCTCTAGGTCAATATGAACTAAATAATAATTAAGAATAATCATTAATTCATTAAATAAATAAATAAATTAAATTAATCTGAAATAAACATCAGAAATACTTAGGATAATTCATCAAAACTTTCCAAGTCAAAGAATCTAATCAAATAACAAAATTTTAAGAAAATTAATGCTTAATGAAATTCAAACATAATTAAACAACTTAAGTTAAACTTAATAAAACCACTCATATTTAATAACTTTAAATGATAAACTTAAAACCTAGGTTAATCAAATCAGATCAAGTAATTAACCTAAGTATTTTTAGGTTAAGAATAATCAATGAACTATCCTAAGATATTAATTCATATTAAATGACTTAAAATTTAAGCTTATTTAATATCTTAAGTTAAATCGATTGAAATCAAACATAAATCAAACCCAAACATAAATAAAATCAAAAGGATTAATTAAAGTACTTAAGGATTTTAGTTAGATTTTTGGAAACCTCATTAGGATTTAGGATGAGGAATAAAGCGAGTTTCACCTAAAAATGAAATTCATTCTATTTCTCATTCTTGAAAACCTATACAACTTTAACCAAATAAAAATAAAAATTAAATCACTAAACTCTTTGAATTGAAATCAACCAATGGTAAAATTTTAACTAATTCAAATTTCAAACTTCAAAACTTAAACATAAAGGCCTAGCAAAGACTTACCACACGAACTCCACTTCTACACACACTAGATTATCTAGGTCACGGACCCTAGATCTAGATTCGTGATTTTCTTTTAATCTCCTATGATATGTTGTGATGTGCTTCACATGTCTGTGTGGTGTATTGCTTTAGACTGGATGCCTAAGTTTGTTTGTTCGTTAGACTCGATGTTAGGCTTTTCTTGATTTGAAGACCGTTTTCAGGGATGTGTTAAAGGGATCGCTGTAATAAATAAATCATAAAATTGTTGTTTCCTTGTAGGTGCTAAGAATCCCTTAACATAGTCCATAGGACAGGTGGGCTTGACAAGCAACTAATGTTAAGCCCGTATATTTATGAAATATAAACTACTTTGTATGCTGTGTGTATTTCCTAACATCTGTTTTGTAGGGCTTAGGATTTTCTTTGAATTTTAAATATAAATTTGAGCTTAGAATTTGGTTAGGATCTATGGGGTCTAGGATTAGTAGGAGCTGACCCAACCAGGAGATGGTGCAGTGGTCCCCTGTGGAGCCCGATGGATGTCCTTGAAGAAGGAGACTTTCCTGGAAAGAAGACCCATAGATCTAAACTTGTAGTTCTAGGCTAGGTTGTATAAGGGCAGAACTCAGCTGCCCAATTTTCTTTCTTCCGGGGTGTACAATAGTACCTTGCTGCATTGGCCTTTTCTTATATAATTTAATTTGGCTTGATTTATTTTGGGTGCGCAACAAAAATAGCATGCTTTTCTTAGGTTTCTTTCTGTGCTATGTTTATACTGTGATGTATGCCTGGATGTAGGCTCATAGGATAAACTAAATTTTCTACCCAACTAAATTAACTGAAACATAAAAATAAATACAACTCATAATCTTCATATAAAAGCCTAGGTATTAAAACAAGTTAAAATATCTAGCAACCCTTTAGCTGGATGTCATGCATAATCATATTGTTTCACTCTTGATTAATGAAGGAATTCCATCCTTACCTAGGCTTGACCTTTGAGAGCCTATAATAGAAGTACTCCTTCTTCTATTTTTATTTGACCCATGATCTTTTTCTAATTGCATGCATTAGGCATAAATTGTATCTTTATGGCCTAAATGAATTCTGAGTAAAAAATTATTAAAAATTGAAAAATGTGCATTAGTTATATGCATCTTCATACCCTATATGATCTTAGTGGTTAGGGAATAAGTCTAGGTTCATAGATTTCTTTCCTAAAATTGCAACAACCCAGCCATCTTGCATTCATATGACTTAGCCTCATGGTTTTAAAATACGCTTAGGTGGTGTTAGCGAGCAGCCTTCTCCAGGCAGGTTGTTAGTCCAGAAGAGTCAGGGATAGGTTAGTTCCTTCAAGTGAAGAGAATGGCCAATGATTCCCAAAAGTAGAACTAGGTCGAGCATCTGACATGTGTCAGAAGCACCTGTAGACTAGGTTCTGAAGCATCCTTTTAGGTATAATTCTTCAACCCTAGGCATTTCTACGGTCTTGTGCTGCTAGAATCTAAGCCCTAGATTTTTAAGAAAATAATAACTTGAATTCTAAAATTAAATCCTAAATTTGAAGCCCAATCATAGGATAGATGAAATGTTTACTGGGCATCCCAGTATCAATAGACATTTCCTACCTTTTTCCATTTGACTCATGAAAATAACTCTCTCCAATTTAGACCTCTCCCACCAAAAATCATTTCTTTGAAAGCTACCTTAGTAGTCTTTAGGAATAACCACTTATTTCTTTAATCGAGAGTATTCTTAGGAAGAGACCCTTCCTAAGATGTAATTAACTATAAAGACTTGCCTTTATAGGGAACCAGGATCCCAGGATAAAATTGAACCTATTCTAGTTTTTCATGTAGTTTAGGGAAAAATACTTTGGTACACGAAATACCCATTAGCCTTAGGAGTGTTTTATTGAAATGATTGAATCCATTAAAAGAGACCATGTTTATCTTTCAAGATGATATGTTTATTCTTTAATGCCGTATTTGATCATCTAAATAAAATATTCCTAACCTCTATGTGGTGTAATTTTTTTTCTCTATTATGAACAGAGAGAAAAAGAAAACCAACAATGTCTTTAATAAAATTCCAAAGCTTCACTTTCTAGATTCTTAGAATCCTCTCTTTTTCATCCATTTTTTATTCTGTCTTGTGATTTTGGTAAGGTTTTTATATTGTCCACGGATAAATTTGAATTCAACAACCTCAAAGATATGATAAGTGTGAATTAATGCCAAGAAATAAACACCAAGCAATATGACAAGAGAAAGACCACATAAATGCATCGTAACATGGAGCAACCTAGAGCTAGTGAGTAATAAATAATTGGCAAAGACAAATAGGATGACAAGAATGACTCAAGAAGCATTGGTGCCCCTTCCTAAAATCATTCTAAGTGTGGAAGAATTGGAGAGATCATCTGATTCTATCATTTGAAGGAGACCTTTAAGTTTCAAAGTGATAACTTGACCTCTAGAAGTAAATGAAACCTGCCACCCAAACAACTATGAGTAGTCAACTCCTTCCCATTGGATTAAAAAGAGAAAGGCTCAATTAATAAATGCATTCTTGAGGAAGATCACTAAAGAAAAGCCATAAAAATAAATTTAAGATAGTACATCTTGATGCTTACAAGGGGAAGGCAAACCCTGTTGATCATGTAGCTTATATTGAGTTAACTACATCCCTATTGGATATAGATGATGCTCTAAAGTTTCATATTGTCTTCAATACTATCAACGAATCGCATATCCCATGGATCTTCTTGGTTCTAGTAGGTGTGATAATGTCTTTGTCGAGATCAAAATGATGATTATAAGTCAATTCATTAATGTTTAGAAGACGCTAAAGAATCCGTAGGATTTACTAGCCCTACTGGTAATGAAATAGGAGCCAAGTCCCTAAGAAACTTTATTGTGATATTTTAAAGAGAAATACTGGAAGTGACAGACTTGGAGGCAATAATAGCTCAAGCATCACTTACCCATAGAAAATATTTAAACAAAAGTAGAATAATGATTATCATTGAAAAATGGATTTGCACACTTACACAACAAAATTTGACTAAAGAGAGTGCTAACTCAATGGGCGACTCTGAGCTATACTAAGCATGATCCAACTCTCACAATTATAGATTTAAAAAAAATTAAAGGTCTTCATGAGAAAGCCACCAAATATTTATCCGAGCCCTACTAGTGGTGTGAATATGCCATCCTTTTATGGAATATGTAATGAAAACTTTCTTGTATCAATCCCTCACCAATTTTAATCCTTTAATTTCTATGTTCTTAAAAACATGGATAAAGTCATCCTTATTTGATTTTATTTTTAACATATATTAGTAAAGACTCACACTCTATTAGATAAGTTGTTCTTGCAATAAAAAAAATTACTATCATAATAGCACAAGAATTTGGAGCTATCTAGACTAGAGTCAAATATTGATGCAAATAATAGATGACAATTCATGAGATAAAGGTGTCGTAGCTTTGAATAAATTTGATCTTAGAAAAAATAGACTTCTTTGTGTATCATTGTATTTAGAAACTCATCTTCCATTGAAGCTCGAAACATAAAGTCTCCGCTAATGGCCAAATTCCTACGATAAATTGATATCCTTTATTAGCAAGCTTAGAGAAGCCCTTGGCACAACATATAGTGAGAAAATTTTTATTGTAAAAAAATTGTGAAGGAATTGAAAGTAATGAAAAGTAGAAATAACTAGAAATATAAGGAAACATAAATCAAAAATAAACAATATTTCTCATAAAATATTACTTATATTTTGTTAAATTTGAAGTAATAACAATCAAATCAAAAGATAATTTGATACGCTAAAACATATTTCTCATAAATATTCAAATTTCTAAAGATTTTTGAATTCATTGTTTCTTATAAAGACACACAAGGGTGGGCATTCTTTTCTTCTCTTCTCTAGGTTGGAGTTTTCCTGCCTTCTCTCTATGGTGAGAGGTGGCCTGCGATCACCTCCTCCCCGGGACAAGTCGGTAGACAAGGATGGAAGGGATGGCAGCAAGGAGGGAAGCTTGGAGGGGTCTAGGGACAACCATAGAGGCAAGGCTGCGGCTAGCAGTAGAAGCTCGAACCCATCCGACAATGGAACATTACTGGGATCGGTCTCTGCTACAGTACAGAGCGGGAATGATGTTTCTTCAAAATCTAAGGAGATGGAAAGGGTGGCTATTGATGTTCTCTTAAAGACTAAGAGGAACATCACCCAACAGCAGGATGGTGAAGCTTGTAGCCAGGCCCGAGCTCAGTCAAATCCTAGAGGAACTTGCAACAAAAAGATAGCAACTGGTGGTATCGAATTAAGGGCTCTGCTCGACAAGGAGGGCATCCAATTTGCGGATGGACTGGGCGTTAATTGCCTGAAATACGCTCAATCGCCGGTCAAGGTAAGAGCAAAGCCGAATGGTAGTTGAATGTAGGCCAAGGGGAGCTCAGTGTCTACGTCCCTAGCTGCGCATCTGGAGGCCGAACATATCCATGGGGTGGGACGAACCAAGAACTTGCATCAGTTGCTGGAGGCAACCATGTAGAACCAGCTCGAAGGTGATGCTTCAGGTATGCAATTCGACTCCTTTGAGGTTGAATGTCCAAGGGCGTGTAGCCCCGAGAGTATAGAAATTGCTTGTGGTAATGATAATGCTAGACTCCCAATTGTTTTTGGGGCAGCTGGAGATGATCCGCATATTGCTGACTTCAACAATTTTGAAGAATGCACTCAAGGTGCTCAAACGAATGCACCAACAGGTGGAAATACTTTGGATGGGCTGCTCGAAGGCTGGAATCTGGACACCATTGGTAGCGAAAACTGCAGCATGGTGGAGGACCAGATATTCTGGTCGGATGTCATGGAAAGGCCTCCTATCCAAGCAGCCAACACTAGACAGCTCAAGAATAGCAGGCTGGGACATCATTTAGGACAGCCGAATCCCAATCCTTGAAAATAGAAGGAATTTTTGAAGCTGAATAACATCGATATTAATTCAACTATGGAAGAGGATGGCAACAAGATTGCGTTGGATCTTAAGCCGTGGAGGAGAATCGAATGAAACTTGAGAGGGCTTTGGTTGGAAAGCTCCTCAAGAAGAAACCACCTTTCTATTTCTTGAACAATGATATCCAAAGGAAATGGGGTCATTGGGGTAACTTCAAGCTAATTATGGTTGCTCTGAATTATTTTGTGTGCATTTTTGATACAACGAAAACTCGGGATGCTGTTCGTATGAATAGCCCGTGGTTCTTGGCCAGCAATGTCATTGGAATGGATAAATAGTCACTAGATTTCACCCGAAATCTTTAGGTGGACTGTCCTCCCCAATTTGGGTTTGTTTCCCATATCTACATCTTCTCTACTGGGACAACAACAATATTGCCTGCATGGCATCTTTCATTAGCGAACCACTATGGGTGGATCACAAAACAAATGAGTGGGGTCAAAGTATGTATGCCAGAGCCTGCATTAAGATTGATCTATCCAAAAAACTCCCAACGAGGGGTTTGAACTAAGGGATGGTCGCTTTTTTCAAGCATGTTGAATATGAAAGCATTACATAATTGTGTTTCTATTGCGGGTTTGTTGGACACAAGATAGACTCCTGTCCCAACTTAAGGAAAGGACACAATAATAATTCCCACCTCAACAAGGGAGGACAGCCCCATCCTGTGGCACTAACCAACAGCTCTACCCCTTTGGGCTAAGGGATTCTTGGCTGGAACAAAAAATCTGCTCTCCCAAGTGAAGTGGGGGAGTACAGCAACTCCAAGCTGATTGTTCCTCCACTCTCCGATCTCCCATATGATGATTCCAGTGCCCTGTCCGGGAAAAATTGCAGGTTTGGTATGACCCAGGACCAACATTTAAACCTTCAATCTGCTGATAAATAGCAAGGTAAACAACTAGTTGCAGCTGATGAAGACTATGGTCTTTGGGTCCTTGTTACAAAGAGGAAGAAGTTAAGTAAACATGAAGCATCTAAACCACTTATACGTGACCTCAATAGCAGGAACTATCAGCAGCAGTCGAAGATCAACTCGTGACCTCAATAAGTAATCATGAAGACTATGGTCTTTGGGTCCCAATGTTAGAGCAACCGTGGAGGTTGAGTGGAGGCTCCCTCACAAGCAGCAAATTTGGCAACTCCAACAACATTCAAGGCTTCTTCCAGCAGCCCAAACTCTCTTAATCAAACATCTGCTTATGTAAGACCATCTATAAGGTCATTGCCAAGATTTTGATCTAGAGAATCAAAAATCTGCTCCCTAATCTGATTGTTGAAGAGCAAGGAGCCTTTATTCCACATTAATCCATTTCACACCACTGCTTAATAGCTAAGGAGCTCATTAATAAATTTAAGTGCTCCACCTCAATGGAAGGGTTTATGGCCATCAAAATGGACATGGAACAAGCTTTTGATTGGATGAGTTGGGACACTCTAGCCTTGGTTTTAAAGAAGTTTGGCCTCCCTCAAAAGTTCAATAATTGGATTCTCTAGTGTGTTACCCTCACAACCTTTTCTCTTCTTCTTAATGGAAGCAGATCGGTGTGGATCCAAGTCTAATGTGGGTATCAACAAGGATGGTCATTGTCACCATATCTTTTCATTCTATGCTCAGAGCTTCTCTCCATGGCCCTCAAACACTATGGAGAGGATCTAGGAGTGGCTATTGCAAATGGGGGCACACATATTTCACATCTTCTGTATGTCGATGACATCTTCATTACCTCTAAAGCCTTGGTTGTTCATGCTAAATAGATCACTGAAATTCTGCACAAGTATTGCTGTTGGGTGGGACAAAGGGTGAATGCAGCCAAATGTGTCATCCTCTTTAGCAAAAGCTACATGCAGTTGGAAAGCTAACCAAATTTCTCGAATGGTGGGGTTTTACAAGGTCAAAGAGCTTGTTTATTTGGTCTTCAAATTGGTTATGAGAAGACTGACTAAGAGGAGCTTTACCAATCTGATCTAAAGAGCTCGAAGCAAAATTTGCACTTGTGGAGTTCGATTCCTATCTATGGACGTTCAAGCTACACTAATTAATGCTTCCCTCTTTTCCACCTCTACCTACCAAATCACCCAAACTATGGTTCCTAAGAATGTTCTTGTTGAAATTGAACAAATGGGAAGAGGTTTCCTTTGGCATTCCAAGCCCAACCAACACAACATCCATTATATCTCCTAGAAGGAAAATTGCCAGCCATTTGGTTGGGAGGGCTCAAGTTCCATGTTGTTGCCCAATGGATGGGTCCACTTTGGGCTAGGCTTGCTTGGGAGTTCCTCTCGAAAACAAACACACTATCGCATCAATGTCCAAGGGAGAAATACGGCTTAGATTGCTAATGAAGGTAGCCTAGATGGGGCAATTCCATCAGTTGGGTGGTCTTTACTAAGGGAGCTTGCAGCCTATCTCACATTATTCAATGGCAAGTGGCAAACATGGAGCTGATTGACTTGCTTAACCATGCTTGGGTTGCTGACATTCCCTTGGCTAATTCACCTACTTTCATCAATATGGAGAATATTGATAATCTAAACCTCAATGAATTGATTCTTGATAATGGACAATGGGGTCATGGTGCAGCTGGAGCAGCAGTTTGGCACTAAATTTAGAGGGTTAATAGCTGCTGTTCGGATTCATGGAGACTTGCAGAGAGACAGGCCTGAATAGCTGAAGCTTCCTTTTGATAAATGCATTACTTATATGACTTATGAGGCCCAATTCCAAGCTGATATGGATCAATTCAGATGGTTGTCCCACCTCAAGCTACAACCAAGAATCAAAATATTTTGGTGGAGGTTAACAAAGAATGCTTTGCCAATTAATAGTTAGTTGAAAAGTAGGGGCCTCAAATATACTTAAATTCCCGTGGGGATGCAACCAAAAGAGGATATTGAGCATGTGGGCGTGCATTGTTCTCTCATAACTAGTATCCACCAAATCCTGGCTAGTTGGTGCTTCTCCATCCTTTTTTTCTCTAACATGGTGGAGCTGCTCCGTGCCCTCTCCAAAGTGAAAAAGTAGGACTTTGCATTGCTAGATTGTAGTGCTTAATGATATATCATGTTTGGAGAGCCAAAAATGCAAAGACCCATGGCCGACCACATGGGACCCTGAAGAATATTGCTGCCAATACTATGGAAACCCTCACACACTCAATCTCCTTTCTTTTCCAAGAGCACTAGGACATTAGCCAGCCTCATAGGGTATTCCTTCCTATATCATGGTGTTCGCCTCTCCCTCCCTCTCCTGGTTGGCTAAATGCCAATGTTGATGGCTCTCTACTCCCGTCTTGGGATGGTGGTATTGTTATTGTTATCCAGGATGGTAGTGTTAGATTCATCAAGGCTATGGGACATAATCTCCTACATTGGGATAGCATATTTATGGAACTCCTAGAAATGCTCCACTTAAGGTATGTCATAGAACCATGGATGTATGAATACAAAGGCATCATTGTGGAAGGGGACAACATCAATGTAGTGAATTATATGAAGCAAAGTATGAAGGATGAGAGAGAGGACCCAGATAGCCAGACATATGTTTTCTAAAGAATTTCCACCATGTCATATTCTAGCATACAAATAGAGACAACACAGCTTGTGATTTTTTTTCTTTGAAATAAATCTGGTGTATCCTTTTTATGGTTAGATAGTGATATTGATGCTATTTTTCCTATATTTTATTATAATTTTGGAGGAAGATAGATCACACATTTTAGCTTCTTAGCTTTGTTTCTTTTTGAACCTTTCTTTCAATATAAAAATAGACAAGGATGGGCTGCAGATAAAATCATAGAAGTCAGAAAATAAAGTCAAAGCTATTTCAATGTGGTCTCTTGATGAAAATTTTTCATCCATTGACAAGTACAAATGGCATAGATGGTCCAAAAAGTTGAGCTAAGTAGATCGGACAAATCCAAATAAAGTTCTTAACATAGCAAAGAAGAATAATTTTATTTTAATCTCTTGTTCTTTTTTAAGTAACTTCCATAGATATAAAAAATTGAAAAACTAAATACACGTATAAATATCTTGGATATATTAAACATGGCAGTTCATTCCACAGCAACCAATCAAAATCAAGCAGATGAATTAGCTACAATAATGACAAACTCATAGCAAATTTACCTGGGCAAGCTGGCAATTTCACCTGGCAAGTCAACAACTTTGATTTCACTTAAGACAACTATTTTATCTAACAAGTCAGCAAGTTCATCCAATGATCAAATGGTTTCAATTAACCAAGTAAGGTGCCTTCACCCAACAAGTTGGCAACATTGTCTAGTAAGATGGTAACTTAAGCTAACTAAAAGCACATAAATAGATGTGATTTTCAACCAAAGATGAAGATTCTTTCCTTATATATATGACTACATGCATTTTGTAGTTGTAATGCAATCTCATAATAAATGTTACATCATTTTATAGTTTTTTCATGTAGCACCAAAACACCTAACTCAAGTTATAAATAAGAGATCAAGGGGAGTCTTGACACACAAAGTTCATGGTACTTTATATTCTCTACTTTAAAAGCATTAATAACTTTTCCCTCTAAATTATACTAAATCTCCTTTCTCTCTCTATTTTTTGTTTTATATCTTGTGATTCTTGCGAGGTGCATTTTGTTGTTGTCCATAAACAATTTTGCATTCAACAGATTTGATGTGTTTGATTTGCCTTTTAGTTTATACTCATCAATACTTAATATAACATTTGTGTCTCCTTATCCTAGTTGCACTCTATTTTATACTCATCTATACTTAATGTAACATTTGTTTCTCCTTATCCCATATATGAAGATATCTTTTATCGAACCATGTGAATTTGATGTATGTTATTATTTTTATGGCTATAAATCATATCTTGTGGTAATAATTTGCTTCTTTTAATTCTAATGCAACATTGAACATACTTAATATCTACATAGCGAAAAAAAAAAAAACAAAGGTGGTAACTTGTGATTGATAGAAACAACAATAAAGTTTTTGTAGGAATACATTGTAATCTCTAATCTCTGCTAGAATTTTGAGTTATTGAATATTCTTCTTAAAGACATTGATAAGGTTTAATTGGTATTCATAATTTTACTCATATTTACTAAAATTTTAGGACTTTATCATGTGACTAAAAGTTTAGCTCATGCTTGTCAATAGCAAATGGGACACTTATAGAGCCACATGATTGTGCATGGTACGTGCGGTATTTTAAATATTGTGCAAATTATTTAAAAAGCATAAATTAAAATATAGATAAACATGAAAGATTATACACACACACACACACACACACACATATATATATATATATATATATATATATATATATATATATATATATATATATATATATATATATATATATATGTGTGTGTGTGTGTGTGTGTATCTGTACATAATTTATATAAACATATACAAATATTTAATTGCATGGGAGCACATGCGTATGTGACTATATCTATGTATGCATGCATGTATATTATTATTTCACATCAAATCTCAAAAATCAACTTATCGTTTGTCATTTTAATGCTCTGCATGGTGCATGTAAATGGCATTTTGCGCCATCGACATATGTTATTTAACTTGGGTTTCTCTTTTATTAAGGCATTGTTTGGCAACAAGTAAGATTTAGTTAATCCTGTAAATTAGTATTTATTAAGTCTTGCATGCATTAAATCTTGAAAACTATTTGGCATTATAGATGTTCAATTTGAATAAGACTTAGTGAATTATTTGACAACTATTTCAAGATTTAGGATTCAAATATAGTAGAAAAGGAAGCAAAATAAAGAAAAATGTAGATTTTTTAAATCCTATTTCTCCTGAAATTTACCAAAGCAGGGGAAAATAAGTAGGATTTAATTAGCATGATTAAATATAAGTTAACCTTACAACCAAACAACATATCCTTAAAAAATGTAGAAAATAATTAGCTAACTAATCATAAAATCTTTAGCCGCTAAAATATTTGTAATAAGTTAACAAAATATGTAGCGATAAAAGGTAAAAAAAATTATATTCAAATCTTAAAGAGCTCACCAAATTTCTGTAATTAACGTGGTTAAGGTGGAGTAGCCAGGGCCACCGGTGAGCCATAGTAGCAACACATCCACTTTCGGATTCTATAAAACTAGTAGAACATTTGTGCATCGCTAACCTCATAGATTGTTACATACCTTCATATATGTATATATATATATATGACCCTGAAAATTCCACTAGTTGAAGCACGAATCTTGACGTAGAAAGCAATCTGATCATGAATCAAGACTAACCGAGATCAAGCATTTATTATCAATAGACTCTTAAATATGGAGTGTTTATAGTCAAATCGAGCGTCTTGACGAGCCGAATCTAACAAGCCCAAGATATCATAATTCCGACATCATTTGAGCATTCAAATACACAAAATACATCATATGTTCAAGGGGATCATTTTGAACCGTCCGATGAAGTGGAGTGGTACAGGTTTTGCATGTATTTATAGAGACGTCACTCCTCCAATCTATAAATAGCCCCTCATTCTTATATGAGGGGAGGCCAAGTGAAGGAAAAAGAGGCCAAGCAAGAGAGAGGAGAGAGCTCTAAAGATCCTCCAAGCACAATCGTGCCACTGGCGTCGTCAACCACCGCCGCCGCCATCACCACACTGATCCTCCGCGTCGACCATTATACGGTCATCATCACCGACTACTCCATCGGCATCAACATCGTCGACTTTGTTGTCAACATCGTGCCAACTTCGTCAACATCGCCGTTAACTTTGTTGCGCCAACATTGTCATTACTAGCAATCTGTCCATTTCTCATATACAATTATGTAATCTCGATATCGGAAGATCTTGTACTCCGAAACAGATACATAGTGGAAGCGTTTTACTGGGCTAGGCCCCGTGGTTTTTCCCTCTTTTTGAGGTTTCCACGTAAAAATTCTGGAGTTTTATTGTTCGCTCTTTAAATACCTGTGTGTGTGCTGGACTTCCCAAAGAAGCTAAGGCGTAAACTTTTACTCTACCGCAATTGGTTTTCTAGCACGCAATAGTTTGGCGCCATCTGTGGGAAACTGATTCCCATTATATCATCTTTTTTGGCGACCAAGTTCCCTAACAAGATCAAAACTACCATCGAGATGTAGCATTTCAAGCTTTTAAGGAGCGCAAGCGAAGAATGAAGATTCAACAAATTTTGTTCCTTCAGATTTTGTCAAAATTGGGGGGAAAATCTTAATCTCAAAAGATTATTCAAATCGATATTCTGGATATCTATTTGATTATCAGTTCGAGAAGCAAGTCAGTAATACTAATGAAAAAGGCCAAGGTTAAGGAGCAACTTTGGTTACAACCACAAACGGATGTTTTAATCGACCTCTTCCATACAGGTTAATGTCATCGAGCAAAGACTCTGACAAACAACCTAGGATAGGTCAAAAGGTCCTTGGTGGACTTCCTACGACCTCTTCCATACAGGTTAATGTCATCGAGCAAAGACTCTAACAAACAACCTAGGATGGGTCAAAAGGTCCTTGGTAGACTTTCTATGACCTCTTCCATACAGGTTAAAGTCATCGAGCAAAGACTCTGACAAACAACCTAGGATAGGTCAAAAGATCCTTGGTGGACTTCCTACGACCCCTTCCACACAGGTTAACGTCATCGGGTAACACTCTGACAAACAACCTCGGATGGGTCAAAATCTCGGCCGGATTCAATTGACCTCTTCCATAGGTTAACGCCATCGTAACACTCGACAAACAACCTTGGATGGGTCAAAATTCTCAATTCATTCAACCTCTTCCATACGCAACGCCATCGTAACACCAAACAACCTCGGATAGGTCAAAATCCTCCGATTCAATTCGACCTCTTCCATACGGGTTAACGTCATCGGGTAACACCCTGAAAAACAACCTCGGATGGGTCATAAATCCTCGGATTCAACCCTCTTCCATAGGTTAACGCGTTATCGGGTAACACCGACAAACAACCTCGGATAGGTCAAAATCCTCGCGGATTCAATTGACCTCTTCCATACAGTTAACGCCGGGTATGCACGACAAACAACCTCGGATGGGTCATAAATCCTCAGCGGATTTAATTCAACTTCTTTCACATAGGTTAACGTCATCGGGCAATACCCTGACAAATAACCTCGGATAGGTCAAAATCTCGGATTTAATTTAATACCTCTTCCATACAGTTAACGCCATCGGGTAACACCGACAAACAACCTCGATGGGTCATAAATCTCGCCGATTCAATTCAACCTCTTTCACACGCAACTTAACTCAACACCGACAAACCTCGGATGGGTCAAAGATCCTCGCGATTCAATTCAACCTCTTCCACATAGGTTGCGTCATCGGTAACACCGACAAACAACCTGGATAGGTCAAAATCCTCGGATTCAATTCGATCTCTTCCATATACATTATCATCGGGTAACACCCTGACAAACAACCTCGGATGGGTCATAAATCCTCAGCGGATACAGTTCAACCTCTTCTATACAGGTTAACGTCATCGAGCAAACACTCTGACAAACAATCTAGGATGGGTCAATAATCCTCACCGGATTCAATTCAACCTCTTCCACACAGGTTAACGTCATCGGGTAACACTCTGACAAACAACCTCGGATGGGTCAAAGATCCTCAGCAGATTCAATTCAACCTCTTCCATACAGGTTAACATCATCGAGCAAACACTATGACAAACAACCTCGGATAGGTCAAAACTTTGTACCTACTCCATACAGGTTAACGTCATCGAGCAAACACTCTGACAAACAACCTCGGATGGGTCAAAAATCTTCAGCTGATTCAATTCAACCTCTTCCACAGTTAGCGTCCTGCAACACTCGACAAACAACCTGGATAGGTCAAAATTCTCGGATTCAGTAACCTCTTCCACAGAGGTTAACGTCATCAAGTTACACTCTGACAAACAACCTTAGATGGGTGAAAAATCCTTAGTGGATTTAATTCTACCTCTCACATGCAAGTTAATGGCATCAATTATCAACTGTTGAACCATCCATTGAAGTTTCAAGAAATCCAATTTCCTACAAGAAGAAGTAGGAACTACGACCGCCGCGTTATGCCGACCACCGCCAACCACCGCCGGCCACCGCATCATTATCATTACCACCGCCACCATCGGTAATCTTCACCGCCACCACCATCGCTGTCATCTCGCTGATTACGACAGAGCTAATTGCTGATTACCGTCATTGTTGCCGCCGACCACTCCGTTACCACTGCTGCGCCACCGCTGCCATTATCGCGGTCACCGCTGCTATTATCGTTATCGGTTACCACTGCTGATTACTATCTGGCTATCGCTGAATCATTACCACCATCATCGCTGCCATCCGCTTAACACTGACATACACTGGTTGACATTGCTGCGCACCGCTGCCACCGGCTAACCACCGCTGCTATGACGCGCGATTAATGTTCTGCCGGCTGCTAATCTACCATCGCTGCAATCTCGCTGGTCCACCATCATCATCATCTCTCCGATTATCGGCGTCACGACATAGCGCATTGTTGTTTGACCACCCGCCGGAACCACGTCACCGGTCACCACCGCCGACTACCATCGCCGTTCACCGCTGGCCACCATCGCCGGGCAATTTTGCTACCATCTCGCCGACCACCGCCGCAGTCACCGCTATCACCGCTGTCGCCGCCACCATCGCCGAGCATCGCTGCCAACATCCGTCTCAGATAGCCTCCAACCCGGTCGTCTCGACGAGGTCATTGACACCTTTCAAGGGAAAACTGGAGCCTTGCCGTATGAACTATGGGTCTTGATCGCCTCCGATCCCGGTCGGTCCGACGAGGTTAGTTAACACCTCTTTCGAGGGAAAACTGGAGCCTTATCGTATGAACTACGGGTCTTGATCGCCTCCGAATGACCTTCTCTCAAGAAGAAGAGAAGGTGCCTTCTCCCTTTGCCCTAGGGGGCTTTTTATAGACCCTTTTCAAAGGCAAAAGAGTAAAAAAGCGTCCAAAACCACCCAAAACCACCCAAAACCGCTCAAAACGGGTGAAAATGGGCAAAAATGGATGTTTTCGCCCGAGGGCACGGGCCACGCGGGCGCCGCGAAGCGTCCGTGCCATGACGGTGCGCTTGATCGTCAGACCGTCCGTCACCGTTCCATCGCGGACTCCGTCCGCTCCGGACCCGCCCCCGCGCCCGCACCGCGCAGAATCCGCGAGATCCATGCACCGGCCCATTCACACGGCCTCCCTCCACGACCCGCTTCGCTCAAAGTAGAGATGGTGGGACCGACGTAGCCAGATAAGAGATGAAGCCTTGTAGCTTCAGCCTTGATTTGAAGTAGATCCTTTGGACTACCAATCCACTCACTTTGGAGCTTTGGCTTCGATCGAAGTTGATCCTCCAATAGCTTCGATCGAGGTCGATCCTCCAGTGTCTTTGGACCTCAGGGGAAGATTCGAATGGCTTCAAAGAAGTGTGAGGAAGGTGTGTGCACAAGCAATTTGAGTTTGGTTATGATTTGAAGGAGTTTGAATCAAAATAAGGATGTCTTGTGTCGATTTTGCATGGGAGAGGGAAACTCTGATCGAGGAAAGCTTGGAAAGGCTTGGGGAAGCTCTGAGGGATTTTGAAAACACCTTAGGAGCTCAGTGCATTTGAATGGTAATGTTTCCCGTGTGTTGACCTCACTTTTGGAGTGAGTCTTTAACTTCCCCATCATAGATCTATGACTTTCATAGACAATAAGAGTTCCTTAGTCTTAAGACACTTCTAATGATTAGGTGAATACTTAACCTAAGCCTAGAGACTTAGAAGAGTTGATCATAGGATGAGGTTGTGCCTTAGAGGTTAAGGAGACCCACTTACCCTATAGCTTAAACCTGACTCATGTGCACCTTCTTAAATCCTTATAAAATCTAAACCTTAAATCCAATTCTGATTTCAATTCCTAAATCAAATGATTGAAACATGTGATCAAATCCAAAATCGAAGCTCTCCTAAGCTTTGTGATTTCATCCTATGGACTTAGCCTTAGCCAAATCCAATTCAATTCCAACTTAATTTATTTCCTCAAATATCAATTCAATTCTTCAATCAGATAATCAAATCCTAAATCAAAACTCAATTCCAAATGATTCAAACTCATAATCAAATCCAAATTCTCAAAATCCCTTCCTAAGTTGTATGATCCATTCTCATGAACTTAACCAAATCTTCACCTAAATTGTCCCAAAACCAATTGATTTCTCCATGGATCAATGATGCTTTCATTTATATTCATAAATATAAATGAAATTTACACCCCAATGATCAAGACCAATCCAAACTAAATCAAAATTGAATCTAAGCCATTTGGATCCATACCCATGGGCTTAGCCAAATTTTCCTTCAAATCATCTCAAATTCAATTAATTTTCTCATAAATCATTTATATTCACAAATATAAATGAAATATAAATTCAAATCACCTAAATCAAAGCAAACTAAATCAAATCAAACTAAACCCTTTTTAACCCATATGGACCTACCTACCTAAGCTTGATCAAATCATAACTCAAATCAACCAAAACTCAATTGATTTCTTTATAAATCAATCATTCCTTCATTTATATTCATGAATATAAATGAAACTCACCTTCAAATGGCCAAAATAAATTAAACTAAAGTGATTTCCCCTCTAGCCCTTTTGACCTACATCCATGACCTTAGCCAAATCGACCCCCAAGTTACTCTGAACTCAAGTGATTTTCTCATGGATTATTTATATCTTCACTTATATTCATAATTATAAATATATAAATTAAAATAGGCAATGCCAAACCCAAATTGAATCAAATCTCCAACTTTATCCTTTTAAGCCATTTTCTTCTACTTGGCCAAATGGCAGCCAAATCAACTCAAAATCCATAGATTTCTTCATGATTAAATCAGTCCTTCAATCATTTACTCAAATATAAATAAAAACTATAATCATCAATCCAAATCCAAATCAACTCAAGTCAAGCCTAAGTTGACCCCTTTTGACTCAAAATTTTCATATGAACCAAAACCCATTTGACTCCAAACAAATTGTAATTGAATTTATATTCTCATTCTAAATCTATATATAAGCCAAACTAAACTTGAATCAAGCCATTTGATCCCTTTAGGCTCACTTGACCCAAAGTGACCTAAAAGACCCATTTGAGCCAAGTTCCAATGTAACCCAAACTGGATTTAACCAAGCCCATCCAAGCTTCATACCATGATCAACAATCACCCTAGAATGATCAATTGCTTTGAATTGGGTCAAACTACGTCAACATGGTCATCTGACCAAGTCCACCTTTAACCCAAATGAAACCTAAACTAGCCAAAACTTACCATACACTAAATTGATTGAAACCATTGATTCACAACAACTCATTATCAATGATTGAACCTGACTTGACCCTCAATTAAGCCAAACAAAGTCTAATTGGTCATTTGACCCAAGTTAACCAAACTTGGCCTATAAAGCCAAAATGGGTCAAATCATGATCTAATAAAAAATAATTGCAACCAATGGCTCAAGTTCATTCCAAATTGATTATTGAACTTGACAAAGACATAATTGAGCCCTATTTGACCAATTGGTCAACTTGACCCAACCTAGCCCAAATTGACCTAAAGGGTCAAATCGGCCAAATTCCAAATTAAATCCAAATCAATTCAAACCAAAGACCACAATCATTTTCTATTAGCCAATTGAATATGAACTAACACCTAACTAAATTAATTTGCTTATTCAATGACTAACCAAATGAATGAATTTCATTCATTTAAATGCATCCCATTTGACAAATTGGTTATGTTTGATAGGTTGACCAAACCCACCAAATCATGGGTCAGCCTAAAACTAGCCCAAACCCATTTGGAGTCAAACCCAATGCAAATACCCAATGGATCCTCTCCAACATTGCATTTTTTCCCCATTTGGAAAAGTTCACTCTTCCTTTCACTATGACAGCCATCCAATTGCCAAATAGAGCATTCCTAGACACCATAGCCCACCCTAAGGAGGCTAAGATCAGCCATGGACCAAGGGGAGGTGAGTTAACTCACCTCTCATGCTAATTTATCACCCAAAGGATCAAGCCAATGCAATCTGCCCAAATCCCCCCCTTGAGCTTCTAGCCATGGCTTCCACCAACCAAACTGACCCACGTGGTGGTGATGGAGATGGCTCCGACACTCTAGCAATGGCTTGCAGGCTGAAAAATGGGACTGAATCCTATCAGTCCACCTCAGAAATTGAGGGGATATACACCCTCAATTTAAATGGATTTTCACTCAATTCACTTTGTTTGAGCCCTTGAGACTGAAATGAAACTCCAATGCCTTCCTCAGAGCATTCTAAAAAAGCCTCCTGAGCTCGAATTTCTCTCTCTTGAGCACAGCCGAGGTAGGAGAGGTCAATCTCGATCCGAGCTTGTTCAGTTCTCAACCAAACTGCAATTTCTCTTGCACACACCTCCACACACGTCGTCGAGCAAGACCAAATCATTTCTGAAGCTTCCAAGCCACCAAAGGATGGACTTCGATCAAAGCCAAAGCTCCAAAGTGTCTATCTTGGTCTGAAGAGCAATTCACAGCAAATTGAAGCTCGTGTTGCTCAACAAGGCTTCGTATGTACTAGAAGAAGCTACCTCAGTCGATCCCACCGCCAGACATTAGCTCTGTTGAGGTAATTTCTCAAAATCATAGTTTAGGAAAATTTTCATTGTACTTGCATTTGAGCCCATCCTAGCCATTGGATTCTTGTGGATCCTTCGTGCGAAGGTGTGGGATCGATTTGGAGTGAATCCGAGCTCGGATGAGCTCGGATCGAGCGATCCAAGGCGGGCAGGCTCTGTCGTTCATCGCTCGTAGAAAGATAGATCATGGGTCGTCCACTCTACATGATTGGAATGGACGGTCATGATTATATCACACTAGATATCCATTATTTTCTCTTTAACCAAAGGATTTAATTATGGCCATCCGATCTAAGATTAGACAGTCCACGAGAAAGTGCATTCACCACCAGCTGGCTCAGCGCGCAGACGTGGAAACTTAAATAGCCAATCCCATGGCGCCACGTAGAAAGCGCACACACAAACACGCCACATGGAAAGTGTGTCACGTCAGCGCACCATGTGGCGCCGATGGGATTAGGCTTTAATTAGAGTTAATTAATGTGTTTTTAGGCTTAAAACTTCAAAAATTCATAACTAATTCTAGAAGAATCCAAAAAAATAATCAATGGCTCATTTTAAAGGTATTTCAGAGGAGAATCCATTAAAATTAATTTTAATTAATTTTGAATGATAATTCTTGCTTAATAAGGTTTAATTAAATATATAATTATCTTAATTACTCTCTAATTAACTAAATAATTAACTTCCAACTTTTTTAGATCATTTGAGGGGATGACTCCGGCCTCCCTTAATTTTCTTGGGGTTTATTGGTTAATTAATTGGAGGATTTGACCAATTAAGCCTTAATTACTCTCTTATTCTAATTAAAGGTTAATTAATCTTATGAATAGTGGTTAGCTGATTAATTAAGTTCATTAACCTCTGTTAACAGTGGGGAGACTTAGGGAAATAGGTTTGGGCCACTTCTCTAACCTTTTCATTAAGCTTCCATCATTTGATTTAATTGATTAATTAAAGGGTAAGTAGATAATTAGTGGATTAATTAGTCAACCTAATTAAAGCTTAGGTTACATTAGAATCTGACTAAGTGAATAAAATGATTTAGGGATTGAGATTGAGAATCTAATTAAGTGCCACTTTTCAAAAGCACCTTTTTAAAATACAGTTAACAAAATATTTGCACTACATTTAACAATTATCATAATTGTTACATGTAGGAATTTCTCAAAAATAAAATCAATACTCATATTTTCAAAAAGAACAGATGAACTTCTTCACGCAATTCATTTTTGATGAAGGATTCATTTCCAAAAATAAAATTCCAACAATCATAAACTTTCCAAAAGCATAAAACTTGAAGATGGGCTTTTCAATTCAACATATTCACATGTGCTGGATGAATGTTACATCTTCAAGCAAAAAAAAAAAAAAAAATCACAACTTTGAAATTCTACTCAACACATTCCATATGTGTTAAGTTGGAATTTTCAAATTTTCCAAAAGCACATATAAAACCTCTCCATTCAATAAACACATATTTATTGAATGGAGGTTTCATCTTCAATAACAATCAAAATCAAAAAAATAAATTTTCCAAAAGCACATATGAAACCTCTCCATTCAATATACACAAATTTATTGAATGGAGATTTCATCTAAATAAAAAATAAAAATAAAAAATAAATTTTTCAAAAGCATTTTTAAAATATTTCCATTCAATATACACACATTTATTGAATGGAGGTTCCATATCCAAACAAAATCAAAAAATAAAATTTTCAAAAGCACGCTTGAAACTTTCTCCATTCAATATACCCACATTTATTGAATGGAGGTTCCATCTTCAATAACAATCAAAATCAAAAATGAATTTTCAAAAGCACATGTGAACATCTCCATTCAATACGGCAAAATTTGTTGAATGAAGATTTCATTTCCAACTTACATACCCAAATTTGTCAAATGGAAATCTTTCTCTTCAAAATCAACAAAATATATAAAGATTTTCAAAACACATTTGGAACTCCATTCTAGCATACCACATTTACTAAAGTGAAGTTTCCATTTTCAAAAATAGAATTTTTAAAAATACACTTTGGAGCTTCATTTTTGGCATACCACATTTGCTAAAATGAAGTCTCCCCTTTTTTATCAAAATAAAAATATGAAACACAATTTAGAATTTTGTTTAGCATACTCAAACTTGCTAATTAAAATCTCCACTCAAAACACATTGGAACTTTATCTTTAGGATGCCACATTTACTAAGGTGAAGTCTCCATTTTTCAAAAAACCAAAATTTGAAACACGTTTTAGAATTTCATTTAGCATACTCAAATTTTCTAAGTAAAATCTCCACTCAAAACACATTAGAACTTCACTCTTAGCATACATGTAAGGGCATTCCCCTCACCACTATCAATAGGACCATAGTGACTAGGCAGAAATCGATCATTTAGATTGATATGCCATTAGATTTTGATATTTCTTCACTGAAGAGGAAGGCAATGACAGTTTCCACAGCAGTGCCAGTGACAGTACCATCATCAGTGGCAGTCTCAGTGCGCCCCATGGTTTTTCGTGCTGCCCCAGTGAGGGCTAACACCCACTCATTAGTACCCTCTGAGGGTAAGGCTCCCCTGATCCCAGAGATTATCTCCACAACTTTTGAGTTCGGGTCTAGCTCTTACTCCGCTCACCCTACTAGGACACAAAAGAGGATGAACCGTATGATTAAGAGGTACGATACCTGGATTGCTAGGGAGATGGAGGTAGCCACACGATCTGCTATTGAGGAGTTGCCCACTTTGGCTTCCCCACTAGTTACAATTAAATAATTCCATACACTCTCTAGGTTTGATAGAGTGGATGCTAGGAGGATCTCTGCTTCACCTCCACCAGTGGTTTAGTTCCAGCCACTAGTTAGTCAAAGGAGGAGGTCCTATGCCGGCCTCCATTCAGTTCTATGCTAGGTTGGCAGGGCCTATGGATGATCTGAGTCCTAGGCTTAGTTTGATTTGAGGTTCGTTATCCCCTGCAGCTTGGGGAAGCATATTCGGCAGGAGAGGTCTAGGGAAGCCTGCACATCTGTTCACATCACCAGCTAGAAGAGGCAGAGGTTCGGTCACCAATCGGCAGCTTCTGCACACGTTGATTTTCTAGCTCGGCATGCTACTCGTGGCGACTATACATACAATATCCTTCTTATGGGGATGACCCATTACATGGGAGCAACTCCTATTCATAAAGAGTCGGTGGTGTCTCCACCACACTGCTCTTCCCCGCAACTCCATTCTACCCCTCATCCACCATCGCCCATTCATGTTTCAGTATCTCCAGTTCTAGCCAAGGCCATGAAGGCCTCATTGGGGGAGAAGAGGACTCCTTTGGTGATCCGCCTACGGCCGAGAGATCCTATTCCATCCCCACCATCTACTGTGGTGAGGCTGAGCTCTCTTTCTTGACCTTCTTCCCTATTCGTGGTGCAAAAAGAGTGGCGACTTCAAAGTGTCGTAGTCATCCCTTCACCACCCCTGCCAGTATAGCAGACGATGGAAATAATAGTTGCAGAGGGAGAAGGAGATAGTGCATATGTTTCGATGATGATAGATCCTCCTAGGAATGTCACCCCATGTAGACTCAGTGATAGTCAGAAGCATATTTCTTCTACTGAGTATAGCCCTTATAGGGTTAGCTCTCCTACAACAAAGAGGTCCAGTGCCTCACAGTACATGATAGTGATCCCATCACCGATCAGCCCAAGTCATTTGTCCCAGTTCAAATATATCATTCTCTCAATGATATAGTTGCCCATTATCTCATGGAGAAGAAAGAGATCCTAGGATATGATTGGTCTGATGAAGAAAAGATCAGCTTTGACCTCAATGAATATGATTTATTGGGAGACTCAGTAGGAGTTTGCATGGTTGATACATGAGGTTCTCTCCTTAGAGAACAATAAGCTATAGAAGGTGCTGAGGCCGAGCAGGAAGACGCAGCCTACTCGACCCAACACCTCCTTCAACAGATCAGGCAGAAGGATGATCAGATTGATAGGATGGGGAAGCAGCTCCAAGATTTGTTAGTAGCAATCTCAACACTACAAAAATGAGCACCGGTAGTCCATTTTACCATAGCTAAGACCAGTCAGCCAGAGTTAGTGCATGTCTTGGACCCAGCCAAGACCTTACCTCCCGTCGAGCAAGGTAGCACTAGCATGTATAAGAAGGTAATGGAAAGTACCTCCATACAAAAAAAATACATAAAGAGCATGGTTGAGCAGCACATGAATGAGGCATTAGTTCAAGCCTAGAGAGGATCATCAATTCCAAAGGGTAGACCCTACCTGGAGAATTCGATACCATCCAATATCTTAAGGGTTTCTGCCACCATCTTTCAAAAGATTTGATGACAGTGGGAACCCGAGGCAGCATGTTACACATTTCAGGGCTAGTTATTGCAACGCCGATGGAAGCAACGCTTTACTCTTCTACCACTTTGTTGGCAGCTTAGCAGGGATAACATTTGATTGGTATGTTCAACTTTCCAATAGTTCAGTAAAGACTTTTGCTGAGTTGGAGAAACTATTTATCAAGAGGTTTGCTAGAGCTCAGGAAAGGGTGACTATTGGTGATCTCGTTGTGACCCAATAGAATCCTAGTGAGTCCCTTATTGATCACATTCTCAGGTGATGTAACTTGAGTATGAAATATGAACCACAGCTATTTGAACAATATGTCATCAAGATTCTACTTAAGAATATCTATGGCACGGTCACCTTTATGCTCAAGGGTTTCACCATCAAAACCTTTGAGAAATTAATCAACAAAGCGGTAGCTTACAAGGAGAAGTTAAGCAGTCATCTTTCCCTGACCAATCAACCAAGCAGAAGCCACAGAAAGCTTTTGATAAGATGCCTGGGGCAGTTATATCAATAGATAAGGGGAAACAGCTGGTCAGAGAGCAGTTTGAGCAACCTCGTGCTCAGCAGCTGTCACTTTCGCCTCCTCTACCACCACCGAGGAAGCCCTACCAGCCTCCATAGCAGCCTCTAACGACTGCACCGCCACCTCCTCAGCCACATCACAAGCTACAGCGGTACACATATCCACTGTCAGGTAGCTATGGTCCACCCACTCTTTTGATAAACTTAACAAGCCTTATTCATTTAAGAGGGAGGTAATCAAGAAGAACTTTAAGAATATCTTATAAAAGCCTGATTTTTCACTACCCGAACCTAGAAGACTGGAACAAGTAGGCAAAAGCAATGATCCTAACTTTTGCCCCTACCACCGTATGCTAGGTCATGTTTTGGAGGATTGCTTTTCATATAAGGACTGGCTTGAACACAACTTCAAGATTGGTGCTATAGTTATGCCAAAGGAATATCTTATGGAACAACCAGCTAGTTCCATCAGGGTAATCCTTGGGGATACTTGCGATCCTACTAAAACCAAAGAAGGTTGAGATATCTCCTTTTCCCGTACCTCTAAGAAGATCATTCAGAAGATCAAGAAGCTTTCCTTGCAGGTGCCTGAACTAGCTCAAACCTCCAATATCAAGGAAGGTTTGCAAGTTTTCAGTGCCAACTCAGGGAAAGGGGGAGCTCAACAGTAGCAGTAGTACCCTGTGCCAGCCCGGGATAGCCCAATAGTGCAACCATCGACCGAGTCCAGCCGCCAATCTACCATTGCAGCTACCACATCAGCAGCTACCTCTACTCCAACTAGTTCTTTTTCTTCTAGTAGACATCTTGTATCAGCAGATAAGGGTATCAAATCCCTTACTCCTCTAACTCTACTTGATTTCTACTATGTACCTCTTATCAAATCTGAGAAATTGAAGAATAAAGCCAGCTTGAATAATATCTATGTCACTTCTGATGGGTTATCTACTTTTATTCCTAATGATAATTATTCAAGTATAAATAATAATAATGATTTGATCTTCCCTTTTTTGATTCAGAGTTAGACTTTCCCACTCTAAATACTATGGGTTCACCTTTTGAGATAGACTTGGAATCATTCTATTTTGAGGGTCCCATAGTAGAAGCAGTAGGTGACCTTGACGTGCAGGTAGAATCTTCCATTACCCTTCCATAAGAGATCATCGAAGTCAACCTCCGTAGTGGCAAGGTTCTACCTCCTAGGGCAGTACCTCTAGATAAGGGGAAGTAAGTCATTAGTGCAGAGGATCGAGAAGCCCCTCCAAAGGATGCTCCACCCCTAGATATGCTTATGGAGGATCAGCCAAAGGTGGACTACAACATCCTCTCTCACCTAAGAAAGTTGCCATCTAAGCTAAACATATACGATGACCTTATCTTATCCAAAGAGATGAGGGAATCATTAATCAAGGCTCTCCTTGATTCTGTATTATGCTTAGCTCATCTGGCCACTATTGGTGAGGAGACACATTACTCCAGAGATGCTTAGGGAATCACTTTCACAGATGAAGACCTACTTCTGGGGGAAATGGGGCACAACCGTCCCCTCTACATCATAGTTGACATGGGTAGATTCAGACTAGTTAGAGTTCTCATCGATTCAGGTGCATCGTTAAACATTATGAGTCTAAAGACCCTTGCCTATTTGAGGATCAACATCTCTGCACTCCAAGGAGAGTGGATGATGTTGAGAGGATTCAATGAGCAAGACAAGCAGGCTTTAGGTTCCATAGTGTTACCTTTGGAGATTGGTGACTGGAAGACTAAAGCCATGTTTTATATCATTGATTCGAATACTTCGTTCACCGTTTCTCTTGGCAAGCCTTGGATACATCAAAATAAGATGATTTTATCCTCCCTCCATCAGTGCATCAAATTCAGGAAGGATGCGATTGAGTACTGTGTCAAGGGCAATGAAAAGCCATTCTTAGTTAGAGAGGTTGAGATTTATGAGGATGCGGCATACTATCTTCCCCAAAAAACCCTTTCTCATGAACTTGCACAAAGCTCAAATGCAATAGAAAAAGGAAAAGAAAATTAAAAAAAAAAAGAAAATGAAAATAAAAGTCCAAGTAAACAAGAAAGGAAAATTGAAGAAGAAATAAAGCCGCATATCTCAATCTACCCACAGCTCATTCCATCATATGGGCATGCAGGTAGGATGAGTCGACCTCCATCAGGCAGAGGTAGAGGCAGAAGTAGAGGCATTTCTAGAGGTGGAAGATCAGTTATCACCAATAGGGAGGTTCCAGAGGAGCACCCTACTATTCACATAAACTTGAAATCTAGTTTGGAGGATGAGTCTAATGTGATTAGCATACCAGCCAACCCCTCCTAATGGGTTTCATTAAAGGTGACACTCAATGACAGACCCCAAAGCAAAGTATTCAATCAAATGCATGTAAACTGCGACAAAGATTTGGGAACCTTAGTTCTAATCTCACTTTCACCTCAAAAAGTTGAAGGTTTAGTAGTTAAGGAAGCCCCTCAGTCTTCCAAAGATGTCAGGCTAAAGAGATTCTTTTTGGGTTCCTCATCCTCAAGTCCAAAACCTGATTTAGGGCTTGAGGATATTTCAAATGCAAAATTAATGGAATTACAGGTTGACTTTTACTTGCCCAGTGTTCATAATCTTATTCAGAAAGGTTTGGTTCTGCATATATGGTCCAGGCACAGGTCAGAGCACTTTGAAAAGCTATAAAGCAACATAGGTAGTGATGCATAATCAAGATTAGGACTAGGATTCGATACAGTGGGTCCAGTCGATGACGAAGATTACTGCTTGGTTGTCACCAACCATTTAGAATCTGATAGGTTCTTTTCATACAATATCAACTCTTATGAAGATTTGTGTTTAGAAACTTTAGATAATCCAGATGATCTCTAATTCAAAGATGCACCGCCAAAATTTGAAGAAGAGATCCATTTAACAATTGACAAGTTGAAAGAAATCAACCTCGGGACAGAAGAAAATTCCCGATGTACAGTAATTTGTTGCTAAATGAAGATGAAACTAATGACTTAGTTAGGCTATTGACTGAGTTTAAAGACTGCTTCTCATGGAGTTATGAAGAGATGCCTGGATTATCTTCTGATGTAGCAATCCACAAGCTAGCAATAGACTCTAATGCTACCTCTATAAAGGAAGCTCCTTGACACATGCGATTAAAAATTGGACAATAGGTCATTTCTTAAGTCAAGAAACTGATCGATGGTTTCATCAGGGAAGAAAAATACCCTACCTGGTTAGCCAGTGTCATACTAGTTAAGAAGAAGAATGACCAAATTTGCATATGCATTGATTTCAGGGACTTAAACAAGGCATGTCCTACGGATGAGTTTTCTCTTCCTATACCAGAATTAATGGTGAACATCACCTCATCTTATGCAGTATGCTCTTTAGGGTCATCTGGCTACAACCAAATCAAGATGGGTCCCAACGATAAAAGAAATACTTCCTTTCGCAGCCTGATCGAAATCTATTGTTACAAGGTCATGCCTTTCGGACTTAAAAATATTGGTGCTATATACCAACAGGCCATGACATAGATCTTCAATGAAATCATCCATCATTAGGTTGAGTACTATGTTGATGATCTTGTAGTTAAGAGGAAAGAAAAGGAATACCATCTCTTTAACTTGAGAGTAGTTTTTGAACAGTTGAGACAATATAACCTCAAGATGAATCCCCTGAAGTGTGCATTCAGAGTAGCTTCAGGAAAATTTCTTGGGTTTGTTGTTCGACACCAGGGAATAGAAATAGATCCTGAAAAGATTAAAGCTATCTTGAAAATGCCACCTCCTATTAGCTTAACACAACTCAGATCCTTCCAAAGATGGTTGGCGTATCTAAGATGCTTTAACTCCAACCTATCAAGGAGATGTAAGCCATTCTCAGCACTTGTCAAAAAAGATGCCAAGTTAAAGTGGGATGATAAGTGTGAGCATGCCTTCAAAGATAATAAGTAGTATTTGGTGAAGCCACTAGTTCTCACAGCCCCTATCCCGAGCAGGGCACTCGTCCTCTACACTACTACATTGGATTACTCTCTTGGTGCACTATTTACCCAAGCCAATGATGAAGGGAAGGAGAGCGCTCTCTACTACCTCAGCCATCATCTGATCCTTGCTAAAATGAACTACCCACCTATTGAGAAGCATTGCCTAGCTTTGATATTTGCTTCCCAAAAGCCGCGACACTACATGCTTTCTCATAAAGTGATCTTGATCTTCAGGACAAATCCACTGCAGTATCTCATGATAAGGCCAACACTATCCAAACATTTAGCACACTGGTCCATGATACTTTCACAATTTAATATCACATTTGTACCCCTCCGTGCAGTAAAAAGACAGGCACTAGCAGATTTCTTAGTAGCACACCCACTTCCTGTTGATTCTCCGCTTTGTGACGATCTCCCTAATGAATAAATCATGAACTTAGGGGAGGCCGACAACCATCGATGGGAGATGTATTTTGATGGTGCAGCTTCTTTTCACAAAGGGGAAGCACCACGATCTAGGCAGGGGTAGGAATAGTTCTTCTAACTCTAGACCATAAAGTGATGAGATTTTATACTATCTCTCCAACCCCTGCACCAATAATGATGCCAAGTATGAGGATTTGATTACCGGTCTGGAGTTAGTCATCATAGTCTGTGTCAAGAGCAACAACATCTATGGGGATTCTCAGTTGATCATCAATCAGAATGTCGGGTCTTACATGGTCCTCAAACCCAAGCTTCATCATTACCATGAGTATACCATGAAGTTGTTGGCCCAGATTTCCAAAGTCACCATCTACAGGGTTCCCCGAGCAGAGAAAATAGTAGCAGATTCTTTGGCCAAACATGCCAAAAAATTGGCATGCTCAGAAGATGATTCCATTTCAATAAGGGTCCAAAATAGATAGGTCCTATCCCTTATTGATGTTGAACTCATCGAGAGGCTTTCACTTGAAGGGAAGGTTGTCATTGCCAAAAAGGATGAGGAGCTGGATTGGAGGCAACCATTCATGGATTACCTAAACACAGGAAAACTACCTCAAGAAAAGTCACAAGCCCATCAGATGAAATAGAGAGCCCTCTCCTATGCTCTCATTGATGGCACCTTGTATCGACGGTCTTTTGACTAGATGTGGCGACGCTGTTTGGACAAACATAAAGCCTATAAAATTTCACCGATGTACATTCAGGTCTATGCAGAGCACATCAGTCCAATCCAAAGATGAAGATGAAGATCAAGTGACTTGGATACTGGCCTTTGAAGATTGCAGACTGCATGGATGTAGCTAGAAGATGCCATCAGTGTTAGGTACACGGTGTGGTCCTCCACCAACCACCCAATATTCTACACCCTACTTTGGCCTCATGGCTATTTGAGTGTTGGGGTACCGACATTATGGGTCCGATCGATCCCCCTTCTTCTAAGGGTCACCTGTTCATTCAAGCTACCATCGGCTACTTTTCCAAGTGGGTGGAAGCCATCCCACTTAGAGAGGTCACAGCTCAGCATGTGCTTCAATTTTTTAGGAATAATATCATATATAGGTTTGGGGTACCTCGATGAATTATATTCGATAATGATACTACATTTAAAAGCACAAAGATCAACACTTTTGCTAGAAGATACGGTATAAACTGGAGATACTCTACTATCTACAACCCCAGAGAAAATGGCTTAGCATAAGTGTTCAACAAAACTCTCATCTAGACTCTAAAGAAGACACTCGATGACAACAAATGACAGTGGCATGAGCAGTTGGTTGAAGCCTTGTGGGCCTACCGCACCACATATTAGACTCCAACTCAGTCTACCCCATTTTCCTTAGTGTATGGGTCTAAAGTCGTTCTACCTTTAGAAGTTCAACTCCCATTACTAAGGATAGCATTGAGTAGCAACATCACTTCAGAGTAGAATGCAAAGTTATGATTAGAAGAGCTTGAAGGTTTGGAGGAGATTCACCTATGGGTGTGCCAAAACCTCGAGTTGTATAAAGCCAAAATGATTCAAGCTCACAACAAGCTGGCTTGACCTAGGTCTTTCCAAGTAGGAGAACTTATGTTCCTCCTAAGGAGACCAATTGTTGTCCATTGAAAGATGGGAGGCAAGTTTGAACCCACTTGGGAAGGCCCTATGCTATAGAGAAGGCCGCCAAGGAGGATCATATCAGCTTATCGATTGTAAAGGAGAACACCCGATGTTCCGTTTAATGGGCTCTATCTAAAGAAATATTACCCATGAAATGAATCATGTTTGAAAATAATCATTAATAAAAAGAACAAAAATCTGATTCCATTCATCAAATCTTTTCTTCTTTCGAAGCGTTGTTTGCTTGTATTGGGAATCTGCCGTGACGTGGTCTGGGATAGGTGTAAGAGTACGCCAGCAGCATCTTGTCCCTCTTTCACGACACAAACATAATCACGCCAGCAACATCTGTCCCTCACTCGACCCAAAGTGACCTAAACCCTTCTGAGCCAAGTTCCAATCCAACCCAAATAGGATTGAACCAAGCCCATCCAAGCTTCATACCATGATCAACAATCACCCTAGAATGATCAATTGCTTTGAATTGAGTTAAACCAAGTCAACCTTTAACCCAAATGAAACCTAAACTAGCCAAAACTTACCATACACTAAATTGATTGAAATCATTGATTCATACCAACTCATGATCGATGATTGAACATGACTTGACCCTCAATTGAGCCAAACCAAGTCCAATTGGCAATTTGATCCAAGTTGACCAAAATTGGCCTAAAAAGCCAAAGTGAGTTAAATCATGATCTAACCCAAATTGATTGCAACCAATGGCTCAAGTTCTTTCCAAATTAATTATTGAACTTGACCAAAGCCATAATTGAGCCCAATTTGACCAATTGGTCAACTTGACCCAACCTAGCCCAAATTGACCTAAAGGGGCAAATTGGCCAAAATCCAGATTAAATCCAAATAAATTCAAACCAAAGACCACAATCATTTTCAATTAGCCAATTGAACATAAACTAACACCTAAGTCAACCCAATTTGGTCAAATTGGCCAAATTGACCCATTTGAACCATTTGAATCCAAATGATCCCAAACCAAACCTAGGCCAAACCAACCCAAATCAATTGAACTAAAACACTTCAAATAATCATTTGAACCTAACCTAAGTCTTGGTTTGACCCAATTTGACAAATTGGTTAACCCAACACAACATGAACCCATATGAACCCATTTGACCAAATGAAGGCAAACCACCCAAAACCAACCAATGGCCCATTAGAGGCTGACTAAACCTGATCCAAACCCATATTGGATTAGCCTAAAACCAGCCCAAACCCATTTGGAGTCAAACCCAATGCAAATACCCCATGGATCCTCTCCAGCATTGGATTCTTTCCCCATTTGGCAAAGTTCACTCTTTCTTTCACTATGACAGCCATCTAATTGCCAAATGGAACACCCTTAGACACCATAGTCCACCCTAAGGAGGCTAAGATTAGCCATGGACCAAGGGGAGGTGAGTTAACTCACCTCCCATGCAAATTGAGCACCCAAAAGGATCAAGCTAATGCAATCTGCCCAATTCCCCCTTGAGCTTCCTGCCATGGATTCCTCCAACCAAAGACCCATGCGTGATGGTGATGGCTCTGCTCAAGATGGTCGGCTAAAAAATGGGACTGAATCCCATCCGTCCACCTCAGTAATTGATGGGATATACCCCCTCAAATTAAATGGATTTTCACTCAATTCACTTCGTTTGAGCCCTAGAGACTGAAATGAAACTCCACTGCCTTCCTCAGAGCATTCTAAAAAAAGCCTCCTGAGCTCAAATTTCTCTCTCCCATGCCCAATCGAGATAGTGGAGGTCAATCCCGATCTGAGCTTGTTTAATCCTCAACCAAACTTTAATTTTTCTTGCACACTCCTTCCACACAGCTCGTCAAGCAAGTCCAAATCATTTCCCAAGCTTTCGAGCAACCAGAGGACCGACTTCGATCAAAGTTGAAGCTCCAAAGTGTCTATCTTAATCTCGAGAGCAATTCACACTAAATTAAAGCTCGTGTTGCTCAACAAGCCTTTGTCTCAATTAGACAAAGCTACCTCAGTTGATCCCACCACCGGACATTAGCTCCGTTGAGGTAATTTCTCAAAATCATAGTTTAGAAAAATTTTCATTGAAGCTTTATGAAGTGTACTTGTATTTTGAGCCCATCCTAGCCATTGGATCCTTATGGATCCTTCATGCGATGGTGTGGGATCGATTTGGAGTGAATCCGAGCTCGAGTGAGCTGAGATCGAGTGATCTAGGGCGGATGGGCTCTGTCGTTTATCTCTCATATGAAGATAGACCATGGGTTGTCCATTATGCATGATTAGAATGGACGACCATTATTAGATTACACTAGATATTTGTTATTTTTCTCATTAACCATGGGATTTAATTATGGCCATCCATAAGATCGCAGTCACGAAAGCATTCGTCGCTCCGATTGACGGGACGTGACAACTTAAATACAATCCTGCCACATAGAAATCCACCGCATCGATGCCACATGGAAAGTGCTGGTCACGCACACATGGTGACGGATTAGGCTTTAATTAGGTTAATTAATGTATTTTTAGGCCTAAAACTTCAAAATTTCATAACTAATTCTAGAAGAATCCAAAAAATATAAACAATGGCTCATTTTAAAGGTATTTTAGAGGAGAATCCATTAAAATTACTTTAATTAACTTTGATTAGTTATTTTGCTTAATTAAGGTTTCATTAAAAATTTAATTATCTTAATTACTCTTTAATTAATTAACTAATTAACTTCAAACTTTTTGAGATCATTTGAGGGGATGACTTCTGCATCCCTTAATTTTCCTGGGATTTATTGGTTAATTAATTAGGGGATTTGAGCAATTAAGCCTTGATTACTCTCTTAATCTAATTAAAGGTTAATTAATCTTATTAATAGTGGATGAGCTAGTTAATTAAGTTCATTAACCTCTATTAACAGTGAGGAGACTTAGGGAAATAGGTTGGGGCCACTTCTCTAACCTTTTCATTAAGCTTCCTTCATTTGAATTAATTGATTAATTAAAGGTTACTAATTAATTTATGAATTAATTAGTCAACCTAATTAAAGATTAGGTTACATCAAAATCTAACTATGTGATTGAAATTATTTAGGGATTGAGATTGAGACCTCCCTCTTTATCTCTTTTCCTAAGCTCATCTCATTTTGTTAAATGAAATAATTAAGACTTAATTGTATAATTAATGGCTTAATTAATTTATTGTAAAATTTCAAATCATTTCTAACTTAATTAATTAATTGTGAGGGTAGTTCTTTAGGTGTTTAATAACCTAAAGAGAGATTAATAAAATTATGGTTAGCTTATATGTGTAAGCAAACCATAAAGGTAATTAAGTGAGTACCTTGAGTCTAATTAATTGATGATTGTGAGCTAATTGTATTAGGCCCCTTTCATTTCCTAGAAGCATTGACAATTTAATTTCCAATGTGTTGCTTATCATACATTAGCTCACAATCATTTAATTAATTACCTTAAAGTAACATAGGTAGGGGTTTAATTAATTGATTTAATTTATACTTTAACCTAATTAACTCATTAAATCTATTTAATTACCTTTTCATTAAACTAAATCTTATCGTACACATGGGGATAGGTTAGGATTAGCAAACTTTCTTCCTTATTTCATTAAATCAAATCAATATATAAGCTTAAAATGATGATTAAGAATTTTGGCTCTCTTTAAGTATTTCCTTTTAATGTGATTGTCCTTTGGAAATAGCTTGATTGAATGAAATCATATATTTATATTTAGTAATTCCTTTCCAATCATATTAAATGTTGTATGTCATTTCAAATCAAGCATTCATTCCTTTAAAATTAATTGAATCAAATGAAATTTTCTTTATGAAAGCTTGCATGTGTTGATTTAATTTAATATATGTGTGGCTATTATCACTAGTAAATCCAAATTATTTTCCAAAGTTTATAAAATCAAATTTCATTTAACAAATGTGATAGTAGCTATGAATATATATAGGTCTGCATATATTCATAACCTAGATATGTAAAGTAGAGTTCTCTTTCCTTTGATTCATGTTTAGTTTTATATGTATTTGAATTTTAATGAGTACATAGTCTGAACATCCCGGGAACATGAGGCTTTAGCTAGCCCCAAGGAGGTCATTTGATTACCTCACTTCCCTGATTAAAAACTACACATACTTATTTGATTTTATTTACATGTATTTCTACATTAGAGATGAGATAGAACTTTATTTAACATATGTAAATATTTCAATCAAATGAAAATACAACATTTCCATGATTGTTACCTTCTTTGTTATAAACACATGTGTATGTATTTAAGAAAAGTGGGTATATAGTCTCGACATCTCGAGAATATGAGGCTTTAGCTAGGCTCAAAGAGGTCATTTGATTATCTTAGTTTGTTTAACAAAGGCATGTACTTACTTATATATTTTATACATGTATTTGTGTATTTAATTAGAGAATGATAATCCTCATTTCTATTAGTAATACATGCATTTATAACCACTTAAATGATTGATTTAATTATATAGTTTTGAGCTTCTTTCCTTAGGTTCATATATATATAAATTTACATATGTTTAAATGCAAATGGGTATATAGTCTGGACATCTTGGGAATATGAGGCTTTAGCTAGCCCTAAGGAGGTAATTTATTTACCACACTTCCCTTGTTTAACAATGACACGTACTCATTTAACTTCATTTGTATGTATTTTTGTATAAGAATTTGGATAGAGCTTTAAATTAATATGATTGAATAATTCATCCCAATAAAAATGAAAATATGAATTTAAATTCAAACATATATTCATCATTCAAGTATACCAAAATATATTGCATGTGTAGCTATGTTTAACATTAAGTCATATGCATGTTATGTGTGATGGAAAGGAATAACTTGATATATGTCATGTGATAGTAATTCAATTAAACTAATCTTACGATGCCTTTTATGTTGAATGAGATTACTTAAGGTGAGCCCAAACTTAGGATTAATTAAAACATGTTAATAAACCATTCATTAAAGTAAACTAAATCATAAAAATGTGCTTTAGAAAGAACTTAGGATAGGGATGGAAAGGGGTAATCCCTCTTTCCTTCTCTTTACAACACTTAGATAATAAGTGTAGGGCATTTGAACAAATCAAAATCATAAATTAAAAAAAATACAAAGTCATTAAATAACTTAAATTGAAACAACATCCTATGTTAAATTAAATCTTCTGCACTTAAAGGATCATAATCTTAAAGCCTAGCTAGGACATGCCACATAAGCCTTAATACACACACATTATATTAAGCCACCACTTCTAGCTTTATGTTAGGGCAGTGCATGGAGTGATGTATGTTTGGTTTTATGATGTATTATTTTAGACTGGATGTTAGGGTGTATGTTTCTTAGATTGGATGGTAGACCGATATTAGCCTTACTATGTATTTTGTAGGGGATTGTGTTTAAAGGGCCACTGTAATAAAAATATAAATGCTCTCTTTTGCAGGTTGCTTAAGCCCTTAAGCACAATCCAAGTTAGGACAGGTGGGCTTGGTTACCTATGTGTGGGGTGCTAAGTCCAAATTACATATATAATTGCTTGGGTTGTATGTATGTATGTTTAGCTAACCTCTATTTTGCAGGTGTAGTTAGATTTGTTCTCCTAATTTTAATGTACTTTTTCATTAGGATTAGGATTAGTGCTATGGGGGATTAGGAACATTGGTTAGAAGACTAAGTCTTGTGTATCATGTGATCCTTTGAAGCCTACCAATTTAAAAAAAAAAAATATTAAGAGAGGAAAGAAGAAAGGAGAAAGAAGAAATGAAGAGTTGAAGATCCCCATAGCATTAAATCATTTGTAAAATTGTAGTTATTCTTTTATATAACGAGTTGTATAATGGTAAAGCTTGGCTACCCATTTTTCTTTTCAAGTTGTACGATGGTACCCGACCACAATGACCTTTTATTATTTTGCGCTAGTTTTATAAATTGATTGATGTTTTGTTTAGCTTGCACACTAGAAGATTGCATATCTTTTTCATAGCTTATTTATAATTGGTGATTGTTGTATGGCCTAGATGTTATTAGGCTCTTAGGATAAAATTAATTTTTCTACCCCCACTAATCAATCATAATTAAAGTTTTCTACAACTCATAACCTCACAACAAAAGCCTAGTCATTAAATCAAGATTATTAAATGATTTAGCAACCCCTTAGTTGAATGTTGTATGTCTCACATCTTGCATTAATATTGATTCACTCTAATTAAGAGGGGACTTCCATCCTTGCACGATAGGGGAATGCTTGACCTGTGAGGGCATCCCTTGTGTTGGAAGACACCTCTTCTCTCTAATTAAGCCAATAATCTTATTTCATCATGCATTTAGGCATAAGAAATCTTAAGGCCTTAGTCAAATTGAAGTGTAAAAAAATAAAATAAAACTTGAAAATATTTGCCTTAGGCTAAGTCATAAATTCATACCACTCATGCCCTAGTCTCTTAGGGAGTGGGTTTAGGACTTTAGTTTCTTTCTAAATAATAACATCCAAGCTATCTTGAAAAATCATGAGACTTGACTACAAGGATTTAAAACATAAGAGGTGTTTGTTGGTGGCCATTCTTGGCGGTTATAAGTCCAACAATGGGGTGGTTCACTATCTCTTATGGAGGTGAACCATATGCCCACTTTCGCTCAGATTTAGGTCGTGTTTTGGCTTATGCCAAAGCTCCCTAGACTTAGGATTTGAGGTAGTTATTTCCTTCGGGCTACAAGCATAAATCCTCACCTCTTAGGCATTTCCATAATCTTGTGTTATGGAATCATACATCCTAGCAATCTAATAAAATTTTAACTTAAATGAATAATTCTCTTCAATTTCAAAGATATAAAGAATAACCATAGGATAGGTTGGATTGCTCTCTAGGTTTTATAGTATCATGAGCATTCCCTACTCATCTCCTTTGGCTTTGATAATAAGTCTCTCCTTTTAATCTATCCCATTTGACTTTCCAACATAATCAATTTATTGATAGTCTTACCTTTGAAATCTTTGGAGGCAATAATTGTGTACCTAAATCGAGAGTATTCCTAAAGAATTCATTTTTCTTAGGTTGTAATTAATATGGGGGCTTGCCCCCATAGAGAACTTTAGAACCCAGTTTAATATAAGCTCTACTTTACTCATCCATGTAAAGTAGGGAAAAAATCTCTGGTATATTCAAAGACTCATCATGCCTTAGGAGTCTTTATTAGGTGATCAGGTCCATTATAGGGTAGTGATTTCTATCTTTTGAGATAATGCACCATTCCTTAATGTTGTACCTGATCACTTCAATAAGTATCCCTTAAGATTTGTGTGGTGTCCCACAAACCAATCCAAAAATAAACACCATAGTTTTTTCTGGCGACTTTGCTGGGGAAGGTTCCTCTCTCCATCTCTAGTAGACAATCATTGTCTATAAGCATCGATTGTGGACTTATATTTTATATAAGCTCAAGTCTATCTTTATTTTTGATGGCACTTAGCCTATTTCATCCTTAGATTCAGCTAGCCAACATCCTTTAGGTTTTAGGATCTCACTCTGTGTAGGTCTTAAAACCCCTATTGGGTTCCCCTAATAGGTTAAAAAATTAAATTAATGAAAGCAAGGAGATGGCCAAATTTGAGAACCTCATTACTATCTTCATGGTGAGCTAAGGTTCATCCCATAAATAATAAAAATAAATCCCTTTTGCAAAATGGAATTTCTTTCCAAAAAAGCACTTTTTCAAATTTCACATAATAAAAGTCCTTTACATAAAATTTGTAAGAACTTTTCAAAAGCACAAAACACATACAACCAACCTCATTTAATAAGTCTCATGATTGTTACATGGAGGTTATTTTCGAAATCAAAACCAACAATTTTCTTTGTCTTTTTCAAAACCACATTTTCTTTGAAAATAGCTATCCCCCTCCAATGTACCCAAATTTTATTAGATGAAGATTCTATCTTCAAATAAAATCATGATGTAAAATTAAAACTCCACCTAGCATACTTCACATGTGCTAGAATTGAAGCTTTCTATCTTTTCAAAAGCAATAAATCATACATAAACAGAAGAAAAAAAATCAAGGCATATTTGAAACCCCCATTTAACATACCCAAATTTGTCAAATGGGAGTTCCCTCTCTTTTAAAAAAGCAAAGCAAATTGAATCCTATTTAACACACTTACATATGTCAAATAAAATTCCTCTTTGCCAAAGTCTTGAGCATCAAGACACATTTGAACCTCATTTGACATACCCAAATATGTCAAATGAAACTCATTTAAAATATATATATATATAAATATATATATATATATATATATATATATATATATATATATATATATATATATATATATATATATATATATATATATATATATATATATATAATAATAAACAAATGGAATTCTATTTAACATACTTAAATTTGTTAAATATATTCCAATCTTTTTCCAAAAAGAGAAAGCAAATCTCAAAGCACACATGACTCCTACTTAACATACATAATTTGTTAAGTAAGAGTCTCAATTTCAAATCGTAAACACACATGACTCTTACTTAACATACTAAATGTGTTAAGTAAGAGTCTCATTTTCAAATCATAAATACACTTGACTCATATTTAACATACCAAATTTGTTAAGTAAGAGTCTCATTTTCAAATCATAAATACACTAAACTCTTACTTAACATACCAAATTTGTTAAGAAAGAGCTTCATTTTCAAATCATAAATACATTTGGACTCTACTTGACTTACCAAATTTGTCAAGTGAGAAGCCCCATTTTCAAATCAAATCAACATATATCACACACATAACCAATCATCACGAACAAAGATGTTCTCACAAAAATTTTCGAACATATAATTGAAAACTCTTACTTTGGCATACCTAAATTTGTTAAGTAAAGATTTTCCAAAGCAAATTTTCAAACAAAACATACACACATAAATATCTACAAAGGGTCTCTCCAAATATTTGAACCCTACTCAACATACTTAAAATTGTTGAGTGTGGGTTCTAAATCAAAATCATATGGCAAAGTCTTTCCTCCAATTGTCAAAAATCTCTCCCAAATTTTCAATAAACCCCACTTAGCATGCCTAAAAATTATTAAGTGTGGGTTCAAATTTCCAAATTAAGATAATAAATCAATAATTAAAGATGAACATCAAGGCAAGTGTCTGACCCAATTATGTTTCAACAAATGTAAATTTCAATGCAGTCAGTCTTCTAATTCTTCAGTTAGTACAACGCTCATGGCTCTTAGCAAGTTTGTGTTTTCCTTTCCCTCTGGTTTAGACTTGGCCTTGGATCAGGCTAGTCTTACCACGACTGACTCCACCCATGTTAACTACTTTGGCCATGGTTTTGAGGGAGTGTGGGTTACCTATGAGGGGACAGCCCTCACCATAGTCAGTAGAGAAGAGGTGGTAGGCCAGATGCCACTTATTCATTTTGACATATCGTCCGATACTGAGTTCCCCTCATTGAAGGGGAAGGCTGTCGCAGTTCCAGTTGGAGCTACTACCCCCTCTTTGGTTACTCCAAAGGGGAAGGCTATCTTGGCCTCCGAGATAGTCTCCTTTACCTTCAAGGTGGGTTCTAGCTCTCATCCTACATTACTCACCTACACCCAGTGCCGCAACAAGAACTAGAAGGTTAAGCGGCATCATGAGAGGGAAGCTAGAGAGATGGATGCTGCTTCCCATATGGCTGAGAAGGGTTCTCCCCGTGAGACCTTTCCAATCTTGAGTTGTAGTAGGTTTCACCCCTCTCGACCTCAGATGGAGAGGAGGACTACAGGAGGATCGCTGCATTGCCCCCACCATCAACATACTCTGGTACACCGGCTAGGGAGCATAGGAAGCCTTATGCTAGACTTAGGACTATTTTACACTGAGTTGGTAGAGCTTCCTGATGCACTAAGTTGGGTACTGTATTTGATTTAAGATCAGTGATCCCTAAGAGTGTCAGGGGTTAGATTCAGAGAGAGAGAGAGAGAGAGAGATAGAGAGAGACTTGGAGGATAAAGTATCAGCCCAGACAAGCAAGAGAGAGCGATGGAGGTATGCTTGACAGTCGATAGCTTCCTCCATGATGGATTTTCTTGATCGTCACCCTATTAGGGCTGATCATTTAGACATCATTCTTACTAGTGCTATCCAATGTAGGAGATCTCTAGTTGATGGGTAGTGTCGCCTGTTCAGCTAACAACATCCACAACCCCCACCAAGATTCAGAAGCCCCCATCCAGGGAAAAACTATCTCCACTGGTGACTCGGTTATGGTCCAAGGATCCCACTCCATCCACTCCACATATTGAGGTGAGATCAAGTTCCCATTCTTGATCCTCTACTTCAGCCATGGTCAGGAAGGAGTGGCCACCCAAGGGTGATGTCATCGCATCACCACCGCTGTAGCCAGAGGCAAAGAGGGGGGAGACACAGATGTAGTTACCATGGCAACAGACCCTCCTAGAGACAGTCTTCTACCAATAGGCAGTGTCAGATGCATATTCGTCAGTGAGCATAGTCCTACTACTGATTAGTAGTGAGTATTTATTCTAGTATGACTAGATCATTCTTTGTATGAGATTCTTGCTCAATATTTTGTTGAGAAGAGGGAGCTCCTCAAGAGCGATCACTCTGATGAGAAGAATGCCAATGTCAGCTTCAACCCTGATGAGGATGACTTGTTAAATGATACAACCGAGTGTCATATGGTTGATACACGGGGTCCTTACAGTGGGAACAGATTAGCCAAGGAGGTTCTATACTCAAGGAAGGTGACACTTCTTACTCGACCCAACACCTCCTCCACAAGCTCAAGCAGAGGGATAATAATATTGACAAGATGGAGAAGAAGGTAGAGGAGTTAATGGTAGTGGTTTTAGCATTGCAAACTTCAGCCCCAGTCTCACAACCTTTTTCTATGGTAGTCGATAGGACAAAGTTGGTGCATACTTTAGATCATTCTAGGAGCACTCTTGGAGAGGATGATGTTGGTAGCTTGCAAAGGAAGGTCACGGAGGGCACCTCCATGCATGAGAAGGATATCAAGCATATGGTAGAGAAGCAGGTGAGGGAAGTGATGGTGCAAGCCAGGGGGAGTCCATCTATCCAAAGGATAGACCATATTTAGAGAAATTCGATGCAGTTCAATACCTCAAGGGTTTTGTACCACCTTCCTTCAAAATTTTTGATGGTAGTGGGAACCCGTGTCAACATTGCACGTTTGAGAGTCGATTGTTGTAATGCCGGTGGTAGTGACGCACTCTTGTTCAGACTTTTTATCAACAACCTAGCAGACATTACATTTGATTGGTATGTCAAATTGTCTAATAGTTTAGTTAAGACTTTTGCTGAGTTGGAGCACCTCTTCATCAAGAGATTTGTTGGAGCTCAACAAAGAGTGACTGTAGTCAACTTCATTGTAGCAAAACAAGATCCCAACGAATCTCTTGATGAAGAGGTGCTCCAAGAGGAAGCCAAATAATTGCCCTTTTTCAACCAATCATCTCGGCCCAAGAAATAGAAGGTCTTCGAGAAGAAGCTAAGGATAGTTGTGTCAGTGGATAAAGGGAAGCAGCCAGCCAGAGTCCAGTGTGAGAGACCCCGAGCTCAACAACCTCCTTCGCCACCTCCTCTGCCACCACCTTGGCAATCATATCAGCCTCCACAATGGCCATTCCCACCACATCAGTAGCATACTCAGTAGCGATATTCTTATTTACCACTAGGTAGCTATTACCCACCTACGATTGACGATATTATGAATAAGCCATATTCATTCAAGAGGAAGGTAGTCAGAAATATCTTTAAGAATCTCTTAAAGAAACCTGACTTTCAATTACCACAGCCTACAAGGCGAGAAAGTGGGCAAGAGTAATGATCCTAACTATTACCCCTACCACCACATGGTTAGTCAAGTCTTAGAGGATTGCATTACTTTTAAGGACTGGCTTGAGAGTAGCTATAAGTCAAGTGCTATAGTCATCCCCAAGGAATACTTATTAGAACAACCTTCCAGTTCTATTAAGGTAATTCTTGGAGATACTTACAATCCTCTTAACACAAAAGAAAGTTGGGATATTGCCTTATCTCGAACTTCTAAACAAGTAATTTCTAAGATCAAGAAACTCTCCCTATAGATGCCTGAGGCAGCTCAAACCTCCAATATCAAGGAAGATTTGCAAGTTGCCAAAGACAACTTGGGGAAAGTAGGAGCTCAGTAGTAGAAGCAGCCCAATCTAAGAAATCAATGAAGAAAATTGATTATACTTACATTTGTGTCACTTTTGATGATATACCTGAGTTTATTCCTCTTTATAGCTCTCCAAGTCTAAATAATAATAACTCTAGTTTTGATTATTCTTCTTCTGATTTAGAAATGGATTATCCATTTTTGAATCACACGGGTTCACCTCTTGAGATTGACTTTGATTCATCCGACTCTAAAGATTCCATAGAGATGTTATAGGTACACCAGATGAGAAGTTATAACCTCCACAAATTCATAATTCCAAGAAGTCACTAAAGTTAACCTTCGTAGTGGCAAAGTTCTACCTCCTTGGGTGACACCTCAAGATAAGGGTAAACAAATCATTGGTTTTAGTGAGCAAATAGCCCCTCCACAGGATGCTCCACCCATGGATATGCTTGTGGAGGATCAAGTCAAAGTTGATTACAATGTCCTTGCACATCTTAGAAAGCTTCCAGCTAAGTTAAGCATATATGATGCCCTTGTCTTATCCAAAGAGATGAGGGAGTCTCTAATCAAAGCTCTTCTTGATCCAGAGATATGCTTAGCTCAACTAAGCACTACTAAAGAGGAGGCTCATAGTTTAGAGGATATCCTAGGAGTTACATTTACTGATGAAAACTTGCTTCAAGGGATGACCAAGCACATCCGCCCTCTTTACATTATAGTAGACTTCGACAGATATAGGATATCAAGAGTTTTGGTTGACCACGGTGCATCAGTTAACATCATGAGTCTAAGAACCCTTGCTTACTTAAGGATATATATCTCTAAACTCCAAAAAGAGAGGTTGATATTGAGAGGATTCAATGAATAAGGTGAGAGAGCCTTAGGCTCTATAGTGTTGTCATTTGAGATAGACGATTTAAAGACTAAAGCTAAGTTTCATATTATAGACTCAAATATATTTTTCAATGCTTTGCCAGGGAGGCCATGGATACATAAAAACAATGCAGTTTTATCCTTCTTCATCAATGCATGAAGTTCATAAGGAGTGGGATTGAGTACTGCATTAAAGGATATCTCAAACCCTTCACAGTTCAAGAGGTCGGGATATATGATGATGCATCCTATTTTCTCCCCCAAAACCAACAAGTCTACTCTCGCGAGCTTAGTCAAAATCCCCACATCATAAAAGAAGAAAAAGAAAGGGAAGAAAAAGAAAGAAATAAAAAGAAAAAAAAGAAAAAGAAACAAAAAGAGAAAAAAGAAAGGATGAGGAGATTGAGACAAAGAGGGAGTGAGATATTGACTCAGGGAGGAAATAGAGCCTAAGATTATATTTCACCCATAATATATGGGTAGGATGACCCGACCTCCACCAGGAAGAGGACTGTTCAGAGGCAACCCCTGAGGTGGAAACCCTCCCTATTGGCCACTCAATAAGAAGTATACCCCAACCATCAGGAGTACACCTACTATCCACATAGACTTAGAATCTAGTTTAGAGGATGAGTGTTATATGGTTAGTACACCAACAAGCTCTTCTCCATAGGGGGTCCCTTTCAAGGTGACACTTGAGCATGATAGAGATGAAGATCATGCTCCAAAGCGAAGCATATATGTATCCAAGTCTGCATATGAAATAGTTAGGCATCAGTTGGGAACCTTAGCTCTAACCCCACTTTCTTCACCAAAAGTTAAGGGTTTGGTAGTTAAAGAAGCCCCTAAGTCATCCACAGATGTGAATACTTAGAGGTTCATTTTGGGAACGTCATCCTCAAGTCAGGAAGTTGATGTAGAATTTGAGGATGATTCATATAAATATTTAATATAATTTCCTTTTGATTGGTACTCGCCTTATATTCTTAATTTAACAAAGAAACGATTAATCCCACATGCTTGGTCTAAACACAGGCCAGACTACTTTAAAAGGCTATGGAATAATAAAAGCAAACATTCACAATCAAGACCAAGACTAGGATTTGGTACAGTGGATCCAATTGATGATGATGATTATTGCCTAGTTATCACCAATCATTTGGAATCTGATATGTTCTTTTCAAATCATGTTAACTCATATGATGAGGTGTGTTTAGAAACTTCAGATGATCCAAATGACTTTGAAGTCAAGTATGCACCACCAGAGTTTAAAGAGGAGATCAGATCAACCATCGATGAGCTCAAAGAAATTAACTTAGGAATAGAAGAAGATCCACGCCTCACATACATCAGTTCCTTGTTGAATGAAGAAGAAACTAATGATTTAGTAGGCTATTGACTGAGTTTAAGGTCTACTTTACATGGAGTTATTAAGAAATGCCTGGTTTATCTCCTAACATAGCAGTCCATAAGCTAGCAATAAACCTTAATGCTAACCCTATCAAGCAAGCTCCTAGATGCATACGATTAAACATTGAACAACATGTCATTTCTAAAGCTAAAAAATTGATCGTTGTTGATTTTATCAGGGAAGAAAAATATCTTACCCGGTTGGCTAGTGTCGTCCCAATTAAGAATAAAAATGGCCAAATTCACAAATGCGTTGATTTTAAAGATCTAAATAAAGCATATCTAAAAGATGAATTTTCACCACCAATCTCAGAACTGATGGTGGATAATGCCTCATCTCATTCAATCTTCTCCTTCATGGATGGCTCATCAAAATATAATTAAATAAAGATGGCCCCTAAAAATGAGAAAAATATTGCCTTTCGAACCCCGATCAGAATTAATTTTTATAAGGTCATGCCTTTCGGCCTTAAAAATGCTAGTGCTACATACCAGCAGGCCATGACTCAAATCTTCAAAGAACTCATTCATCATTAAGTCGAATATTATGTTAATAATCTCATAATTAAAAGTAGTGAAAAGGAAGACCATCTTTTTGATTTGAGAGTAGTTTTCGATCGATTAAGATAATTTAACCTTAAAATGAATCCCATGAAGTGTGCATACGGAGTAACTTCAGAGAAATTCCTTGGGTTTGTTGTTTGCCACTGGGGAATTGAGATAGATCCAGAAAAAAATCAAAGCGATATTAGAAATGCAACCCCCTAAAAGCTTAACTCAACTCAGATCATTCCAAGGGTGATTGGTGTATCTAAGATGCTTCATATCCAACTTATCAGGTAGATGCCAGCCATTTTTGACACTTGTCAAGAAGGATGCTAAGTTCAAGTGGGATGATAAGTGTCAATGTGCCCTTGAAGAAATTCAGCAATACTTGATGACACTACCAATTTTAGCAGCCCCTTTCTTGGGCAAGTCACTCATTCTTTATAATGCTACATTAGACAAATCCCTTAACTCTTGTTGTGTTTATTTTTGGATATGTTTGTCGGACAGCATGTAGATCTTAGAGGGTACTTATTGAATTGATCAGCTACTCCATTGAGGAATGGTGCACTATCTCAAAGGACAGAAATCATCACCTTACAATAGAATTAATCACCTAATAAGGACTCTTAAGGCATGATGGATCTTCAAATATACCAGAGATTTTTTCTCTACTTTACATGGTTGAATAAAGTAGAGTTTATATTAAAGTGGGTTCTAAAGTTCCCTATGGGGGCAAGCCTAAGGAAAATGAATTCCTTAGGAATACTCTTGATTAAGGTAGGAAATTATTATCTCCAAAGATTTTGACGGTAAGACCATAAAGCGATCAGTTATGTTCGAAACTCAAGTGGGATAGATCAAAAGGAAAGACTTATTATCAAAGCCAAAAGAGATGAATAGGGAATGCCCATGATACTAGAAAATCTAGTGAGCAATCCAGTCTATAAATTATGGAAATGCCTAAGAGGTAAGGATTTATGTCTGTAGCCAGAAGAAAATGGCGACCTCAAATCCTAAATCTAGGGAGCTTTGGCATAAGCCAAAGCTCGACCTAAATCTAATAGGAGATGAGTATATGGTTTGCCTCCACAAGGGAGGACAAACCACCCGATTGTTGTGCTTATTACCGCCTTGAGTGGCAGCCATCTAACTCTTCCTATGTTTTAAAACCATGTAGTCAAGTCTTATGATTTTGCAAGATAGTTAGGTTGTTATTATTTAGAAAGAAACTAAACTCCTAAACCCACTCCTTAAGAGATTAGAGCATGAGTGGCATGAATTTATAACTTAGTCTATGCAAATCTTTTTAAGTTATATTTTTATTTTTGACACTTCAATTTGACCAAGGCTATAGGATTGTGATGCCTAAATGCATGATGAAGTATGGTCATGGGCTAAATCAACAAGAAAGAGGTGTTTTCCAACACAGAGGAGACCTTCAAAGGTCAAGTCTTCCCCTATCACGCAAGGATGGAAACCCTCTCTTAGTAAGAGTGAAACAATATGACATATATGATGATAAATATTCAACCATATAGCTAAGGGTTTCTGAATCTTTTAATTATCTTATTTATGTCCAAGGCTTTATGTGAAATTATGAGTTATTTAAAATTTTAATTATGAGTTATAGTTGGGGTAGAAAATTTATTTATTTTTCCTAAGAGCCTAATCGTATCTAGGCCATACAACAATCACCAATCACAAATAAACTATGAAATGCAATGTATTTTTCTAAGGTACAAGCTAAACAAATCATCAAAAAATTTATAAATCTAACACAAAATAATAAGAGGTCGGTGTGGTCGGGTACCACCGTACAATAAAAAGAAAAATGGTAGTCGAGCTCTACCCTTATATAACCTAGTATATAAAAGAATAATTACACTTTTCAATTGATTAAATATTATGGGGAGGGGTCTTCAAGTCTTCTCTTCTTCTTCTTCAATTTTGTGGGCTCCAAAAGATCGCATGGTATATAGGACTTAGTCTTCCAACGCTTATTCTACGCACCTTAATCATAATCCTAATTCAAAAAATACATTAAAATGGGAAAGATAAATCAAACTACACCTGCGAAATAAAGGTTAGCTCCCAAGTAGTTGTATAATTAATTTAGACTTAGCACCCTGCATATGGGCAACCAAGCCCACCTATTCTAACTTGGATTATGCTTAAGGGCTTAAGCAACCTACAAAAGAGAGCATTTAATAATTTTTTGGTTACAACGGCCCTTTAAGCATAACTGCCTATAGAAAATGTGATTAGGTTAATATCGGCCTACCATCTAGTCTACGAAGCATACACGCTAACATCTAGTCTAAAATAATACATCATATACTAAACATACATCAACCCATGCACTACCTTAACGTAAAGCTAGAATTGGTGACTTAGTCTAATGTGTGTGTTTAAGGTTTGTGTGGCATGTCCTAACTATACTTTAAGGTTGTGATTCTCTAAGTGAAGAAGATTTAATTTAACATTGGATATTGTTTCAGTTCAAGTTACTTAATGACTTTATATCTTTTAACTTATGACTTCACTTTGTTTCACATGTCCTACACTTAGCATCTAAGTGTTATAAAGAGAGGGAAAGAGGGATTATCTCTTTCCATGCCTATCCTAAGCCCTTTCTAAAGCACATTTTTGAAACTTACTTTACTTTAATGAATGGTTTATTCACATGTTTTAATAACTCCTAAGTTTGGGTTTTCCTTAAACATTTCCATTTAACATAAAAGGCATCTTAAGGTTAACTTAATTGAATTGCTATCACATAATACACATGAAGTTATTCCCTTCCATCACATGTAACATGCATATGGTTTAGTCCTAAACATAACTATACATGCAATATGTATTGGCATTCCTGAATGAAGGGTATATGTGTATGTTTATGTTCATATTTTCATATAAAATGAATTATTTGATCACATTAAGCTAAACCTCTATCCAAATTCTTATACAAATGACCTCCTTGGGGCTAGCTAAAGTCTTGTATTCCCATGATGTCCAGACTATATACTCATTTGCATTCAAACACATCAAATGACCTTATTGGGGCTAGCTAAAGTCTCGTATTCCCAGGCTGTCCAGACTATATACTCATTTGCATTCAAACACATGTAAATTTATATGTAAGAACCTAAGAAGAGTAGCTCCAAACCATGATGAAATCAATCATTTAATTAATTATAAATGCATGCATTATTAATAGAAAAGAGGATTATCATTCTCCAATTAAATGCACACATACATGTATAAAATACATAAGTAAGTACGTGTCATTGTTAAACTAGGAAAATGAGGTAATCAAATGATCTCCTTGGGGCTAGCTAAAGCGTCATGTTCCCGAGATGCCCAGACTATATAATTACTTTTTTTAAATGCAAACACATGTATTCATAATAAAGAAGATGATAATAGTGTAAAAATTGTATTTTTATTTGATTGAAGTATTTATGTATGTAAAATAAAGATCTATCCAATTTCTAATGTGGGAACACATGTAAATGAAATCAAATAAGTATGTGTCACTGTTTACCAGAGAAGTGAGGTAATCAAATGAACTCCTTGGGACAAGCTAAAGGCTTGTGTTCCCGGGATGTCTGGACTATATACTTATTAACATTCAAATACATGTACAATTATATATGAATCAAAGGAAAGAGAACTTTACTTTGCATATCTAGGTTATAAATACATGCAAACCTATACATGTTCATAGCTACTATCACACTAATCAAATGTAATTTGATTTTAAAAAATTCAAAAAATAATTTGGATTTATTAATGATAATAGTTACACATATATTAAATTAAATCAACACTTGCAAGCTTACATAAAAAAAAATTCATTTGATTTAATTAATTTCAAAAGAATGAATGCATGATTTCAAATGTCAGACAACATTTAATATGATTGGAAAGGAATTAGAAAATGTAAACATATGATTTCATTCAATCAAGCTAATCCCTAACGATAATTACATTAAAAGGAAACATTTAAAAAGAACCAAAATTCTTAATCCTCACTTTAAGTTCATGTTTTCTTGAACTTGACTTAAGGATATGAAATGTTTCGTAACTCTAATCCCTCACAAAGTGTATGAATTAGTTTGGTTTAATGAAAAGAGATTAGGTTAATTTTATGGATTGATTAGGTAAAGGTATAAATTAAATCAATTAATTACACCCTTACCAACATCACCTTAACTTAATTAACTAATTATTGATGAACCAACATGATATGCAACCACATGAAATGTAAATTAGCAGTGTTTCTAAGAAATGAAAGGGGCCTAATGCAATTGGCTCATGATTAAAAGTTAATTAGGCTTAAGGGATTTTATTAATTACTTTTATAATTTTCTTACACATGTAAGCTAATCATAATTTCATTAAATCTTCTTTAGATTATTAAACATCCAAAGAGCTACCAAAGATTAATTAATCAAAGTTAGAAAATGATTTTGATTTTAAATTTGTTTAATTAAGCCATGAATTAGTTAATTAGGCCATTTAATTATGCTTAATTAATTGATCATGATAAAGTTAATTTAGAGAGAGAGATCAAAGAAAGGACCTTAATCCCCATCCCTAGGCAATTTCAATCAAGCAAGTTAAACAATTCACATTTTAATTAAGTTGATTAATTAAATGATTAATTAATCACTTCACTCTTCATTAATTAAATAATAATTGTTAATTTTCCATTAATATTTCATTTAAATAATTAATTAATTCTTAATTAATCCCTTAAATTGATTGTAGAGATTGGTTAAGTTTAAATAATAAGCCAATTTTATGTTAACTTGTTTAATTAACCCTTAATTAGATTAAGAGGGTGATTAGAGCCTAATTGGTCAATTTCCTTAATTAAGCATCCAATAAATTCCAAGAAAAATAGGAGAGGTACAGGTCATCCCCTAGACATGCTCTAAAATTTTGGGGTTAATTGGATGTTTAATCAGAAAATAATTTGGCTAATTATATTTTTAATTAAACCCTAATTATCTAAAAATCACTGACCAAAATCACTTGAAAATATTTTTAACAAATTCTCCTCTAAAATACCTTTAAAATGAGCCCTCACTAACATTTTTCAATTTTTCTACATTTAATTATGAATTTCCAAAGATTCAGGCCAAAAAATGGATTAATTAGCCTAATTAAAACCTAATCTCGTCGGCTCCACGTGGCGTGCTGATGCAGCGCATTTTCCATGTGGTACTGTAGGATTGGCTGTTTAAGTTGTCACATCCTACAGCTGACTTAGATTACGGTAGACGTGCTTTCTCGTGGATTGTCGAATCTAAGATTGGACGATTATGATTGAATCCGTGGTTAGGGGGAGAAATAACGGGATCTTAGCGTGATCTAATCATGACCATTAGTTTTGATCATACAGAATGGAGGGCCCATGATCTATCTTCCTACGAGCGATGAACGATGGACCCTGTCCACCATGGATCACTCGATTCGAGCTCACCTGATCTTGGACTCACTCCAAATCAATCCCACACCTTCGTGTAAATGATCCATAAGGATCCAACATCTAAGATGGGCTCAAATGCAACATTCCTTCATAAAGCTATAAATTGAATTCATCTAAATTATGGTTTTGGGAAATTACCTCATCGAAGCTAAGACCGACTGTTCCAAATGATTGAGGAAGCTTCATTTAGTAAAGATGAGGCCCTACTGAGCTGCAATTGGGTTGGATTGAGGTAGTTTGCTTTGAAGGCTAAGATCGTCCTCTTTGGTATTCAGCTTTGATCAAAATCAAACCTCTGGGTGATTTGGAGCTCAAGAAATGATTTAGTTGGCTTCAACAGAGTGCAAGGAAGGTGTGTGCATGAGCAATTGAAGTTTGGTTGAGTGGAAGAGGAGTATTGATCGGGATAAGTTTCTCTTATTTTAACAAAGCACGTTAGGGAGAAATGCCCATCGAGGAAAGCTTGGGGTGCTTTGGAAAGTGCTCTGGGATTTCTAAATCACTCCAAAGGCTTAGAGTGTTTGAATGGTGATGAATCTCGTTCAAATTGAGGGGGTATACCCCTTAATTGCACTTGATGGACAGACGAGATCATCTCCCAAATTTTCATCCGTTCGCCACCGCCAGCCTACTTGAGGGGTCTCCATCAACTCTACATGGCTCACCATGAGTTTACCACGCTGTGGCAGGAGTCTCCAAGGTGGATTTGGGCAGGTGGTGGCTAATTAGGTTCTCCCTTGATCCATTGGGTTTTGGTTTGAATGAGGAGGAAGAGTGGTGCATCCCTTGGTCCGTGGCCAACTTTAGTGGCTTCAGGTTGGGCTAAGAGGCTTAGAGATTCTTTATTTGGCAAGTGGGATGGCTGCCATGTGATGGACATAGTGGACTTTGCCACTTTAGGAAGGAATCCTATGTAAAGAGTGCTTATCCAATGGACCATGGCTTGGAGAGAGCTTGCTTGACTTTTGGGCTGACTTGGGAGTGATCTAAGGTCAACTTGTGTCAGGTTTAGTTAACCACCAAGGCCCCATAAGTTGGTTTTGGGTAATTTGGATTCATATGATCAAAATAGGCTCATTTGGGTTCATGTTGGATTGGGTAGATCAATTGGCCAAATTGGGTCAAACCAAGGCTTGAGTTAGGTTCATATGATGATATGGAATGTTTTGGTGTGATCAATTTGGTTTGGTTTGGCCTAGGTCTGGCTTTGACTCATTTGGATTCAAATGTGTCAAATGGATCAAGTTGACCAATTTGACCAATTTGACCAATTTGACCAAATTAGGTTGGGTTAGGTATTGAGTCAAGTTCAATTGGTTGGTTAGGAATGATTGTAGGCTTTGCTTTTATTTAATTTAGATTTAATTTGAATTTTGGTCAATTTGACACTTTAGGTCAATTTGGACTAGGTACGTCAATTCAACTAGGTTGGTCAATTGGGGTAGGTTGGGTCCCATTGGTTAAATTGAAGCTTTGGTCAAGTTCAACAATGGATTTGGAATGAACTTGGGCCATTGGTTGCAATCAATTTGGGCTAGATCTTGTTTTGACCCATTTTAGCCCTTAAGGCCAATTTGGGTCAACTTGGGTCAAATGGACAATTGGACTTAGTTTGGCTCAATTGATAATCAAGTCATATTTGGATATTGATCATAGGTTGATTTGGATCAATGGTTTTAATCAATTTGGCATATGGTGGGTTTTGGCTAGTTTAGGTTCATTTGGCCTAAAAGTTGACTTGGTCAAATGACCAAGTTGACTAGGTTTGACTCAATTCAAAGCAATTGATCACTCTAGGGAGATTGTTGGTGATGGTATGAAGTTTGGATGGGCTTGGTTCAATCCAATTTGGGTTGGATTAAAATTTGGTTCACATAGGCTCTTTAGGTCACTTTGGGTCAAGTGAACCTACATGGGTCAAATGGCTTGATCATGGCTTGATTCAAGTTTAGTTGAACTCATACATAAGCCTAGGATTAAAATATAAATTCAACTACAATCAATTTGGAGTCCAATGGATTTTGGCTAACATGAAGTTTTCAAGTCTAAAGGGCTAACTTGGGTTGACTTGGGTTAGCTTGATTTTGGGTCGGTGATTATAGTTTATGTTTATATTTGGGTAGATGAATGAAGGAATGATTGAATCATGAAGAAATCCATAGGTTTTGAATTGATTTGGATGTCATTTGTCCAAGTTCAAGAAATTACCTTAAAGGGTAAAAATTGGAGATTTGATTTGATTTGGGCTTGGTTTTGGCTATTTAAATTTATATTTCATTTATATTTGTGAATATAAACGAAGATATAAATGATTCATGAGAAAATTAATTGGATTTTAGATGATTTTAAGGCAAGTTTAGCTAAGCTCATGGATATGGGTCAAAGAGCTTATGTTTGGTTTTGATTTAGTTTGGTTTAGTTTTGGCCATTGGATTTATATTTCATTTTTATTTATAAATATAAAGGAAGGAGTGATTGATTTATAGAGGAATCAATCAAGTTGGGATGACTTAGGTGAAGGTTTGGCTAAGGCATGAGAATGGATCATGTGTGGGAATTTTGGTATTTGGATTTGATCATGGGTTTGAATTATTTGGAATTGGGTTTAGATTTGAGATTTGGTAATTTTATTGAAGGATTGAATTGGTATTTGAGGAAATTGATTGGGTTAGAATTGAGTTGGATTTGGATAAGGCTAATTCTATGAGATGAAATCACAAGGCTTAGGAAAGGTTTTGATTTGGAATTTGATCATGAGTTTGAATCATTTGAAATTGAAATTGGAATTCTTATTAGAATTTGAGTTTGAATTTGAATTTGAGGTTTGGCTTGAGATTTGGATTTGCATGAAATCAAGAAGGTGTACATGGGTCAGGTTGAACTGTAGGGTAAGTGAATCTTCTTAATCCCTAGGGCACAACCTCATCCTATAGTCAACCCTTCTAAGTCTCTAGGCTTAGGTTAAGTGTTCACCTAATTACTAGAAGTGTCTTAAGACTAAGAAACTCTTAGTATCTACAAGAGTCCTAGATCTATGATGGGGGAGGTTGAAGACTCACTCCAAAAATGATGTCAATAAAGGACCCATGTGTGACCGATAGGTGCACCGTATTGTTGATCGAATAATCAACAATGTCCAAAGGATTGCAAGCACTAATGGAAATGATTTGAACCTAAATTGAGGGGTAGATAGAATCATGATTTTAGTGCAATGCAACTACACTCATGACAAGGACATAAGAGAGGGAGGAGGATTTGATGTGAGCTTCATGTCAAAGACATGAAGAAAGATCCAGTAAGGGATCACACTTGCATGAAACATGACATGCGAGAGGGGAGTCATGCCAAAAGCATGGAAGAAGGAATCCACTAGGGATTGAATATGCGAACCTTCCACTAGGGAAGCACGTTTAGGTTATCCATAAAGGATAAGGGTTTAAGTTCAATTTTGAGTATGACTTGCAAGAAGAGGATCCACTGGGGGATAAGAATATATAATCCACAGGGGATAAAGATGGGGGTATGAACCTTCCACTAGGAAGCAAGTTCAAGTGATCTTGGGGATAGAAATGCAATTGGATTTATTTTGAACTAGAGCACATATCCACTAGGGATGTGAGCTCGAGTCCATTGGGGAAATCATGATAATGTTTGTTTTGATTTAGTAATTTAGCTCCACTAGGGGAAGATTGAAATTGGATTTGATTTGATACGTTAAGAGGACACCTCCATTGGGGATAGGAGGTTGATTGAATTTGTGATATAGGCTCCACTAAGGAGAGAAATGGGTTTGAAATGAGCCTCGCTGGGGAGGAGTTGGCTAAAATTATATGTTTCAGTTTAGACTCCACAAGGGAGGTTGGTTTCAACTTATCTTGAGTTTTTAATTTTAAATTATGAGATGGACCTTGTCGGTATGCGATGGACCCACTGAGGAGGGGCTATATTGGCCTTGGCCTACCTCAAATTTACAACTCCAAAGGGATAGTCTGCCAGCCACGAGGTAAGACTAACCAACCTAAGGGGTAATTACCGAGAGAGTGCAATCGAAGACTTGTCTCAACTAATAAATAATCAAAAATATCATTTTAATTTAAATGGACCCTGTCAGTGTACGAGGGATCTACTTTGAAGGGGCTATATCAGCCTTGGTCTATTTTAGATTTACAAATCCAAAGGGATAGTCTATCGTAGGTAGACCTAACCAATTAAGGGTGCCTTTTAGGTGTGCAATGACTGCTAGGGAGGCGTGTAGACTTTACCTTCCAAAGTAGGGAGAAATTGTTGGGGTGATCAATTGGTAGCACAACAAATCAAATTCGACCAAGGGCGTCCATCGATGTGCAACATCTTTGGAAAAGATGTATACTTATACCTTCAAAGTAAGGATGATTCACCGGGGTGATTTGTCGATGGCATAACAAATCAAACCCGAGCTAAGGGAGACTATTGAGAGAGTGTTGTGGGAGACTTATCTCAATGCAAGAGTAGTGAGGCGATTCCTATAAGGTTTTCGACACCCTAAAGATATGATGCATGCTTGAGAAAAGGTACTGCTGGTGTGTCATCCTAATCCACAAGTGAAAATATATATTTTATTTTGTTTATATGTTTGCATGGACCCTGTTGGTGTGCTTGAGATCACACTAAAATGAGCTTATATCATTAGTCTTATCTTAAATTTACAAGACTACAAGAGAACTTGAATATATGCAAAATGAGTTTTCCAACCACAGGGTGGCTATTAGGAAAAGGAAACTGTCCAAGCCAAGAGTAACCCGAGTAGTGTCTAAATGGGGTCACTAAGGACGTGATCCAAATAGAGTGCCCACAGGGGAGGTGTCGCTAAAGGCCCTGTACAAGAAAGCCTATAGGTGTAAGGTGGCCAACTCTGGGAGAAAGCTTGTAGACTTACATCATGAGTGGTGTATCCACCGGGTGGGTCACTATCGATAGCGACCAACCAACCTAAGGTGCCCATCGATGTGCAATGATGAAACCGAGAAGAAGGTTTGTAGACTTTCATCTTCATTGACAGAAATGATCATCAGGATAGTCTGTTATCAGTGGGACAGATGCTATCTGACCTAGGGTGACTACTAAGCGGGGAATCCCTTTTGAGGGTTGAACCCAAACTTAAAGTAGTCATGAGGAAAGGAGACGCCATGGGACTTATCCTAAACCTCAAATATACTTGACCCAATTAGTGCATGATGGCTAGCTCAAGAAGAAAGCGTGTAGGCTTACATCCTCTTAAATAAAGTCAACATGAGGTAGCTTATCGACCATGCAGTAAGGCCTACCAAACTAACAAGGTGCTCGTCAATTTGCAATGGTCAAGTTAAGAAGAAAGCTTGTAGACTTACATCCTCTAAATAAGGAACCACTGGGGTGACACACTAGCAAGGTAAAATGACTAGGCTAATGAGTGAGTGCCGCTGAGGGCTTTATCCCACATCAAAGTAGCTCGAGATAAAAGATATGTGTTTATTTTATGTGGCTATATTTAGTTTGTGTTGGTGTTGTATTTGATAAAGGATAAGATGTTGCTTGGGTTCCTTACACCTACCCAAAATACATTCATGATTTGTAAACAAAGATGTTTCTTAACATAGAAGAGATGGAATTTGAGATGAAAAGAAAAATTTATTGATAATTATTTTGAAACAAGATTTATGGATAATATTTCTTTAGGTAGAGCTCATTAATCAAAACATTGGGTGCTCTTCCTTACAATTTATGAGTTGATAAGATACTCTTTAGTTCTCTATGGCATAAGGGTCTTCCTAAGTGGGTTCAAACTTACCTCCTATCTTTTGATGGGCAACAATTGGTCTCCTTAGAACTTAAATAAGCTCTCCTACTTGAAATGCTCTAGGATGTATCAACTTGTTATGAGCTTGAATCATTTTAGCTTTATACAACTTGAGGTTTTGACATGCCTAGAGGAGTCTCTCCTCCAAACCTTCAAGCTCTGCTAACCACAGTTTGACATTTTGCTCTATTGTGATCTTGCTACCCACAACTATCTTTAGTGATGGAAGTTAGACTTCTAATGGTAGAACGACTTCAAACCCATACACTAAGAAGAAAGAGGTAGACTGAGTTGGAGTTTTGCATGTGTGCGGACAAGGCCATGCCACTCATCGTCATTGTTGTCATTGAGTGTCTTCTTTAATATCTGGATGAGAGTTTTATTAAAGGCTTCTGCTAACTGATTCATCCTCGGGTAGTAGATGGTTGGATATCTCCAATCTATGCCAAGTCTCCTAGCAAAGCTGTTGATTTTAGTGCTCTTGAATGCAGTACCATTATCAGTTATAATTCATCGAGGCACCCCGAACCTATATACGATATGGTTTTTGAAAAATTGAAGCACATGCTAAGTTATGACCTCTCTGAGTGGGATTGCATCCGCCCACTTGGAAAAGTAGTCGATGATAGCTAGAATGAAGTGATAAAGCTTGGAAGAAGGAGGATCAATCGGACCCACTATGTCGGTACCCCAACACTCAAATGGCTATGAGGCCAATGTAGGATGTAGAATGTTGGGTGGTTGGTGTAAAACCACACAATGTACCTGACATTGGTGGCATCACATAGCTATATTCATGTAATCTATGATCATCGAAGGCCAATAGTATCCTAGTCTCTTGATCTTGGCTTTCATCTTCATACCAGATTGATGTGCTCTACATAAGCTTGAGTGTACCTCGATCATGACCTTACGAGCTCCGTGCTTGTCTAAAAAATGTAATCACATATGATCGAAAGACTGCCAATACAAGGTGCTATCCACCAGAGCATATGAGAGTGCTCTCTACTTCATCGATGGGCTTGAGACTTCTCTTGAGATAGTTTGCCTTTATTTAGGTAACATGAATGGTTGCCTCCAATCCAACTCCTTGCACTTTTTGGCAATGGCAACCTCCCCTTCAAGAGAGTATTTATCGATGAGTTCAGTATCAATAAGGGATAAAACTTGTGTATTTTGAACTTTAATTGATATAAACTCATCTTCTGGACAAGCCAATTCTTTGGCAAGTTTGGCTAATGCATCTGCTCTTGCATTCTCTCCTCGAGGAATCTTATAGATGGTAACCTCGGGGATTTGAGCCAACAAATCCATGGTGCACTTATGGTAATGATGGAGCTTAGGCTAGAGAACCTTGTATGACCTAGCGATTTGATTGATGACTAGAGAATCCCATATATGTTGATGTTTTAAATGCATAGCATGACAACTAACTGCACTGAATCGAGCATCATATTCACCTATTTTGGTGCATGGATTGGACAAGTGGTATGAGAGAATCTCATCATATCACGTCCGGAGTGAAGAGAACTATTCCTACCCTATCTTTATGAATAGTAGACTATTATTCTTCTCCTCTTTGAGATGAAGCCGCACCATCAAAATACATCTCCCAATGGTGAATGGCAGTATCCCCTAAGTTCATGATTTGTTCATCGGGGAGATCATCACTACGTGGAGAATCAGCAGGAAGTGGGTGTGCTGCTAAGAAATTTGCAAGTGCTTGTCATTTCACCGCACGGAGGTGTACAAAAGTAATGTCAAATTGCAACAAAATCATGGACCAATGTGCTAACCATCCGGATAGTGTATGTCATGTCATGAGGTATTGTAGTGGATTGATTCTAGAGATCAAGTTCACTTTATGAGAAAGCATGTAGTGCTAAAGCTTTTGTGATGCAAAGATTAAAGCTATGCAATGCTTCTCAATAGGTGGATAGTTTCAGCAGAGATTGGATGATGGCTAAGGTAGTAAAGTGCATTTTCCTTCCCTTCACCATTAGCTTGGGTGAACAAAGTGCCAAGGGAGTCGTCTAATACAACAATATAGAAAATGAGCGGTTTCCTAGGATAGGGGCTGCTAGAACTGGTGGTTTCATTATGTATTGCTTAATGTCTTCAAAGGTATGCTGACACTTATCATCCCATTTGAACTAAGCATCATTCTTTACAAGTGCCAAAATTAGCTGGCATCTACTTGATAAGTTGGATATGAAGCATCTTATATATGCCAACCGCTGTTGAAATGATCTGAGTTGAGTTAGGCTTTCAGGGGGTGGCATTTCTAATATCGCTTTGATCTTTTTGAGATCTATCTCAATTCCCTGATGTCAGACAATAAACCTAAGGAATTTTCTTGGAGCTACTCCGAATGCTTACTTCAGGGGATTCATTTTAAGGTTAAATTGTCTTAACCATTCAAAAATTCCTCTCAAGTCAAAGAGAAGGTCTTCCTTTTCTTTTCTTTTGACTATGAGATCATCGATATAACAATCGACTTGATGATGAATGAAGTTCATCAAGATTTGAGTTATGACACGCTAGTAGCACGACATTTTAAGGGTAAAAGGCATGACCTTATAATAATAAATTTTGAACAAGATTCGAAAAGCAGTGTTATTTTCATCTTCAGGGGGTTATATCCAGATGAGCCATCCATAAAGTAGAAGACTACATGAGATGAGATAATGTCCACCTTCAGCTCCAGGATTGGTAGTGGAAATTCATCTTTTGGACATGCTTTATTTAGACCCCTAAAGTCGACACATATGCGAATTTGACCATTTTTTTTTAATTGGGATGACACTGGCCAACCAGGTAGGATATTTTTCTTCTCTGATGAAACCAGCATTGATTGGTGTCTTCACTTCAGAAATGACCTGTTGTTCAATGTCTAATCGTATGTGTCTAGGATCCTACTTGATAGGATTAGCATTAAGGTCTATTGCTAACTTGTGGACTGTTACAACATTTGATAAACTGGGCATCTCTTCATAACTCCATGCAAAGCAGTCCTTAAACTCAGTTAATTGCTTAACTAAATTATTGGTTTTTTCTTCATTCAACAAGGAACTGATGTATGTGGGGTGTAGATCTTCTCATTTGCCTATGCTGATTTCTTAGAGCTCATCGATGATTGATTTGATCTCCTCTTTAAACTCTAGTGGTGCATCCTTGACTTTAAAGTCATTCGGATCATCTAAAGTTTCTAAACACACCTCCTCAATTGAGTTTGTATGATTTGAAAAGAACCTATCATATTCCAAATGATTGGTTATGACTAGATAGTAGTCATCATCATTAACTAGACCCACTATATCAAATCTTAGCCCTGATCTTAATTGTGGATGTCTGGTTTTACTGTCTCATAACCTTTCAAAGTAATTCAACCTATGTTTCAACCAAGTATATGGGATTAATCCATTCTTTTCTAAGTTAAGAATGCAAGGAGAATACCAATGAAAAAGGTAGTTGTATTAAATCCTTATATAAATCATCCACAAGTTCTACATCAACTTCTTGACTCAAGGATGATGTTCCCAAAAAGAATCTCTGGGTATTTACATCTATGGATGACTTGGGGGCTTCCTTAACTACCAAACCCTCAATATTTTATGAAGAAAGTGGGGTTAGAGCTAAGGATTCCAATTGATGCCTAACTATTTCATATGTAGACTTGGATACATCTATGCTTTGCTTTGTAGTCTGGTCTTCATCACTGTCATGCTTAAGTGTTGCCTCAAAAGGGATATCTTGAAAAGTCAGTGGTGTACTAACCATATAAGACTCATCCTCTGAACTAGACTCTAAATCTATGTGGATAATAGGTGTACTATTGATGGCCGGGGTATACCTCCTATTAGGGGGCCAATAGGGAGGTTTTCCACCTTGGGGACTACCTCTGAACTGTCCTCTGTCTCTGCCTGGCGGAGGTCGGGTCATCCTACCCATATGTTGTGGTGGAATCTAATCTCATGCTTTACTTCCTCCCTTGAGTCTATGTCTCGCTCCCTCTTTTTCTTAATCTCCACATCTTTTTCTTCTTCTTTCCTTTTTTTCTTTACTTTTCTTTCTTTTTTTCTTTAATGTGGGATTTTCATTGAGCTCGCGAGAATAAAATTTTTGGTTTTCAGGAAGGAAATAAGTCACATCTTCATATATCCCAACCTCATGAACTGTGAATGGTTTGAGATCTCCTTTGACACAATACTCCGTTCCACTTCTCATGAACTTCATGCACTGATGTAGAGAGGATGAAACTATATTTTTTGTATGTATCCACAGTTTTCTAAGCAAAGCATTGAAAGATGTATCCGAGTCTATAATATGAAACTTGGCTTCAGTCTTCCAATCATCTATCTCTAATGGAAACACTATAGAGCCTAAGGCACTCTGCTTATTTATTGAATCCTCTCAACATCATCCTCTCCATTAAAAGTTTGGAGATGTCAATCCTCAAGTAGGTAAGGGTTCTTGGACTCATGATATTAGCTTATGCACCTTGGTCAACCATAACTCTTGATATCTAGTATATGTGACTCCACTATAATGTAAAGAGGGTGGTTGTGCTGGGTTGTCCCTAGAAGCAAGTCTTCATCACTGAATGTAACTCCTAAGATGTCCTCTGAATGTTGAACCTCCTCTTTAGTAGCAGTCAGCTGGGCTAAGTATATCTACGGATCAAGAAGAGCCTTGATTAGAGACTCCCTCATCTCTTTGGATAAGACAATGGTGTAAGTGGGATCATCTTTTTTCATTGATTTCTTAGATTTGGATGGAGGTACATAATAGAAATCATGTAAAGTAAGTGGAGTGAGGGGTTTGTCACCCTCCTCTATGGATACAATGCGACTGCTAGAAGAAGAGTTGGATGAAGTGGTTGTAGGTGTAACTGTGGAAGGAGTGCTGACTGATGACCGCACACTCTTGGACTATCTCGGGCAAGTATGGTGGACTGCTGCTACTGAACTCTTACTTTCCTCAAGTTATCTTTGGCAACTTGCAAACCTCCCTTGTTATTGGGAGTTTGATCTGCTTTATGCACCTGCAAAGAGAGTTTCTTGATGTTAGAGATCACTTTTTTAGAGGTTCAGGATAAGGCAATATCCCAACCATCTTTTATCTTAAGAGGGTCCAAGTATCCTTAAGAATTACTCTAATAGAACTAGAAGGCTTCTAATAAGTATTCCTTGGGATGACTAGTGCACGACTTGTAGCTACACTCAAGCCAGTCCTTAAAAGTAATACAATCCTCTAAGACATGACTAACCATGCGGTGGTAGGGGCAATAGTTATGATCATTACTCTTGCCCACATCCTCTGACCTCCTGGGCTCTGGTAGTTGAAAGTCAGGTTTCTTTAAGAGATTCTTAAAGATCTTCCTAACTACCTCCCTCTTGAATGAATATGGCTTATTCAATCTATCAGTAAGAGTAAGTGGAAAATAGCTACCTAGTGGTCGATAGGAATACTGCTACTGATGATGTTGATGAGGAGGTGGTAGTGTCCATTATGGCAACTGAGGTGGCCGGTTTGATGGCCAAGGTGGTGGTAGAGGAGGTGGCAAAGGAGGTTGCTAAGCTCTAGGTCTCTCATTCTAGTCTCTGGCTCACTGCTTCCCTTTATCCATTAACATAACTATCCCTGGCTTCTTCTCGAACACCTTCTATGGCTTGGGCCGAGATGATTGGTTGGAGAAGGGCAATTGTTTGGCTTCCTCTTATAGGTTAGCTGCCTTATTGACAAATTTCTTGAATGTTTTGATGGTGAAGCTCTTAAGCATGAAGGCAACTGGACCATGAATATTCTTGAGTAAAATCTCAATGGAATGGTGATTGGATAGATGTGGTTCATATTTCATGCTCAAGTTGCGCCACCTGAGAATATAATCAACTAGGGAGTCATTGGGAGCTTATTTTGCTACAACAAGATCGCCTACAATCACTCTTTGCTGGAGTCCAGCAAACCTCTTGACAATGAGGCACTCTAGCTTAGCAAAAGTCTTAACTGAATCGGCGTTCACCATACCAATCAAATGCAACCCTAAGGTGCGACAAAAGTCTAAACAGATGGCATCACCCATCGACGCTTGCAGTGGCTTTGAAGTGTGCAATATGCTAATGCAGGTTCCCACTATTATCAAAGATCTTGAAGGAAGGTGGCATAAAACCCTTGGGGTATTTAACCACATTGAATTCCTCACGGATAAAATCTACCCTTTGGAATGGATGAGCTCCCCATGGCTTGTGTCATTCCTTCACCTATTGCTCTACCAGGTGCTTGATATCCTTCTCATGCATGGAGGTGCCATCCGTGACCATTCTATGCAAGCTACCAGCATCATCTCTACAGGAGTGCTTCTAGGATGGTCTAGAGTATGCACTAAATCTAGCCAATCGGCTACCATGGGAGAAGGTTATGAAACTGGGGCTGATGCCTACAATGCTGAAACCATCGCCATCAACTCCTCTACTCTCTTCTCCATATTGTCAATGAGATCATCTCCCCGCTTGAGCTGATGGAGGAGGTGTTGAGTCGAGTGAGAAGTGTCACCTTCCTCAATCACAACACCTTCCTAGCTGAACTATTCCCTCTGCAAGGACCCCCGTGTATCAACCATATGAACCTTGGCTGTGTCATCTTACAAATCATCCTCATCAGGGGAAAATTTGACTCTGGAATCCTCCTCATCAGAGCTATTGCTCCTGAGGAGTTCCCTCTTCTCAGTAAAATGCTGAGAAAGAATCTCATCTAAAGAACGATCTAGCCATTTTGGAACAAATACTCGTGGCTGACCAATAGTGGACAATTCTCACTGACAGAAATACATTGGACACTGCCTACTGCTATAGTACTATCTTTAGGAGGACCATGCCCACTGACAAGTGCCTGCTCACAACTGACCATTAGTATAGTAGTATATGTAGGAAGATCCACAACTATGAGAACTGCCTCTGTGCCTCCCACTCTCTCTACCTCTATCAATAATGGAGGTGGTGCGACGATGATGCTCTTAGGTCACCGCTCCTTCCTAACCATGGCTGAAGTAGAGGATCAAGAAGGGGGGCTCAATCTCACCTCAACAGGTGGAGAGGATGGATCCTTGGGCCATCGCTGGATCACTAGTAGAGATGGTCTTCCCATTGGGCTTCGAATCTTGGCGGGTGGGAGATGTTGATGAGTAGGATAATGGATGATGAGGAGCGCAGGGAAACACCGAGCGCCTCAATCATAGATCTCCTCGCGGTCGATGACACTGGTAAGAATGATGATGTTTGAATGATCATCTTTGACAAGGTGACGATCAGAAAAATCCATCAAGGTGGAGGCTGCCGATTGCCGGGCATACCTACGTCACTGTCTCCTACCCACTTGGACTGATGCTTGAGCCTCCAAGGCTCTTTCTCTCTCTCTCTCTCTCTCTCTCTCTCTAGGTCTGACCCCTGACACTCCTAGGTATCATTGATCTCATGTCAAATACTATACCAAACTCCAAGCATCTGTAAGCTTTGCCAACTCGACCTAAAATAGTCTTGAGTCTGGCGTAGGGCTTCCTATGCTCCCTAGCCTGTACTAATATGCGGTGCAAGTAGTGCAGTAATCCTCTTGTAGTACTCCTCTTCATCTGAGGCTGAGAGGGAGTGGAAACTACTACCACTCAAAAGTGGAGAGGTCTCATAGGGAGAACCCTCCTCAGCTATGTGGGAGGAAGCATCCATCTCTCTAGCTACCCTCTCATGATGCCGCTTAACCTTACGGTTCTTGTTGCGGTGCTGGGTGCATGTAAGTACTGTAGGGCGAGAGCTAGAACCCACCTTAAAGATGGATTAGGCTATCTCGGAGGATAAGACAACCTTCCACTTTGGAGTAACCAAAGAGGGTGTAGTAGCTCCCATTGGAACTGCGATAGCCTTCCACTTCAAAGAGGGGAACTCAGTATTGAATGGCATGTCAAATTGAATAAGTGGTGTCTGCCCTACCACCTCCTCTCTACTAAGTGAGCATTGTCCCCTCCCAAGTAACTCTCACTACATCAAAACCACCAAAGTAGATGACATGGGTGGAGTCAGTCGAGGTAAGATTGGCTTGATCCAAGGCTAAGTCTAAGCAAGAGGGGAAAGAAAACACAAACTTGCTAGGAGCCATGAGTGTTGTACTGATTGAAGGCTAAAAAATTATCTGCATTGAAATATGCATTTGTTGAAACATAACTGAGTCAGACACTTTCCTTGCTATCTATCTTCAATCATTGATTTGAGATCTTTGATTTGGGAATTTGAACCCACACTTAACGATTTTAAGTGTGCTAAGTGGGGTTCATTGAAAATTTGGTGAAATTTTTAACAATTGGAAAAGAAACTTTGCCATATAATTTTGATTTAGAACCCACACTTAACAAATTTAAGTGTGTTGAGTGGGGTTCAAGTATTTGGTGAGACCCTTCGGAGATATATATATGTGTATGTTTTTTTTGAATGTTTTATTTGGAAAACTTTTACTTAGCAAATTTTGGTATGCTAAAGTAAGGGTTATATGTTTGAAAATTTTATGAGAACATCTTTGTTCATGATGATCATTATGTGAGAGTGATATATGTTGATTTGATTTAAAATGGGACTTCTTTTAACATATTTGATACGTTAAGTAAGAGTCAAATACATTTTATGATTTGAAATGAGACTTTTACTTAACAAATTTAGTATGTTAAATAAGAGTCAAATGTGTTTGATGATTTGAAAGTGAGGCTTCTTACTTAACAAATTTGGTTTGTTAAGTAAAAGTCAAATGTGTTTTGTGATTTGAAAATGAGACTCTTACTCAACAAATTTACTATGTTAAGTAAAGTCAAATGTGTTTTGTGATTTTAAAATGAGACTATTACTGAACAAATTTTGATATGTTAAGTAAAAGTCAAGTGTGTTTTGATTTACTTTTTTTTGGAAAAAGATAGGAGTCTATTTAACAAATTTAAGTGTGTCAAATAGGATCCAATTTATTCCTTATAAATTTTGAAAATGAGAGTCTCATTTGACATATTTGGGTATGTCAAATGAGATCCAAATGTGTCTTGATGCTCAATACTTTTGGCAAACTGGAATTCTATTTGACATGTGTAAGTGTGCTAAATAAAATTCAATTTGCTTTACCTTTTCAAAGAGAGAAGGAAACTCCCTTTTAACAAATTTAGCTATGTTTAATGGGGGTTCAAACATGCCTTGATTTTTTTTTGTGGCGTTTGCTAAGTGGAGTTTTTAATTTTATATCATGATTTTTATTTGAAAATATTCATCCAACAAACTTGAGTATGTTGGATGAGGATAACTATTTCCAAAGAAAGAGTGCTTCTGAAAAGGATATTAAAATTTGTTGATTTTGATTTTGAAAAGAACCTCCATGAAACAATCATGAGATTTCTTAAATGGGGGTTTGGTTATGTGTATTTGGTGCTTTTGAAAATTTCTTACAAATTTTATATAAACGGCTTTTATGATGTGAATTTTGAAAAAGTGCTTTTTGCAAAAGGGAGTCATTTTTATTATTTATGAGATGAACCTTGCCTCACCATGAAGATGGTAAGGAGGCTCTTAATTTTGGCCATCTCCTTGCTTTGATTAATTTAATTCTTAACTTATTTGGGAAACTCAATATGGGTTTTCAGACCTACATGAAGTGAGGTCCTAAAACCTAAAGGATGTTGGCTGGCTTAACCTAGGGATGAATTAGGCTAAGTCCAACAGAAAGAAAGATAGTCTTGGGCTTACATAAAATATAAGTCCACTATCAATATTTGGAGACAATAATTATTACCGAGATGGAGAGAGAAACCTTCCCAGAGTTGCTAGAAAAGGGTGTTACTTTTGGATATGTTTGTGGGACATCACGTAGATCTTATGGGGTACTGATTGAAGTGATCGAGTACTACATTGAGGATTGGTGCACTATCTCGAAGGACAGAAATCACAGCCCTAAAATGGACCTAATCACCTAATAAGGACTCCTAAGGCATGATGGGTCTTCGAATATACTCGAGATTTTTTTGTACTTTATATGGTTGAATAAAGTGGTTTATATTAAACCGGGTTCTAAAGTTTCTATGGGGCAAGCCCCATAGTTAATTACATCTTAAGGAAAATGAATTTCTTAGAATACTATTAATGTAGAAATTATTGTCTCCAAAGATTTTGGCGAAGATCATCAAGTGATGGTTATGTTGGAAAGTCAAGTGGGATAGATCAAAAGAAGAGATTTATTATCAAAGCCAAAAGGGATGAGTAGGGAATGCCCATGATACTAGAAAATCTAGTGAGCAATCCAGTCTTTCCTATGATTGGGCTTTACATGTTTTGAATTTGAGGAGAATCATTCATTTGAGTTAAAATTTCACTAGATTGCTAAGACTTATAATTTCATAACACTATATTTTGGAAGCTCTAAGAGGTGAGATTTATGCCTGTAGTTGGGAGAAAAATGGCACCTAGATCCTGAATCTAGGGAGCTTTGGCATAAGCTAAAGTATGACCTAAATCGAAGTGAAGATGGGTATATGGTTTGCCTCCACAAAGGAGGACAAACCACCCAATTGCGAGGCTTATTATCACTTGGAGTGGCAGCCATCTAACTCCTCCTATATTTTAAAACCACGTAGTCCTGTCTTATAATTTTGTAAGATAGTTAGGTTATTATTATTTAGAAAGAAACTAAAGTCTTAAACCCACTCCCTAAGAGACTAGAGCATGAGTGGTATGAATTTATGACTTAGTCTAATGCAAATCTTTTCAAGTTTTACTTTTATTTTTGACACTTCAATTTGACCAAGGCTATAGGATTGTGATGCCTAAATGCATGATGAAGTAAGGTCATGGGCTAAATCAGCAAGAAAGAGGTGTTTTCCAACACGAGGAGACCCTAAGGTCAAGTCTTCCCTATCGTGAAAGGATGAAAACTCTCTAGCAAGAGTGAAATAATATGACATGTATGATGTTAAGCATTCAACCATACAGCTAAGGGATTTCTAAATCTTTTAATTATCTTATTTATGTCTTAGGCTTTATGTGAGGTTATGAGTTATTTAAAATTTTAATCATGATTTTTAGTTGGGGTAGAAAATTTATTTTTTCCCTAAGAGCCTAATCATATCCAGGCCATACAACAATCACCAATCACAAATAAACTATGAAAAGCAATGTATTTTTCTAAGGCACAAGCTAAAAAATCATCAAATAATTTATAAATCTAACACAAAATAATAAGAGGCTGGTGTGGTCGGGTACCACCATACAACCCAAAAAGAAAATGGGTAGCCGAGCTCTATCCTTATACAACTAGGTATATAAAAGAATAATTATAATTTTCAAATGATTAAATACTATGGGAGGGGTCTTCAAGTCTTTTTTTCTTCTTTCTTCTCTCCTTATTTGATTTGGTGGGCTCCAAAGGATCACATGGTATACAAGACTTAGTCTTCCAACCACTATTGATCCTACCTCCCCCCGTAGCATTAATCATAATCTTAATGCAAATTATAATAAAATGGGAAAAATAAATCTAACTACACCTACAAAATAAATGTTAGATAAACATACATGCAATCCTAAGCAGTTGTTAATTTGGACTTAGCACCCTGTACATGGGAAACCAAACCCACTTGTCCTAACTTGGATTTTCTTAAGGCTTAAGCAACTTGCAAAACAGAGCATTCTATATTTTTTTATTACAACCGCCCTTTAAGCATAACCCCATGTAGAAAACATGACTAGGCTAAAATCAGCCTACCATCCAATTTATGAAGTACACCCTAACATCCAGTCTAAAATAAGACATCATAAAGAAAACATACATTAACCCATGCACCGTCCTAACCTGAAGCTAGTAGTGGTGACTTAGTCTAATGTGTGTGCTTAAGATTTGTGTGGTATGTCCTAACAAGACTTTAAGGTTGTGATTCTCTAAGTGAAGAAGATTTAATTTAACACAAGATATTATTTCAATTCAAGTTACTTAATGACTTTACATCTTTTAACTTATGACTTTGCTTTATTTCACATGTCCAACACTTAGCATCTCAGTGTTATAAAGATAGGGAAAGAGGGATGATCTCCATCCCTATCCTAAGCCCTTTCTAAAACACATTTTTGTAACTTAGTTTACTTTATTGAATAGCTTATTATCATGTTTTAATAACTCTAAGTTTGGGTTTTCTTTAAACATTTCCATTTAACATAAAAGGCATCTTAAGGTTAACTTAATTGAATTGCTATCACATAATACACATCAAGTTATTCCCTTCCATTAAATGTAACATGCACATGGTTTAGTCCTAAACATAACTATACATGCAATATGTATTGACATTCTTGAATGAAGGGTATATGTATATGTTTATGTTATATTTTCATATAGAAAGAATTATTTGATCACATCAAGCTAAAGCTCTATCCAAATTCTTATAGAAAAGTACATACGAATGAAGTTAAATGAGTACGTGTTGTTGCTAAACCAGGGAAGTGATGTAATCAAATGACCTCCTTGGGGCTAGCTAAAGCCTCGTATTCTCAGGATGTCTAGACTATATACCCATTTACATTCAAACACATGTAAATTTGTATGTATGAACCTAAGGAGAGAAGCTCCAAACCACCTGATGAAATCATTCATTTAATTGATTATAAATGCATGCATTATTAATAGAAAAAAGGATTATCATTCTCCAATTAATACACACATACATGTATAAAACATATAAGTAAGTACATGTTGTTAAACTACGAAAATGAAATAATCAAATGACCTCCTTGGGGCTAGCTATAGCCTCCTGTTCCTGAGATTTCTAGATTATATACTTACTTTTCTTAAATACATACACACGTATTCATAATAAACAAGATGACAATCATGCACAAATTATATTTTTATTTGATTGAAGTATTTGTGTATGTAAAATAAAGTTATGTCTAATTTCTAATGTGGGAATACATGTAAATGAAATCAAATAAGTACATGTCACTGTTAACCAGGGAAGTGAGGTAATCAAATGACCTCCTTAGGGCTAGCTAAAGCCTCGTGTTTTTGGGATGTCCTGACTATATACTTGTTAACATTCAAATATATGTACAACTACATATGAATCAAAGGAAAGAGAAATTTACTTTTCATATCTAGGTTACAAACACATGCAAACCTATACATATTCATAACTACTATCACACTAATCAAATGTAATTTAATTTTATAAACTTTGGAAAATAATTTGGATTTATTAGTGATAATAGCCACACATATATTAAATTAAATCAACACATGAAAGCTTACATAAAGAAAATTCCATTTGATTCAATTAATTCCAAAAGAATGAATACATGATTTCAAATGACATAAAAATTTTAATATGATTGGAAAGGAATTCCAAAATGTAAACATATGATTTCATTCAATCAAGCTAATCCCTAAAGACAATTACATTAAAAGGAAACATTTAAAAAGAACTAAAATTCTTAATCCTCACTTTAAGTATATGTTTTCCTGAATTTGACTTAAAGATATAAAATGTTTGCTAACTCTAATCCCTTCCCAAGTGTAAGAATTAGTTTGGTTTAATGTAAAGTGATTAGGTTAATTTTATGTACTGATTAGGTTAAGGTATAAATTAAATCAATTAATGACACCCTTACCTACATCACCTTAAGTTGATTAACTAATTAATAATGAGCTAACATGATATGCAACCACATGAAAGGTAAATTAGCAATGCTCCTAAGAAATGAAAGTGGCCTGATGCAATTGGCTCAAAATTAAAAGTTAATTAGGCATAAGAAATTTTATTAATTACTTTTATGATTTTCTTACACATGTAAGCTAATCATAATTTCATTAAATCTTCTTTATATTATTAAACATCTAATGACCTACACAAGATTAATTAATCAAAGTTAGGAAATGATTTGGATTTTAAATTTGTCTAATTAAGCCATTAATTAGTTAATTAGGCCCTTTAATTATGTTTAAGTAATTGATAATGATAAAGTTAATTTAGAGAAAGATCAAAGAAAAGATCTTAATCCCCATCCCTAGGTAATTTCAATTAAGCAAGTTAAATAATTCACATTTTAATTAAGTTTATTAATTAAATGATTAATTAATCACTCTCTTCATTAATTAAATCAAGCAAAGGGTCTTCATGAAGTGTCATAAGTATAGACCCAAATCACTTCATTAAGACTCTCCATTGACTAATTAGGTTTCTATTATAATTTAATTTTTAATTGCTAACCAATTTTATCAAATGATTAATTACCTTAATTAATCCTTAAATAGAAGATAGGAACTTAGGGAAAAGATTAGAAGAGAGGTCCTAATCCACTTCCCTAAGCCTCCTTACTACTAACAGAGGTTAATAAGTTTAATTAATTAGTTAATTTACTGTTTACTTATTTAATTAACCTTTAATTGGATTTAATGGGTGATTAGGGCCTAATTAGTTAATTTACCTAATTAAGCATCTAATAAATTCCAAGAAAACTAGGGGAAGCAAAGGTCATCCCCCTAGACATGCTCTAAAATTTTGGAGTTAATTTGATGCTTAGTCAGAAAGTAATTAGACTAATTACATTTTTAATCAAACTTTAATTAAGCAAAAATCACTGTCTAAAATCACTTGAAAATATTTTTAATAGATTCTCCTCTAAAAGACCTTTAAAATGAGCCCAACTCACATTTTTCTGATTTTTCTACATTTAATTATAAATTTCCAAAAATTTAGACCAAAAAATAGATTAATTAGCCTAATTAAAGCCTAATCCCGTCGGCGCCATGTGGCGTGCTGATGTGGTGTACTTTTCCACATGGTATTGTGGGATTGGATATTTAATTTATCACATCCCATGACTCATTACATATGCTTTCTCGTGGACCGTCAGATCTAAGATCAGACGACCACGATTGAATCCACAGCTAGGGGGAGAAATAATGGAATCTAAGCGTGATCTAATCATGGCCATTTCGATCATGCGAAATGGATGACATGTGATCTATCTTCTTACAAGCGATGAACGATGGAGCCCATCTGCCTTGGATCATTCAATCCGAGCTCACCCGAGCTTGGACTCACTCCAAATCGATCCCACCCCTTCACGCAAAGGATCCACAAGGATCCAACAGCTAGGATGGGCTCAAATGTAACTTTCCTTTACGATGCTATAAACTGAATTCACCTAAACTATGGTTTTGGGAAATTACCTCCCAGCTAAGACCGGTTCCAAATAATTGAGGAAGCTTAGCTTAAAGATGAGGTTCAACTAAGTTGCAATTGGAATGGATTAAGATAGTTTGCTTAGAAGGCCTGGATCATCCTCTTTGGAATTTAGCTTCGATTGAAGTGAAACCTCTGGGTGATTTGGAGCTCAGGAAATGATTTGGTTGTCTTTAACATAGTGCAAGGAAGGTGTGCGCATGAGTAATTGAAGTTTGGTTGAGTGGAGGAGGAGTATTGATCGGGATAAGCTTGTCCTATTTCAGTAATGCACAGGAGGGATAAATATTGATCAAGTGATGCTTTCTATGAAGTGCTCTAGGTTTTTAAAATCATTCCAAGGGCTCAGAATGTTCGAATGGTGTTGAATCCCTCTCAAATTGAGGGGGTATACCCCTCAATTTCACTTAATTGATAGACGGGATCATCTCCCAAATTTTTGTCATTTTGCTGCTGCTCACTTGTCGAAGGAGACACCATCGACTCCACATGGTTCACCATGAGTGGACCAAGCAATGGCAGGAGTCTCCAAGTTGGATTTGGGCAGGTGGTGGCTAACTTGGTTCTCCTTTGATCCATTAGGTTTGAGTTTGAGTGAGGAGGAAAAGTGGTGCTTCCCTTGGTCCATGGTCGACTCAAGTGGCTTTAGATTGGCTAAGAATCTTAGAGATTCCTCATTTGGAAAGTGGGATGGCTGCCATGTGATGAACATAGTGAACTTTGCCACTTTAGGAAGGAATCCTATGCAAAGAGTGCTTATCCAATGGACCAAGGCTTAGAGGGAGCTTGCTTGGATTTTGGGCTAACTTGGGAGTGATCTAGGGTTAGTTTGGGTTGGGTTTGGTTAGCCACCAAGGCTCCATAAGTTGGTTTTGGGTAATTTGGCTTCATATGGTCAAAATAGGCTCATTTGGGTTCATGTTGGGTTGGGTGATCACCTAAATTGGGTCAAACCAAGGCTTGGGTTAGTTCATATGATGATTTGAAATATTTTGGTGTGATCAATTTGGTTTGTTTTGGCCTAGGTTTGGTTTCGACTCATTTGGATTCAAATGGGTCAAATGGGTCAAGTTGACCAAGTTGACCAATTTGACTAAATTAGGTTGGATTAGGTGTTGAGTAAAGTTCAATTGGTTGGTTAGGAATGATTGCAGGCTTTAGTTTGATTTGATTTGGATTTAATTTGAATTTTGGTCGATCAAATTGGGCTAGGTTGGGTCCCATTGGTCAAATTGAAACTTTGGTCAAGTTCAACAATGGATTTGGAATGAACTTGGGCCATTGGTTGCAATTAATTTGGGCTTGGTCATGGTTTGGCTCATTTGACTTAAGGCTAATTTCAACTTGGGTCAAATGGCCAATTGGACTTGGTTTGGCTTAATTAATGGTCAAGTCATGTTTGGATATTGATCATAGGTTTGTTTGGATTACTGGTTTCAATCAATTTCGCATATGGTGGGTTTTGGCTAGTTTAGGTTCATTTGGGCTAAAGGTTGACTTAGTCAAATGACCAAGTTGACTTGGTTTAACCTAATTCAAAGCAATTGATCACTCCAGGTGATTGTTGGTCAAGCTTTGGATGGGCTTGGTTCAATCAAATTTGAGTTGGATTAAAATTTGGTTCACATGGCTCTTTAGGTCACTTTGGCTCAAGTGAACCTAAATGGGCCAAATGGCTTGATCATGGCTTGATTCAAGTTTAGTTGAACTCATACATGAGCCTAGGATTGAAATATAAATTCAACTACATTCAATTTGGAGTCCAATGGATTTTGGCTAACATGAAGTCTTTAAGTCAAAAGGGCTAACTTCGGTTGACTTGGGTTAGCTTGATTTTGATTTGGTGATTGTAGTTTATATTTATATTTGAGTAGATTATTGAACTAATGATTGAATCATGAAGAAATCTATAGGTTTTGAGTTGATTTGGATGTCATTTGGTAAAGTTCAAGAAATTGGCTTAAAGGGTAAAAAAATTGGAGATTTGATTTGATTTGAGCATTTTGGTTATTTGAATTTATATTTCATTTATATTTGTGAATATAAATGAAGATATAAATGATCCATAAGAAAATCACTTGAGTTTGGGGTGATTTGAAAGCAAATTTGGCTAAGTCCATGGATGTAGGTCAAAAGGGAAAAGAGGGAAAATCAATTTAGTTTGATTTATTTTTGGTCATTGGAAGATGGGTTTCATTTATATTTGTGAATATAAATGAAGGAGTGGTTGATTTATAAAGAAATCAATTTATTTTAGGATGATTTGGGTTAAGATTTGATCAAGCTTTTTGAGGTAGGTCCATATGGCTCAAGAAGGGTTTATATGATTGATTTAGTTTGATTTGGTTATGATGATTTGAATTTATATTTCATTTATATTTGTGAATATAAATGAGAATATAAATGATTCATGAGAAAATTAATTGGATTTGAGATGATTTGAAGTTATGTTTGACTAAGCTCATAGATATGGGTCAAAGGGCTTAGTTGGGTTTTGATTTTTTTGGTTTAGTATTGTCAATTGGATTTATATTTCATTTATATTTATAAATATAAAGGAAGGAGTGATTGATTTATAGAGAATCAATTTGGGATGACTTAGGTGAAGGTTTGGCACATGAGAATGGATCATGTAGCTTAGAGGGAATTTTGGCATTTGGATTTGATCATGGGTTTGAATTATTTGAAATTAGGTTTAGATTTGGGATTTGGTAATTTAAATGAAGGATTGACTTGGTATTTGAGGAAATCAATTTGGTTATAATTGAGTTGGATTTGATTAAGGCTAAGTCTATGAGATGAAATCACATGGCTTAGGAAAGGTTTTGATTTGGAATTTGATCATGGGTTTGAATCATTTGAAATTAGAATTAGAATTTGAATTTGAGTTTGAATTTGAATTTGAGGTTTGGCTGAATGAAATAAAGAAGGTGTACATGGCTCAGGTTGAAGCTATAGGGTAAGTGAAACTTCTTAATGCCTAGGGCACAACCTCATCCTTTGGTCAACCCTTCTAAGTCTCTAGGTTTAGGTTAAGTGTTCACCTAATTACTAGAAGCGTCTTAAGACTAACAAACTCTTAGTGTCTACAAGAGTCCTAGATCTATGAAGGAGATGTTGATGACTTACTCCAAAAGTGAGGTCAACAGCGCTTTGTTGGCCTTGGACAATGACAAAGGGAAGGAAAATGCACTACCTGCCATCATCTAACTGGCCAAGCAACTACCCACCTATTGAGATGCATTGCCTAGCTATAATCTTTGCATCCCAAAGCTACATCACTACATGCTTTCTTATATGATGAACTTGATCTCTAGAGTTAGCCCACTACAATATCTCATGACACAACGCTATCGACGGTTGGCACATTGGTCCATGATTTAGTCACGCTTGACATCACTTCTCCGTGGTGGTGAAAGGAAAAGCACTCATGGATTTCTTAGTAACACACCCACTTCCTGCAATTCTTTGCTTAGTGATGATCTCCATGAACAAATCATGAATTTAGGGGATACCGCCATCCATCATTGGGAGATGTATTTTGATGGAGCGGCTTCCTCTTAAAGAGGAGAAGAACCACAATCTACTCTTCCAAGAAAGGCAGGGGTAGGAATAGTTCTCCTAACTTTGGACCATGATATGATGAGATTCTTATACCATCTATCCAATCCATACATGGACAACGAAGCTGAATATGAGGCTTTGATTATCGATTTGGAGTCAGTTGTCATGCTATGCATCCAAAACATCAACATATATAGGGACTCTCAGCTAGTCATCAACCAAATCGCTAGGTCCTACAAGGTTCTCAAGCCTAAGCTCCATCACTATTACAAGTACACTATAGAGCTAATGGCCCAAATCCCTGAGGTTTCTATCTATAAGAGTCCTCGAGGAGAAAATGCAATAGTAGATGCATTAGCCAAACTTCCCTAAGAATTAACATGTCCAAAAGATGAGTCCATATCAATAAAAGTTTAAAATAGATAAGTGTTATCCCTTATTGATCCCGAATTCATCGATAAATACTCTCTTAAAGGGGAGTTTATCGTTGCAAGAAAATATGAGGAGCTAGATTGGAGGAAACCATTCATTGATTACTTAAACAAAGATAAATTAACTATAGAGAAGTTATTAGCACATCAAGTTAAGCAGAGAGCACTCTCATATGCTATGGTGGATGGCACTTTGTACCGATGGTCTTTTGAACATATGTGGTTACATTTTTTAGACAAACACGAAGCCTGTAAGATCGTGATTGAGGTACACTCAGGTTTATGTAGAGTGCAACAATCCAGTCCAAAGATGAAAGCCATCAAGAGACAGGGATACTATCACATGATCAGACTATATGGATGTAGGAGATGCCAAATCAAGGCGTGGTCCTACATCAACCACCCAATATTCTCCACACACCGAATAGCTAGAATGAACCGATGACCCTTGGAAGAAGGAGGATTAAAGGGACCCACTATGTCGGCACCCCCAACACTCAAATGGCCATGAGGCTAGTGTAGGATGTAGAATGTTGAATGGTAGGTGTAAGACCACACCATGTACCTAATATTTGTGGCATCTCTTAGCTATGTCCATGCAGTATGTGATCATCAAAGGCCAGTGGTATCCTAGTCTTTTGATCTTCTCTTTCATCTTAAGACCAGATTGATGTGCTCCTCATAAACCTCGAGTGTACCTCAATCACATCTTATGTCTTCATGTTTGTCCAAACAATGTAACCACATATGATTGAAAGATCACTAATACAAGGTGTCATTTACAAGAGCATAGGAAAGGGCTCTCGCTTACTGATGCTAATGACTTATCTTGAGGTAGTTTGCTTATATTTAAATAATCCATGAATTGTTGCCACCAACTGACTCATCATCTTTTGACAACATCAACCTCCCATTCAAGAGAGATTCTTTCAATGAGTTCAGCATTAACAAGAGATAAAACTTGCCTATTTTGGACCCTTATTGGTATGTACTCATCTTCCAGACATACCAAACTCTTGGCAAGCTTGGCTAAAGCATCTGCTACAGCATTCTCTCCTCGAGAAATCTTATAAATGGTGACCTCTAGGATTTGGGTCAATAGCTCTATAGTGTACTTATGGTAATGATGGAGCTTAGGCTTTAGAACTTTGTAGGACCCAGCAATTTGGTTGATGATTAACTGAGAATCCCGGTAGATGTTGATGTCCTGGATTCATAATGTAATGGAAGATCAGAGCCTCATATTCAATTTCATTGTTGGTGTATGGATTAGATATATGGTATAAGAATCTCATCACATCACGGCCTGGACTAGAAGAACTATTCCTACCCCTGCCTTTCCTAGAAGAGTAGATCATAGTTCTTCTCCTCTTTAGAAGGAAGCCGCACCATCAAAATATATCTCCCAATGGAGATTGCTAGTGTCTCCTAAATTCATGGTTTGTTCATCAGGGAGGTCATCACTAAGTGGGGAGTCAACAAGAAGTGGGTGTGCTACTAAGAAATCTATCAATGCAAATCCTTTCACCATATGGAGGCTCATAAATGTAATGTCAAACTACAAAAAATATCAAATACAACCATCTCGAATAGCATCGACCGTGTAATGAGATATTGTAATGGATTGATCTTAGAGATCAAGTTCACCCTCTGAGAAAGCATGTAATGTCATAGCTTCTGGGATGTAATGATTAAAGCTAAGTAGTGTTTTTCCATAGGTGGATAATTGTCTTTAGCAAGGATTAGATGATGGCTGAGGTACTAGTGTGCATCTTCCTTCTGTTCATCATTGGCTTAGGCCAACAAAGCACCAAGGGAGTCATCTAATGTAGCAATATAGAGAATGAGCGGCTTGCCAGGGATAGGGCTGCTATGACTAAAGGTGTCATCATGTATCGTTTAATATCTTCAAAGGCACATTGACACTTGTCATCCCACTTGAACTTAGAATCCTTCTTGACAAGTTTCAAAAATGGCTAGCATCTACCTGATAAGTTTGATATGAAGTGTCTTAGATACGCCAACCACTCTTGGAATGATCTGAGTTGAGTTAAGCTTTTAGGGGAGGGGGTTGCATTTCTAATATCACTTTGATCTTTTCGATCGATCTCAATCAATTCCCAATGTTAGACAATAAACCCAAGGAATTTCCAAGTTACTCAATACTTCAGGGGTTAATTTTATGATTAAATTATCTTAACCGTTCAAAACTACTCTCAAGTCAAAGAAATGGTCTTCCTTTTCTTTAATTTTGACTATGAGATCATTGACATAGCATTCGACTTGATGATGAATGAGTTCATCAAGATTCATGGCCGGTATGTGGCACATTTTAAGGCCAAAAGGCATGGCCTTATAATAATAAATTTTGAATGGGGTTTGAAAGGCAGTGTTTTTCTCATCTTCATGGGCCATCTTTATTTGGTTATATCCAGATGAGCCATCCACTAAGGAGAAGACTACGTGAGATGAGGCAATGCCCACCATTAGGTCTGGGATTAGTAGTGGAAATTCATCTTTTCGATATGCCTTATTTAGATCCCTAAAATCGATGAATATTAGAATTTGGCCATTATTTTTCTTAACTGGGATGACACTGGCCAACCCGGTAGGATATTTTTCTTCCTTATGAAACCAACATCATCAATTACGACTTTAAAATGACTGTGCTCATTGTCTAATCGCATGTGTCTAGGAGCTTGCTTGATAGGTTTAGCATTAAGGTTTACTACTAGTTTGTGGACTGCTACGTTAGGAGATAAACCAGCCATCTCTTCATAACTCCATGCAAAGAAATCCTTAAACTCAGTCAATAGCCTAACTAAGTCATTGGTTTCTTCTTCATTCAATAAGAAACTAATGTATGTGAGGCGTAAATCTTTTTTTATTCCTAAGTTAATTTCTTTGAGCTCGTTGATGGTTGATCTGATCTCCTCTTCAAACTCTAGTGGTGCATCATTGAATTCAAAGTCATTTGGATCATCTAAAGTTTCTAAACACACCACCTCATATGAGTTAGCATGATTTGAAAAGAGCCTATGAGATTCTAAATGATTGGTGATGAGTAGGCAATCATCATCATCGACTCACTATCAAATCCTAGTCCCGATATTGATTGTGAATGTCTACTTTGTTGTCCCATAGCTTTTCAAAATAGTCTAATTTATGTTTAGACCAAGCATGTGGGATTAATCCCTTCTTTGCTAAATTAAGAACACAAGGCGAGTACCAATCAAAAGGGAATTTTATTAAATCTTTATATGAATCATCCTCAAGTTCTACATCAACTTCCTGACTTAAGGATGATGCTCCCAAAAAGAACCTCTGAGTCGTCACATCTGTGGATGACTTGGGGGCTTCCTTAACTACCAAACCCTCAAATTTTTGTGAAGAAAGTAGGGTTAGAGCTAAGGTTCCCAACTAATGTCTAACTATTTCATATGCAGACTTGGATACATTTATGCTTTGCTTTGGAGACCGGTCTTCATCATTATTATGCTCAAGTGTCACCTCAAAAGAGATCCACTACTAAGAAGAGCTAGCTGGTGTACTAGCAACATAAGGCTCATCCTTTGAACTAGATTCTAAGTATATGTGGATAGAAGGTGTACTCCTGGTGGCTGGGGCATACCTCCTATTGGGTGGCCAATAGAGAGGTTTTCCACCTTGGGGGACCTCTGAACTATCCTCTGCCTCTTCCTGGTGGAGGTCGGGTCATCCTACCCATATGCTGTGGGTGGAATCTAATCTCAGGCTCAATTTCCTCCCTTGAGTCTATATCTCACTCCCTCTTTTTCTCAATCTCCACATCCTTTCCTTTTTCTTTTTCTTTTTCTTTTTATTTTTTCTCTTCATTTTTTTTCTTCTTTTTATTTTTCTTCTTTTATGATGTGGGGATTTTTGACTAAGTTAATGAGAATGGACTTGCTGGTTTTGTGGAAGAAAATAGGCTGCATCCTCATATATCCCAACCTCATGAACTGTGAAGGGTTTGAAATCTCCTATGACGTTGTACTCAATCTTGACATTGAAAGATGTATCTGAGTCTATAATATGAAACTTGGCTTCAGTCTTCCAATCATCTATCTCTAATGGCAACACTATAGAGCCGAAGGCCCTCTCGCCTTGTTCATTAAACCCTCTCAACGGCATCATCTCTTTCTAGAGTTTGGAGATGTTGATCATCAAGTAGGCAAGGGTTCTTAGACTCATTTGACTAATGCACCTTGGTTAACCAGAACTCTTAATATCATTGTATCTTCCAACATCCATTGTAATGTAAAAGGAGCGATTATGCTTGGTCATCCCTAGAAGCAAGTCTTCATCACAGAATATAACTTCTAGAATGTCCTTTGAACTATGAGCCTCCTCTTCAGTAGCGATCAGCTGAGCTAAGCATATCTCCAGATCAAGAAGAGTCTTGATTAGAGACTCCCTCATCTCTTTGGATAAGACAAGGGCGTTATATATGATTAACTTAGTTGGCAGCTTTCTAAGATGCGTTAAGACGTTGTAATCAACTTGGGCTTGGTCCTCCACAAGTATATTCATGAGTGGAGCATCCTGTGGAGGGGCTATCAGCTTACTGAAACCAATAATTTGCTTACCCTTATCTTGAGGTGCCACCTTAAGAGGTAGAACTTTGCCACTATGTAGGTTTACTTCAGTTACCTTTTAGAATGATGAACTACTAGAAAGTTCTACCTTCTCATCAAAATTCTATAGCTTTTCCTATGGGATCTTCAGAGTCAGATGACTCCATGTCAATCTCAATGGGTGAACCCGATTGATTTAGAAAAGGAAAGTCCAATTTTGAATCAGAAGAGAAAGGATCAGAATATTTAGAGCCACTATTATTTTCTAGACTTAGAGAATTTTCAACAGAATAAAATCTAGTAGTGGACAAGATGTAAGTGAGAACTTTCTTCATTGATTTATTTTTTGGCTAGAGGTGCATGATAAAAATCAAATAAAGTAAGAGGATTAAGGGGTTTAATGCCCTTGTCCATTGATACAATGCTCTGTGGTAGAGGAGCTAGCAAAGGAAGAAGTAGTGGTTGCAACTATGGATGTAGTGCTGGACTTGGACGGTGGTTGCGCTACTGGACTATCCCAGGCAAGTAAGGTGGGCAGTTGCTGCTGTTGCTGGGCTGTCAACTTCTTCAAGTTGTCTTTGGCAACTTGCAAACCTTCCTTAATGTTGAAGGTTTGAGCAGCCTCAGACACCTATAAAAAGAGTTTCTTAATATTAAAAACTACTTTTTTAGAGGTTCGAGATAAGGCAATATCACAACCTTCTTTTATCTTAAGAGAACTACAAGTATCTCTAAGAATTACTTTAATAAAACTGGATGGTTGTTCTAATAAGTATTCCTTTGGAATGACTACGACACTTGACTTATAGCTATGCTCAAGCCAGTTTTTAAAAGTAATGCAGTCCTCTAAGACATGACTAACCATTCAATGGATGGGAGCAATAGTTAGGATCATTACTCTTGCTCACTTCCTCTGGCCTCTTGGGCTCTAGTAACTGAAAGTCAGGTTTCTTTAAGAGATTCTTAAAGATCTTCCTAACTACCTCCCATTTGAATGAACATGGCTTATTCAATCTATCGGTAGAGTAGGTGTGTAATAGTTGTTCGAGTATATTACTGAGATAGTGGGAATATCCATTATGGCAGATGATATGATGATCGAGGTGATGGTAGATGAGGTGACAAAGGAGGCTGCTGAGCTCATGGTCTCTTATACTAGACTCTAGCTGGCTGCTTCCCTTTATCCACTGATACAACTATCCTTGGCTTCTTCTCGAACACCTTCTATGGTTTGGGCCGAGATGATTTGTCGAAAAGGATAACTATTTGGCTTCCTCTGTGGGTTAGCCGCCTTGTTGATTAGTTTCTCAAATGTCTTGATGGTGAAGCCCTTAAGCATAAAAGTAACGCCTTGACTATTCTTGAGTATAATCTCAATGGCATGTTGTTAGGATAGCTACGGATTGCATTTCATACTCATGTTGCATCACCTGAGAATATAATCAGTAAGAGACTCATTGGGAGCTTGTTTCGCTACAACGAGGTCGCCTACAGTAACTCTTTATTGGGTTCCAGCAAACCTCTTAATGAAGAGGTGCTCCAACTCAGCAAAGTCCTAATCGAATTGTTGGGCAGTTTGACATACTAATCAAATCTAACCTCTACTAGGCTGCTAACAGAAAAAATCTGAACAAGAGTGTGTCACTACCAGCGATGTTGCAATAGCAAACTCTAAAAGGCGGGTTCCCACTGCCATCAAACATCTTGAAGGAAGGTGGCACAAAACCCTTGGGGTATTGAATTGCATTGAATTTCTCTAAGTATGGTCTGCCCTTTGGAATAGATGAGCTCTCCCTAGCTTGCGCCATCGCTTCCCTCACCTGCTGCTCTACCATATCTTTGATATCCTTTCCATGCATGGAGATGCCATCCGTGACCTTCCTATGCAAGCTACTAGCATCTTCCTCTGCAAGAGTGCACCTAAGACGGTCTAAAGTATACACTAACTCTAGTATATCAGCTACCATAGGAGAAGGCTGTGAAATTAGAGCTGAAGTCTGTAATGCTAAAACCACTGCCATTAACTCCACTACTTTCTTCTCCATCTTGTCAAAATGATCATCCCTCAGCTTGAGCTAGTGGAGGAGGTGCTGAGTCAAGTGAGAAGTGTCACCTTCCTTGAGCACAGCACCTTCTTAGTTAAGCTGCTCCCTCTATGAGGACCCTCATGTGTCAGCCATGTGGACCTCGACTATATCATCCAACATGTCATCCTCATCGAATCGAAGCTGACTTTCGCCTCCTCTTGATCTAAGTGGTCACTCCCAAAAATTCATCTTTTCTTGGCAAAGTAGTCCGCTAATATGTCATCTATAGATCAATCTACTATTCCTGGTTGGACCAGTATGAACACTCGCTAAGGACTATCCATAAGACTGTGCTCATCTATTTCTATACACCGAGAACTATCTGCTGTCAAGACTTCCTCACAGGATCAACTCATGAGGACTATGTCTATGTTTCCTACCCTCACTGCCTCTATCTACGGCGGTGGTGATGCGATGATGATGCTCTTGGGTCACCATTCCTTTCTAACCATAGCTAAAGTAGAGGATCAAAAAGGGGAACTCGATCTCACCTCAACCGGTGGAGTGGATGAAGCGGGATCCTTGGGCTGTAGCCAGATCACCAGTGGAGATGGTCTTTCCCTGGATGGGGGCTTCTAAATTTTGGTGGGGGTGATAGATGTTGTAAGCTGAATAGGTGAGCGTGAATGAAGAGTGGAGCAGTGTGAAGGCAACATTGACTGCCCCTCAACTAGAGATCTCCTCTTACGTAAGATGGCACTAGTAAGAGAAATGTTATTCGATTGATCGACTCTAACAGGGCAACGGACAGGAAAATCCATAATGGTAGAGGCTAACCTCGGGCATACCTCGCCCCTCTCTCCTGCTCTACACACTGAGCCTCCATGGCTCTCTCTCCCTCTGAATCTGACCCCTAATGCTCATCGAGATCATGGATCTCAAATCAAACATGGTACTGGACATCGAGCTCAGAAGCCCACCTAGCGAAGCCTAAGTTTGACATAGGACTTCTATGCTCTCTAGTCGGTCTCAAAGTATGCGGTGTGGAGGTGATGCACATCCTCTTGTAATCCTCCTCCATTTAAGGTCGAGAGGTATGAAACTTACTACCACTCAAGATTGGAGAGGTCTCAGGAGAACCCTCCTCAATTATGTGAGAAGTAGTATCTATCTCTATGGCTACCCTCTCATGATGCCTCTTAACCTTCTGGTTCTTATCGCGGTGTTGGGTGTGGGTGAGTATGGAAGAATGAGAGCTAGAACCCACCTCGAAGGTGGAGGAGACTATCTCGTAGGCCAAGATAGTCTTCCCCTTTGGAGTAACCAAAGAGGAGATAGTAGCACTTGCTAGAACTATGGCAGGAGCAACTAACTGAACTCGAACTCAAGTAGTTCATACCGACACGAACTAAATGAGGTAGTGAACCACAACTCTTCCTTTTCAATGAGGGGAACTTAGAGTCGATGGTATGTCAAAGTGAATGAGTGGCATATGTCCCGCCACCTCCTCCCTCGTGTATGAAGGGCTATCCCCTCACAAGTAATGTACTCTTTCAAGACAAAAGTAAATCGTAGTCGATCAGGTGAGATTAGCTTGAACCAAGGCCAAGTCCACACTAGAGGGAAACGAAAAGACAAACTTGCTGGGAGCCATGATACTTATATTACCTTAAGTTAATTAATTAAATAATTATGAGCCAAGTATGATATGCAACACATTGGAAATTAAATTGGCAATGCTTCTAGGAAATGAAAGAGGCCTAATGCAATTGGCACAGAATTAATGATTAATTAAACTTGAGGAACTTAATTACTTTCATGGTTTGCTTACACATATAAGCTAACCATAATTTCATTAATCTCCTTTAGGTTATTAAACACCTAAAGGACTACCCTCTAATTAATTAGTTAAGTTGGAGATGATTTGAAATTTTGAGTTAAATTAATTAAGCCATTAATTATCCAATTAAATCTTAATTATTTCACTTAACAAAATGAAGTGAACATAGGGACTGAGATAATGGAGGAGATCTCAATCCCAAACCTTAAATCATTTCAATTATTTAATTAAGTTTTGATGTGACTTAAGTTTTAATTAAGTTAATTAATTAATTAATTAATTAATTACTTAACCCTTACTTAATTAATTAAATCAAATGAAGGAGACTCAATGAAAAGATTGGAAAGATGGCCCCAACCCATTTCCCTAAGTCTCCTCATTGTTGGCAGAGATTAATAAACTTAATTAATGACTTAATCTATTGTCCAAAAGGTTAATTAACCCTTAATTAGATTAAGAAAGTAATTAAGGCTTAATTGGTCAAATCCCTTAATTAACCACTCAATAAATCCCAAGTAAAATAGGGGAGGCAGAAGTCATCCCCCTAAACATGCTCATAAAATTTGAAATCTACTAGGTGATTAATTAAGGAGTAATGACACTAATTACATTTTTAATTAAACTCTAATTAAGCTATAGTTACTGTTCAAAATCAATTAAAAATAATTTTGTTGGATTCTTCTCTAAAATACCTTTAAAATGAGCCCTCATTTGTATTTTTTTCAATTTTTCTAGAATTAGTTATGAATTTTTAAAATTTCAAGCTTAAAAAGGCAATTAATGAACCTAATTAAAGCCTAATCCCATCGCCACGGATGACCGACGCCGAAGCTTTCGTGGTGCCATGGGATTTGCTATTTAAGTTGTCACATCCTACCCGAGTCGGAGGCGACGACTTTCTCATGGGGCGCCTAATCTAAGATCGGATGGCCACAATTAAATCCCATGGTTAAGGGAGAAAATATAGAAAATCTAGCGTGATTTGATCACGATCGTCCATTCCAATCATGTGGAATGGATAGTTTATGATTCATCTCCATCAAAAACAGTGAAAGATGGATGTCGTCCATCTTTCTCCATTCGATCTGAGCTCACCCGAGCTCAGATTCAAACCAAATTGATCCCATACCACCAGGGAAGGGAGACGTACATATCCAATGGTCAAGATCGACCCTCATTCACATTCACTTCACAAAAGACCAATGCAAACTCTCTTAAAGCTATAGTTTTAAAAATATTACCTCGTCGGAGCTCAAGACCAGTGGTGGGATCGACAGAGGTATCTTCGTATAGTAGAGACGAAGCCCTGTTGAGTAGCTTGGGCCTTGATTTGAAGTAGTTCCCTCGGATGACCAATCTACGCATTTTGGAGCTTTGGCTTTGATCGAAGTCAATCCTCTAGTGGCTTTGGACCTCAGGGGAAGATTAAAATGGCTTCGAAGAAGTGTGGGAAAGGTGTGTGCACAAGCAATTGGAGTTTGGTTGCGATCTAGACGAGTTCATATTGAAATAGGGATGTCCTATTTTGGTTTCACATTGGAGAGGGAAATTTCGATCGAGGGAGGCTTGGGAAGGCTTGGGGAGGCTCTGAGGGATTTTGAAAACACCTTAGGAGATCAGTGCATTTGAATGGTAATGTTTCCTGTGCGAATTGAGGGGGTGTACCCCCCCCCCCCCCAATTGAATGTGATGGATGGATAGAATTGAATATGAATTTTGACCAGCCACAGACTGCTAGACTTGTCTCCCTCACTTCCACTTGGCATGACTTGAATGGAGGAAATAATCGGAGGCAGCTCAATGCAAGATATGGGCAGGTGGTGGCTGATTTCCCCCTCCCTTTGTCCATGGGGTTCAGCTTTGAGTGAGGAGGAGGAGTTGTGCTCCCTTTGGTCCATGGCTGGTCCATGGCTTATTTAGATTGTGCTATGGGGTAGATGATACTCTAAATAGCAAAGTCTAAGGATTCCAAGGAAAAGGGAGAGTGGGCTTTGCCTCTTTTGGATGGAATCCAATGCAAAGAGGTTTGTCCAATGGCTAATCCTCGTTAGGTTCTAATTGGGGTTGGGCTGATTTTGGGTTGAATTAGGATTGATTTGGGTCGGGTTTGATTAGTCTCCAATGGGCCATTGATGGGTTTCATGGGTTTTAGCTTCATTTGGTCACATGGGTTCACATGGGTTCATGTTGGGTTGGGTTGATCAATTGATCAAATTGGGTCAAACCAGGGATTGAGTCATGTTCAAATGTTGATTTGAAGAGTTTTGGTTCAAGCGGTTTTAATTAATTTGACCTAGGTTTGATTTTAGCTCATTTAAAATCAAATGGGTCAAATGGGTCAAGTTGACCAATTTGACCAATTTGGCCAAATTGGGTTGGTTATGTTGGATCATGTTCAATTGGCTAATTGAAAATGATTATGGGCTTTGGTTTGAATTAATTTGGATTTAATTTGAAATTTGGCCAATTTGACTCTTTAGGTCAATTTGGGCTAGGTTGGATCAAGTTGACCAATTGATCAAATTGGGCTCAATTATAGCCTTGGCCAAGTTCAATAACTAATTTGGAATGAACTTGAATTATTGGTTGCAATCAATTTTGGTTAGATCATGATTTGACCCATTTTGGCTTTTTAGGCCAATTTTGGTCAACTTGGGTCAAATGACCAATTGGACTTAGTTTGGCTCAATTGAGGGTCAAGTCATGTTCAATCATTGATCATGAGTTGGTGTGAATCAATGGTTTCAATCAATTTAGTGTAGGGTGGATTTTGGCTAGTTTAGGTTCTCTTTGGGCTAAAGGTTGACTTGGTCAAAGAACTAAGTTGACTTGGTCAAAGAACCAAGTTGACTTAGTTTGACCGAATTCAAGGTGATTGATCACTCTAGGGTGATTTTTGATCATGTTATGAGGCTTGATAGGCTTGCCCGATTTGAGTTGGATTAGAACTTGGCTCAAAAGGGTCTTTTAGGTTACTTTCGGTTAAGTGAGCCTAAGTGGGTCAATTGATTTGGCTTTGGATTGATTCAAATTTAGTTGAACTTATATATGAGCCTAGATTGAAATATAAATTCAACGTAATCAATTGAGCTATGATGAGTTTTGGTTCATTTGAAATTTTCAAGTCAAAAGGGCTAAATTGGGCTTCACTTAAGTTGACTTGGATTTAGTTTGATAATTGTAGTTTTATTTATATTTGGGTAAATGATCAAGAAATGATTGATTCATAAATAAATACATGAGTTTTGAATGAATATGGATGTCATTTGGCCAAGTTTAAGGAAATGGCTTAAAAAGGCTAAAATTGGAGATTTTATTTTATTTGGGTTTGTTTTTGGCTATTTGAATTTATATTTCATTTATATTTGTATATATAAATGATCCATGAGAAAATCACTTGAGTTTGCGGTGATTTGGAAGCAAATTTGACTAAGCTTAAGGATGTAGGTCAAAAGAGCTAAGAGGGAAATCATTTTAGTTTAATTTATTTTTTGTCATTGGAAGGTGGGTTTAATTTATATTTATGAATATAAATTAAAGAATGACTGATTTGTGAAGAAATCAATTGATTTTAGGTTTATTTGGGTTAAGATTTGGTTAAAGTTATGGAGGTGGGTCCATATGGCCTAAGAAGGGTTTGGCTTTATTTGATTCAGTTTGATTTTGTTTAGGTGATTTGAATTTATATTTCATTTATATTAGTGAATATAAATGAGAATAAAATGTTTTATGAGAAAATCAATTGAATTTGAGATTATTTGAAAGCAAGTTTGGCTAAGCTCATGGGTATGGGTCCAAAGGGCTTAGGTTGAGTTTTGATTTAGTGGGTTTAATTTTGATCATTGGAGTGTGGATTTCATTTATATTTATGAATATAAGTGAAGGAATAGCTGATCCATAAAGGAATCATTCACGTGTGGGATAATTTAGGTGAAGGTTTGGCTAAGTTCATGAGAATGAATCATATAGCTTAGCAAGGAATTTTGGAATTTGGATTTGATTATGTGTTTGAATCATTTGGAATTGGGTTTTGATTTGGAATTTGATACTTTTACTGAAGGATTGAATTAACATTTGAGGAAATCAATTAAGTTGGAATTGAATTGGATTTGGTTAAGGCTAAGTCCATAAGATGAAATCATAGGGCATAGGAAGGGTTTTGATTTTGGATCTAATTACAAGTTTCAATCATTTGATTTGGAATTGAAATTAGAATTGGATTTGGGGTTTGGATTTGAGAAAGATTTAAGAAGGTGCACATGAGTTAGGTTTAAGCTATAGGATAAGTGAATCGCCTTAACCTCAAGGCACAATCTCATCCTATGATTAACTTTTAAGTCTCTAGCTTAGGTAAAGTGTTCAAATTACTAGAAGTTTTACAAGAAACTCATGGTGTCTATAAGAGTCCTCGATCTATGATGGAGAAGTTGAAGACTCACTCAAACAGTGAGGTCAATATGGGTTCATTTGGGTCAAATGATTCAAGTTTACCAATCTGACCCAATTGGCCAAATTGGCTTGGGTTTGGTTGATCAATTGGGGTATATTATAGGCTTTGTTTAAGTTCAATTTGGATTTGGTTGGATTTTAGAGTGGTTTGACCCTTTAGGTCAAGTTGGGTTCAATAAGTCATTGGGTCTACTGAGCCAACAGAGCTCAATTGAGGCTTTGGTCAAGTTAAATAATCATTTTGGAATGAACTTGAGCCATTGGTTGCAATCAATTTGGGCTAGATCATGATTTGACCTATTTTGGTCCTTTAGGCCAACTTGGGTCAACTTGGGTCAAAGGGAAAATTGGTTTTGGTTTGGCTCTATTTGGTGGTTGAGTCACATTCCAATATTGATTTGAGTTTGATTTTGATCATTGGTTTCAAAAGATTTGCTTTGGGTTGAGATTTGGCTAGTTTAGGTCATGTAGGTTAAGAAGGTTGATTTGGTCAAATGGCTAAGTTAACTTGGTTTGACCCAATTAGTGATAATAGATCAACCTAGGATGATCAACAATCATGGTGAGAGGTTTTGGTGGGCTTGGTTTAATCCAATTTGGGTTAAATTGGAAGTTGGTTCAAATAGATCTTTGTTGACCTCACTTTTGGAGTAAGTTCTCAATCTTCCAATATTAGACATAAAAATCTTTAGACACTAAGATTTTGTAGTTATAAGAATTAGGTGAACACTTAACTTAAGCCTAAAGACTTAGAAGGGTTTATCGTAAGATTAGGTCATGCCTTAGGGATTAGGGAAATTCAGCTACCTTATAACCTAAGCCCAACATTTGTTCACCTTCTCAAATCAAATATCAAATTAAATCCAAATACTCACCTCAAATCTAAATCCAAATCCAAAGTCAAATGATTGAAGCCCATGATCAAACCTAAGTACAAAAATCCTACCTAAGTCATGTGACCATATTCATGCACTTAGCCAAAATCTTCTTTAAACCACCTCAAATTCAATTGATTTTCTCATAAATTAATTATATATTCTATCATCTTCACAAATATAAATGAAACCTATGCTCTAATTGTCGAACTAAATCAAACAAAATCAAAATCTTCTTTAAGCCATATTTGTCATTCTTGAGCTTAGCCAAATTTGCTTCCAAATCAATTCAAATTCAATTGATTTTCTTATAAAATAATTATATCTTCAATTATCTTCCCAAATATAAATCAAAACCACACCCAAATGACCATAAATAAATCTAAAATCAAATCAAATACAATCCATGACCCTTTGAGCCAACTCCCTAGACTCAATCAAATCCCCCTCAAATCCTCTCCAAAATCAATTGATATTCTCATGAATCAATCATCCCTTCAATCACCTATCCAAATATAAATGAAACCTACAATCATCAAGCCAAATCAAAACCAATCCATGTCAAACTCAACTTAGCCCATTTGACTTGAAATATCCAAATGAATCAAAACCTATGCAAACCCAAATCAATTGCAATTGAATTTATATATCAATCTCAAACTCATATATAAATTCAATTAAATCCAAGTCAGACCAAAATCAAACTAAGTGACCCAGTTAGGCTCACTTGACCTAAAGTAACCTAAAAGATCCATTTGAACCAAGTTCCAATCCAACCCAAATTGGAGTGAACCAACCTTACATAAACCCCCAATCATGATTGTTGATCACCCTAGGTTAATTTTCATCAATTGGGTCAAACCAAGTCAACTTGGCTTTTGACCAAGTCAACCCTCTTAACCCATGTGACTCAAACCATTCCAAAATTCAACCAAATCCAAATTGAGCTTAACCAAAGCCTATAACATACTCTAATATAACATACTCCAATTGATCAACCAAACCCAAACCAAGCCATGACCCAAGCCAATTTGATCAATTGGGTCAAATTGGCAAACTTGAGCCATTTGACCCAAATGACACTACAACACCCCAAATGAGCCGAAAGCAAATCTAATCCAAATTAAACAAAGCCAATGAGACCACTACACCCCAAATGATCATTTTAACTTAATCCAACCTTTGGTTTTACCCAATTTGACCAATTGGTCAACCTAACTAGATTTGACCCAATTTGACCCAAATAGGTCAATTTGAGCCAAATTAAACCAAATGAACTCCAAATGATATTAAATTTGGCCCAACTCACTTTTGACTCATTTCAAACTTGCCCAAATCAAATTCAGTACTAAATGACCACTTTGACTTTGGATCAAGGCCACCACATGAGAAAAGACACTTACCCACATGGTCATTTCCCATCCTTGGCCACTTGACACCCATCCATTAGTCCATTTAGGTGCCTAGGACACCGATTACCTGACCCAGGAGGTGGTTAGGTCAGCCATGACTCATGGAGAGGTGAATTCACCTCACCTCTCCCATTGGAACACTTAGCATCAAGGACCTCCACTTCCCCTTGCAATGACACCCACTAATCCCTCATAACAGCCACTTCCCAAGCCTTGGCTAACCAAACTAAGCCACCTAGGATGATTCCCTACCATTCCCAACCACCACAAGCCATAGGACACCCACAAAAAGCAAAAAAATTAGCATGAAAGGTGATTTTGTCCACCACCAAGCACAAGGGAATGAGGCTTCCAAAATCATTCTTCTACCCTCATTTCACTCTCCAAGAGCTCATCCAAGGTTCACACACCATTCCACTTTCTTTGAGCCCTTTGAGCTAAAACACCTAAAACCAAGTGGACTCCAATAGGGAGGTAGATTATTGGTGGATATGACATTCCAAATGAAGGAAAGAGCCTAAGTCCACCCAAAGCTTTTTCTTGCATCAAGGACCATGTTTAGATCTTCATAGCCACCGAAAACTATCCTTAGTGAGGTAATTTCCAAATACTTTAGTGACCATAAGATCTCTTATTTGCTTTGATGTTTGCTCAATTTTGGAATTTCAATTAAAAAACCCTTGCATTATTTCATGATCCTAATGCGAGATTAAGTTTTCCAAGATTCACCAAAAATTAGGTCCGACCCTCCCGTCCATTTCTTCTATTCGAACTCAACAAATGGGAAGCAAAGTGGCGTTTGATCTTCTATGTGGAAATGAATGGTTGTGATATCATCTAGATCACACAATTTCGATTATTCTATCTATGATGGTCGATCTAACCCTACATTCTACATCCCCACTCATTTGCGGTGTTAGCATCACCGCGGTACCATGCCATGTGGAACATGACCAAATCTAGTGACGGAAACGATCCAATCAACGCATCATAATCGCGGTTAAGTAAGAAATTAGGCATTTCTAATTTTAAAAATTAATTAAATCTTCTAAAACTTTAAAAATTCATAGAAAATAAAAAATGTAACAAAACATTGCAAATAAGGATTAGTCTTTCCGAGGGAATCCAAACTCAAAATCCATAAATTTGTGAATATTTTGAGCTTAATTTTAAGTTTTAGTTAAAATAAAATTTATCACTCTAAAAATATAAATGATTGAGTAGAAATTTTAGAGATTGAAATTGAGCTTAAAATCTACATAACATAAAAATTTTACGTCAAAAGGACTGGATTGGGAGATATTAAATTTTAAGTCAAAAGGACTTGATTGGGAGATATTAAATTTTAAAGTTTAGAATGCCTATTTTAAAAAAAAAGTAAATTTTAAGTATTCCTTGATTTTTCTTTTGCATGTGTTTTTATTGCTTTTGAAAAGAGGGAAGCTTCAACTTTAGCACATGTGAAGTGTGCTAAGTAGAGTTTTAATTTTATACCATGTTTTTATTTAAAAATAGAATCTTTATCCAACAAATTTGGGTATGTTGGATGGGGATAGCTTTTTCAAAGAAAATGTGCTTTTGAAAAAGACATTAAAATTGTTGATTTTGATTTTGAAAAGAACCTCCATGTAATAATCATGAGACTTGTTAAATGAGGTTTGGTTATATGTGTTTTGTGGTTTAAGAATTTCTTACAAATTTTATGTAAAGAACTTTTATCATGTGAATTTTGAAAAAGTGTTTTTTTGGAAAGAAATGCCATTTCGCAAAAGGGATTTTTTGTATTGTCTATGGGATGAACCTTGCCTCACCATTAAGGATGGTAAAGAGGTTTTCAATTTTTGTCATCTCCATTTTTTTATTAATTTAATTTTTTAACCTATTGGGATACCCAATAGAGGTTTTAAGACTACCAGTGAGTCCTAAAAGAGAGGATGTTGGTAACCTAAGAATGAAATAGGTTGAGTGCCAATAAGAAAGATAGGGACTTATATAAAATATAAGTCCACTATCGATACTTGGAGACAACAATTGTCTACCAAAGATGGAGAGGAACCATCCCTGGAGTCACAAAATTTGTGATGTTTATTTTGACATATAGTTTGTGGGACACCATGTAGATCTTATTATTGAGGTGATCGTACAACATTAAAGAGTACTACTTGATAGAAATCACCACCTTATAATGGACCTAATCACAATACTTTCTAAGGCATGATGGGTCTTCAATATATGTAGATTTTTCCATTACTTTACATGGATGAATAAAGGTGGTTTATATTAAACTGAGTTCTAAAGTTTTCTATGGGAAAATCCCCATAGTTATTTCCATCCTAAGGAAAATGAATTCCTTAGAATACTTGATTATGGTAGGCAACTATTGTCTCCAAGATTTTGAAGATAAGACTATCAATAAATTGATTATGTTGGAAAAGTTAAATGGGATAGATCAAAGGAGAGACTTATTATCAGAAAAGAGGTGAGTAGAATGCTCATGATACTAGAAAACCTAGTAAGCAATCCAATCTCCTATGGTTGGGTTTTATATGTTAGAATTTGAAGAGAATTCATTTGAGCTAAAATTCTATATTGCTAAGACTTATAATTCCATAACACAAGATTATGGAAATACCTAAGAGAGATTTATGCTAACCCAAAGAAATAGCAACCCCAGATCTGGGAGAGCTTTGGCATAAGCATGATCTAAATCTAAGCAAAGTGAACATATGTTTTACCTCCATAAGAGATAGTAAATCACCTGACTATTGGACTTACAACCGCTTGGAGTGGCTTCCAACTAACACCTCCTATATTTTAAATCCATGTGGTAAAATCATATAATTTTGCAAGATGGTTAGTCATTTAGAAAGAAACTAAAAAAACCCACACTAGAATGAGTGGTATGAGTTTATGACTTAGCCTAATGCAAATCTTTTCAAATTTTAATTCATTTTTGACACTTCAATTTGACTAAGGCTTTGGGATTTCTTATGCCTAAATTCATGATGAAATAAAGTTGTTGGCTAAATTAGAGAGAAAGGATGTCTTCCAATAAAAGTGATGCCCTCAAAGGTCAAGCATTCCCCTATCGTGCAAGGATGGAAGTTCCCTCTTAACAAGAGTGAATCAATATGATATGTATGATGTGAGACATACAATATTCAGTTAAAGGGTTGCTAAATTTTTTTAATTATCTTAATTTAATGTCTAGGATTTTATTGTGAGACTATGAGTTATTTAAAACTTTAGTTATGAGTTGTAATGGGATAGAAAATTTATTTTTTCCCTAAGAGCCTACTCGCATCCATGCCATAACAATCACCAATCATAAACAAATTATGAAAAGCAACGTAATTTTCTAAGGCATAAGCTAAACAAAACATCAAACAATTTTATAAAGCTACCTAAAAGAATAAAGTGGTGGCATATGCAACCCAAAAAAGAAAAAATGAGTAGCTCATTTCTACCCTTATAAATGGTATATGAAATAAATACAATTTTACAAATGATTAAGTACTATGGGGTCTTCAAACCTTCAAGTCTTCTTCTTCTTTCATCTTTCTTCTTTCTTTTCTTGATTTAGTAAGCCCCAGAGGATCACATGGTGCATAAGACTTATTCTTCTAACCAACACTCATCCTAATCCCCATAGCTAATCTAAATCCTAATAAAAATTACATTAAAATGAGAAAAGTAATCTAACTACACCGCAAGACAGGTTAGCTAAACATAAATATATCCCAAGGTTATATATATAATTTGGACTTAACACCGCACTTTGCAAACCAAGCCCACTATCCTTGGATTGTGCTTAAGGGCTTAAGCAACCTATAAAGAGAGCATTTATATATTTATTACAAGTTCTATAAACATAATTCGCACAAGACATAGCTAATATCACCTACCATCCACTATGAAACATACACCCTAACATCTAGTCTAAATACTACATCATAAAACAAAACATACATCACTCCATGCACCGTCCTAACATAAAGTTAGAAGTGGTGGTTTAAACTAATGTGTGTGTATTAAGGCTTGTGTCGCATGTCCTAACTAGACTTTAAGGTTATGATTCTCTTAGTGAAGAAGGTATAATTTAACATAGGATGTTGTTTCAGTTTAAGTTATTTAATGACTTTGTATCTATTAGTTTATGGTCTTTGATTTGTTCCATATATCCTAAACATCTAAGTGTTGTAAAGAGAAAGGAAAGAGGGATTGCTTCTTTCCATCCCTAACCTAAGTCCTTTCAACACTATTTTACTTTTATTAATGTCTTATTATATGTTTTAATTAATCTTAAGTTTGGGTTAACTTTAAACATTCCCATTCCACATGAAAGGCATCTCAAGACTAATAAGTGAATTACCATTATATAATACATGCTTAATATTTTTTTCATCACATATATAACATACATAAGAATCCAAACATATCTATACATACAACATGACTAATTTAATATATATATATATATATATATATATATATATATATATATATATATATATATATATATATATATATATATATATAAAATGTGTGTGTGTGTGTGTCATTGGGATATAAGTCCATTTGGTTGGATTAATTATTCATATAATTTTAAAGCTCTATCCAAATTCTTATACAAACATACACAAAAGAAATCAAGTGAATACTCACCATTGTTAAATCAAGGAATGAGGTAAAGACCTCCTTGGGGCTACTTAAAGTCATGCCCCTAGGATGTCTAATATACCCACTAACATTCATTCTCATGTAACCTTGTATAAAGCACACATGAAAGAGGGTTTTAAATACATGAAGTAATTGATTCAATCACATGTGTATGAATGTATGCAAGAATTTTGGTATAAAAGGCGGGGTACTCATTTCTTAATTAAGCACATACCAACACTTTTTAGATGGATACATCGCCATTGTTAAACCAAGGAAGTGAGGTAAAGACCTTGGGGCTACTTAAAATCACAACTGGATGTCCAAGATACCCATCACACTTTAAACACATGTGTATATACAAATAACTAAGGAAGTAGAAAACCATGGAAAAGTTATTTATTTTGGTCAAGTTATTTAAACACATGAATTGAAGCATTCTTTCAAATCCTTATGTTAACATACATAAAAGTGAAATCAAATGGATACATCACCATTGTTAAAACATAGTGAGGTAAAGACCTCATTCCTACTTAAAGCTATGCATCCTTGGGATGTCCAGACTAATATATCCATTAACATTAATAATTATGTAAATCAACACATAGATAAAAAAAGAGAACTTCTTTTCATATGCTAAGTTATAATCATACACACATCCTATGTATTCATAACTAATCATCACCATGAATTAATATTGATTAATGAGCTTTTGAAAATAAATTTGATATTTAATAATGATAATAGCCACTCATATCATTAGATAATTCAACACTTGCAAGATTGAGATAAAGGAAAATTCTTTAATTTGATTTTAAAAGAGATGTATTAATGATCTCAAATGGCATGCATCATTTAATGTGATTAGAAAGAATACTAAACATCCACACATAATTTCATTAAACTTAGTTAGTTCTTAAGACAATCATATTCAATAGAATGTTTAAAGAAAACCAAAATTACTTAACCTCTCTCTATTCTATGTTTTCTTGAGTTCAAACATGTGGGGTGAGGGGTACTCATTTCTTAATACCCAACCCAGAGTATAAGGCTTTAGATGGATACATCGCCATTGTTAAACCAAGGGAGTGAGGTAAAGACCTCCTTGGGGCTACTTAAAATCGTACGACCCTGGGATGTCCAGTATACCCATCACACTTTAAACACATGTGTATATACAAATAACTAAGGAAGTAGAAACCCATGGAAAAATTATTTATTTTTTTCAAGTTATTTAAACACATGAATTGAAGCATTCTTTCAAATCCTTATGTTAACATACATAAAAGTGAAATCAAATGGATACATCACCATTGTTAAACCAAGGGAGTGAGGTAAAGACCTCATTGCGGCTACTTAAAGCTATGCATCCTTGGGATGTCCGACTATATCCATTAACATAATTATGTAAATCAACACATAGATAAAAAAAGAGAACTTCTTTTCATATGCTAAGTTATAATCTTACACACATCCTATGTATTCATAACTAATCATCACCACATGAATTAATATTGATTAATGAGCTTTTGAAAATAAATTTGAGATTTAATAATGATAATAGCCACTCATATAATTAGTTAACTCAACACATGCAAGATTGACATAAAGGAAAAGTTCTTTAATTTGATTTTTAAAAGAGATGTATTAATGATCTCAACTGGCATGCATCATTTAATGTGATTAGAGAAAGAATACTAAACATCCAAACATAATTTCATTAAACTTAGTTAGTTCTTAAGGACAATCATATTCAATAGGCATGTTTAAAGAAAAAACTTAAACCTCTCTCTATTCTATGTTTTCTTGAGTTTGATTCAAAGATGTGAAACATGTTAATCCTAATCCTCCCAAATATGTGAATTAACTTAATTTAACAAGTGATTAAGTTGAATTTTATGGATTAATTGAGTTATGATATTAATTAAATTAACTCTTACTTATATCACCTTAAGTTAACTAATTAATGATGAGCCAATATGATATAAAAAACCACATGAAAATGAAATTAGCAATTCCTCATGATTAATGAAAGGGATTTAATTAAATACTTTTATGATCTTCTTACACATGTATGCTAATCATAATTTCATTAAATTATTTTAGACTATTAAACATATGAACTACCCAAGGTTGGCTAATCAAAGTTAGGAATGATTTGGATTTTAAATTAATTAGTTATTATTAGTTAATTAAGTCCTTGATTATATTTTTATTAGGATAATGAAATTAACTTATGGAAAGAGCTCAAGGAAGAGGCCTCAATCCCAATCCCTAAGTTATTTAAAATAATCAAGTAGGCTCTGAAATAATTAAACTCTCTTTTCTCTTTAATTGATTAATTAAGTAGCTAATTAATTACTTAAACTTTAATTAATTTGAAACAAATAAAGAGGCTTAATGAAATGGTCATAAGAAATAAACTTAAACATTTCCTAAGACTTTAATTATTAAAAGATGGAAATAAGCTTAATTAGTAGTTTAATTTACTATTCATTGGTTTAATTAATCATAAATTGAATTAAAAGGGTAATTAAGGCCCAATTGGCCAATTTTCCTCATTAAGCATCCTATAAATTTCAAGAAAAATAGAGGAGGGAGAGGTCATCCTCCTAAGCATGCTCTAAAATCTTGGAGTTAATCAGATGCTTAATCAAAGAGTAATTTGGTTAATTATCTTTTTAATTAACCCCTAATTAAGTGAAAAAATCATTAATTACATTTTTTAATGATTCCCTCTCTAAAATACCTTTAAAATGAGTTTTTTATTTATATTTTTTGGATTTTTCTATAATTAGTTATGAATTTTCAAAGATTCAAGCAAAAAAAAAGATCAATTACCCTAATTAAAGCCTAATCCCATTGATGCCATGTGACGTGCTCACGCAGTGTGCGTTCCATGTGGCACTACGGGATTGGCTATTTAAGTTATCACATCCCGGATTGATCAGACGTGATGCTTTCTTGTGGATGATCTAAGATTGGATGGCCATGATTAAATCCACTTTTTGAAGAGATTAATCGGGATCTAACGCATGGTCGCCCATTTCGATCACGCAAAGATGGCCGTGATCTGCTCTTGAATGGTAAAATGATACCAGCCTTTTCTCCATTCGAACTGAGCTCACTAGAGCTTGGATTGGGATCAAATCAATCCCACACCATTACGAGAAGAACGAAAACACATCTAATGGCTAAGATTAACTCACATGAAACTTTTCTTCACAAAAGCCTACAAAAAATTTACCTAAACTATAGTTTTGAGAAATTACCTCATCGAGCTAATGTCCAGTGGTGGGATTGACCGAGGTAGCTTCGTCTAGAACAAGCCTGCTGAGAAGCTTGGACCTCAATCTGGTGAGTCGGATGACCAATCCAGCGAGCTGACTTTGATTGAACTTGAACCTCCAGTAGCTTGAAAGCTTGGGAAATAATTTAGTATTGCTCAATGAGGTGTGGTGATAGTGTGGGTAAGAGGAATCGAGGTTTGCTTGAGTGGAGAAGGAGTATTGATCAGGATAAGCTTGTCCTATTTCAGATTGAGGTAGAACCGAGAGAGGAAAGAAAATGGGGGAGCTCGGGAGCTTGGAGAAAAGCTAAGAAGTTTCATTTTACTCTAAGCGCGAATGGTGGTGATTGTGCTGAATTAAGGGGTATACCCTCTGGACTTGATGGATAGATAGGATTGTCTCCTAAATTTCTACACCATCCGCCACGAGGGTCCATTGACTGGTTTGCCAAGAGGGAGGAAGTAATGGAGGGTGGCTGTGGTCGATATGGGCATGTGGTTTGATCTCTTCCTCCCTTGATCCATTGGGTTTATTGTGAGGGAAGGAGGAGGTGTGCTTCCCTTGGTCCATGGCAGATCTTGGTGGCTCTAGGGTGGGCTAGGAAGCTACCCCATTTGGCAATTGGATGGCTGCCATGGTGATAGGAGAGTGGACTTTGCCTCTTATGGAGAGAATCCAATGCAAATGAGATGTGTCCAATGGCCAATCACCTTGGGTTGGGTCCAAAATGGGATTGAGCTGATCTTGGGTTAAATTAAGATGGGTTTGGGTCAGGTTAGATCAGCCACCAAGGTCCCATGGGTTGGGTGGTTTGGCTTCATTTAGTGAATGGCTCATTTGGGTCATGTTGGGTGACCAATTGGTCAAATTGGGTCAAACCAAGGCTTGGGTTAGGTTCATATGATTATTTGGAATGTTTTGGTGTGATCAATTTGGTTTGGTTTGGCCAAGATTTGGTTTTGACTCAATTGGATTCAAATGGGTCAAATGGGTCAAGTTAACCAAATTGGGTTGGGTTAGATTTTGGTTCATGGTCAATTGGCTAATTGGAATTGATTGTAGGCTTTGGTTTGATTTAATTTAGAATTAATTTGATTTTAGTTGAGGACCTTTAGGTCAATTTGGGCTAGGTTGGGTTAAGTTGACCAATTGGTCAAATTGGGTCAAATTATGTATTTTGGTCAATTTCAATCAATTTGGAGTGGACTTGAGCCATTGGTTGCAATTTGGGTTGGATCAATTTGACCCATTTTGGATTTTAGGCCAATTTGGGTCAACTTGGTTCAAATGGCCAATTGACTGGTTCTGGGTCAAGTCATGTTCAATCATTGATCATGAGTTGGTGACTCAATGGTTTCAATCATGTATGAGTTTTGTCTAGTTTAGGTTTCATTTGGAGTTGACTTGGTCAAATGACCAAGTTGACTTGGTTTGAACCATCTCAAAATAATTGATCACTTGGGTGATTGTTGGTCATGGTATGAGGCTTGATGGACTTGGTTCAAAAGGATTGGGTTTTTAGGTCACTTGGTGGACCAAAATCAAATGGTTGATCATGGTTGATCCAAGTTTAGTTTGTTAAACATGGATTTAGTCAAAATATAAATCCAATTGTAATTGGTTTGGAGTCAAATGGATTTTGGTTCATATGATAATTTGGTCAAAAGGGGTCAACATGGGCAATATTTTTGACTTAGATTTGGTAACAGTTTGTATTTATATTTGGATAAATGATTGAAGGAATGGTTGAATCATGAAGAAATCCATGGGTTTTGAGTTGATTTGGATGTCATTTGGCCAAGTTTAAAAAAAATAGCTTAAAAGGCTAAAATTGGGGATTTGATTTGAGTTTGGTTTTGGTTATTTGAATTTATATTTCATTTATATATGAATATGATGAAGATAAAATGATCCATGAGAAAATCACTTGAGTTTGGAGTAATTTATAAGCAAATTTGGCTAAGTCCAATGTGTCAGGCTAAGAGGAAAAATCACTTTAGTTTGATTTTTGGTCATTGAAGTGTGTATTTATAATCATGAATATAAATGAATGAATGACTGATTTATAAAAGAATCAATTGATTTTGGTTGATTTAAGTTAAGATTTTATCGCTTAGGTAGGTTAGTCCATGGCTTAAGAAGGGTTTGATTTTGATTTGATTTAGTTTGATGGGGTGATTTGAATTTATATTTCATTTATATTTGAAATAAATTATTTATGAGAAAATTAATTGGATTTGAGATGATTTGAAGGTAAGTTTGGCTAAGCTCATGGATATGGGTTCAAAGGGCTTAGGAAAGAGTTTGATGAATTTGATTATGGGTTTAAATTTGATTTGATGAATTTGAAGTTGGAATTGCATGATTGAATTTATATTTGAGGAAATTAATTGAAATGAATTGATTTATAAGGCTAAGTCCATAGGATAAAATCATGTGGCTTGGAAGGGTTTCAATTTTGGATTGGATCACATGTTTCACTTTGGTTTCATTTAAATTAAAGTTGGAATTATATTTTTTGGATTTGAGAAATATTTTGGGTGCACATGAGTTGTTTGAGCTAAGTGAATTTCAAAGGGCACAACCTCATAATGACCAATTCTAAGTTAGGCTTAGGTTGAAGTATTCAAATCACTAGAAGTGTAGATTTGGAATCTTAATGTGAGAGTCCTAGATCTGAAAGTTAAAGACTCACCCAAAATGAGGTCAACAATTCCAAATACAACCAATCATTTTAGAGTCTAGCCTTGAAATCTTGGAGATCATGATTGTCTATTTAATCAAGGTGTTCTTAAAGAATTTCATTCCTTATGGTGTAATTAACTATGGAGGCTGGGAACTTAATGAACCCAAAATGTATAACTACTTTACTTTTCAATGTAAAGAAGGGAATTTAGTATATTTGAAGAATCTACCTGGAGTCCTTGTGATTGGTCCATTGTAGATGATTTCTATCTTGAGATAGTGCATTTCAATGTCAAATGATTACTTCAATAAGTATCCCCTAAGATCTAACCATCAAAATAAACACCATAAATTTTTTTTTATGAGAGTTTCTCCATCTCTAGTACAATTATTATCTCCAAGATCAATAGTGGACTTATATTTATAAGAAGACTATCTTTCTTTCCACACTTACTTATTTCATCCTTAAGGTTAGCCAACATCCTTTTAGGACCTCACCCTGTTGATTGAAACTGATTGGGTCCCCTAATAGGTAATAAATTTAATAAATAAATGAGATGACCAAATACAAATTTTAGAATCTCTTTACCACTAGTTTGGTGAGGCAAGGTTCATACCACATTTAAGAAAATTCAAATTAAAATAAGTAAAGTCTTTTGCAAAATATTTTCAAAAGCACTTTTCCTAAACCAAATCATTTTGAAAGTCACTTCACATAAAGTTTATAAAACATAAAACTTTTGTATCTCCTTCCAAAATAAAGACAATTGAATCTCATTTAACATACTTAAATTTGTTGAATGAGGGTCTTTTAAAATCAAAATCAAATTTACAATCATCAAAATTCCTTTTCAAAATTTTAAAAGCATAAAATAAAATCAATCAATCAACCAACTCCATTTAACATTAATTTTAATGAGAGCTTTTCAAAATATATCTTTCAAAGTTAAACCAACTCCATTTAATTTACCCAAATTTGTTAAATTGAGTTCCATTTTCAAATCAAAACAAAATCAAAATCAACATATAATTGAACCTCACTTAAAATACCCAAATTTGTTAAGTGAGAGTTCTCTTTCAAAAGCAATATCACACATAAAAAATCAAATCATATTTGAATCTCATTTGGCATACCCAAATCTGCTAAATGAGCATTCCATTTTCAAGAATCAAAATCAAACATCCACATATGATTGAACTCATTTAGCATACCTAAATTTGCTATGGAGTTCTTTCAAAATTCATGAAAATTAAACACACTTGAATTCCATTTGACATCCAAATTTATCAAATGAGAATTCCATTTTCAAAATCAAACACCAACAATAGTAACAACATTACTTTGTCACCTTTGCCTCCATTGGGTCCTATCATGTGTAAATTCTCAATAATTCAATACTAAGATCATTTTTATACATCTTAACCAAGTCTTTTAGGTCTAACCTTTCTTAACATAAGAAATTACATCTACTTTAATAAAGACGCTTATAAACCATCTAAAACTTTAATCTTATCTACCAAGTTCTAACTTTTTTTTCCAACATACTCATTTTGCATTCTATCTAAGAGTAAAGCCACTCATCCACAAATATCCTCATCCTCACTTAACTTAGTCTTATGCTTTTTAAAACATTCAATAAAGTTATCAGTGTCTTACCACCATCATAAAATTTTTAAGTTTAAGTGGAACTTTTCTATCACATAATAAAATGCATCACTTCAACCATCCAACTTGAATTCACAATTCTCCATCTATTTCACCATCATTTTGAACAATAGCCTAAATATCAATCCTTTATTAATGACTTGATCACCTAAAGTCACAACACTATCAAAATTCTACAACTAAAATTACACTCCATATTTTAGATCTACTAAACAAAAAATTTAGACAAAGTTGACCTCCATATTCAAGTTTGATTAAGAAGAATGTCATAAGCATACACCAAGGTACATCTTGTAAATGCCTTGTAAGAACATCCATAATCAACAAAAAAATCTTAATGTTGATCCTTGATGTAATCTCATAGGAAAATATTTTGTCAATCCTCCTTATTTGGACACAAGTAAGCTCTATATATATCAATGACTTGAATATAACCAATATGAACTCTTTCATTTAGAACTCTAAAGAACATCTAGACTTTATCATAAGCTTTCAAATCAATAAATATCATATGTAGATCCTTCTACTTTCATTTCTATCAAACCCAAATTTATCAAATGAGCATTCCATAGTAGAATCTACCTATCATGAAAACAAATTGAACTCTATATCACATAACCTATTCTCATGTTAAAATCAAACATCATCATTCAAAACAAATATATCAAACACATTTGGACCCTACTTAACATACCATATTTGTTAAGTGAATATCTCATTTTCAAATAGCAAACACATTTAGACCTTACTTAAATACCAAATTTGTTAAGCAAGAATCCCTTTTTCAAATCAAACATATCAAACATACATGAGCCTTACTTAACATACCAAATTTGTTAAGGGTCTCATTTTTCAAATCAAAATAAAACAACATATCAGAAACATTTGGACTTTACTTAGAATACCTAAATTTGCTAAGTAAAAATCCCATCTTCAAATCAAAAAACACAAATCAAACACATAATAAACATCATAGCAAACAACACATATATTTTCAAAATAATTTTCAAACATGCACTTGAATCTCATCTAGCATATCTAAATTTGCTAAGTGAGATTCTAAAATCAAATATCAAAATAAAAGATAAATATAAATTCATCTCCAAAAGCTTCTCCAAATGGATGAACCCCACTCAACATACCCAATTTATTGGATCTAGGTTCTAAATCAACAAACCAAACTCTATGACAGTCTCTCCTCTCTTTCTAAAATCTCTCCAATGAACCCCACTTAGCATACTTAAATTTTTTAAGTGTGGATTCAAAATTCTAAGTCAATATCATAAGTTAATACTTGAAGACAAATGTAAAAGCAAGGGTCTGACTCCATTATGTTTTAACAAATGCAAAAGTTTCAGCACAATCAGTTCCTTCTTCATCTTCAGTTCAGTTATTATGTCGTCTGGCAAGTTCATTTTCTCGTTCCCTACTAGTGTGGATTTAGCCTTAGATCATGCCATACAAACCACCACCACCCACGTCATTCAGTTCAGTCGTGGCTTTGAGGTCATACGGGTCACCTGTGAGGGGCCAGCCCTCACGACTATCAGCAAGGAGGAGGGGGCAGGGTAGAAGCCACTTCTCTATTTTGATCTTGAGCCTAACGTTGAGTTTTGCTTGCTGAAGAGGAAGGCCATCATGGTTCCCATAGTAATACTAGTATTAGTTCCAATGTCAGTGCTTGCAATATTAGTTTTTACAGTGTTTGTTGTTGTTTCCCCTGCTACAACCCCGGTGCAGGCTAGAACCTCCTCATTGGTTTCCCCCATTATGAAGGGGAAGGCTATCTTGGCCTCCAAGATAGTCTCCTCTACCTTTGAGGTAGGTTATAGCTCTCACTTTGCTCCTCTCACCCATACACCACCACAAAATAGGAAGCTAAGCGCATCAATGGTGAGTCGCTAGGAGATGGATGTTGTCTCCCATGTAGCTAAGGAGGGTTTGCCATGTGAGACTTCTTCATTCCTCAATGGAAGTAGGTTTCACCCCTCTCTACTTCAAAGGGAGAGGAGGATTATAGGAGGATAGCTACATTGCCTCCACCACCAGCATATTTTGAGATCCTAGCTAGGGACTAGAGGAAGCCCTATGCTGGCCTACGGTCAGTTATTCACCGGGTTGGCAGAGCTTACGGATGCTCAAAGTCTCGTACCCTTCAAGACTTGAGGATAGTGATCCCTATGAGTGTTATATCATATGAGGAAAGGGCCAGATTTATAGCCCAAGGGCAAGATAAAAGGGAGGAGCTATGCTGAGATGCTAGTAGCCTCTACTTTGCTTGATTTTCCGACGATACTCTACTGAAAGATCATACATTATTCTTAGCACTATTAGCCATAGGAGAGTTGGCAGATGTCCCCACCATCACACCTCTCATCACATTCAAGTTCCACCTTCCCTAGTTCTGGAGACCACGCGTCATGGTCGCCTCCATCCACCACAGAGGGAGATGGGGATAGAAGCAGCTCGATCCTCCTGGGAAGTACACAGGAGTGTCTGATGCTTCCACCGAGCATACCAATAGTCACGAAGTCTTTGTGCTTATGAAGGTAGATGGTAATCGTTAGATGATATCTTTTCTCTATACTTCACTGAGAAGAGGGAAATTTTTAGGAGAGATAGCTCTGATGAGGAGTAGGATAAAGTTAGTTTTGACCCTAATGAGGATGATATGCTAGAGACTTGGCGTAAGTCCATATGGTTGATAGAAGTTCCTCCAGACCATCACAACTAGGAAGGTGTTGTGGTTAAGGAAGATGATGCACCACTCAACCCAACACCTCCTTCAATAATTTAGGTAAGGATGAGCACATCGAGAATGGAGAAGAGAGTTGAAGACTTGCAAAGTACTTCAAAAAAACCAAGCTCAATACAACCAACTCCTTTAGAGACCAACCACTGAAGTTGTTGCATGTTGGATCAGCCCAAGAGTACATCTCCGTAGATCGTGACAATGATAAAGAAAGTCATAGATGGTACCTCCATCCATGGAAGAGATATAAAGTAGATGGTTGAACAAGAAGTGAAAGCATTGGCGCCAGGAGGTGGCTCATCTATTCTAAAAGGTAGACCCTGAGGAATTCAATGTAGTCCAATATCCCAAGGGTTTTGTGCCATCCTTCAAAATTTTGATAAGTAGGAACCTCAGCTTGCAATGCGATACCCTCTTTGATTATTTGTCAGTAATCTATCGAGTATTGTATTTGACTAATATGCTGAACTGCCCAATAGTTTAGTGAATACATTTACTGAGTTGGAGAATCTCTTCATCAAGAGGTTTGCTAGAGCCCAATAAAAGGTAACTGTGGGCGACCTCGCTGTGGCAAAACAAAATCCCAACGAGTCCCTTATTGATTGCATTCTCAAGTGATGTAACCTGAGTATGAAATGTGAACCACAGCTATCCAAATAGCATGCCTTAGAAAATCTTTTTAAGAATATCCATGGCCCAGTTGCTTTCATTCTCAAGGGCTTTACAATTAAAACTTTTGAGAAATTAATCAACAAGGTAACTAGCTTGCAAGAGGAAGCCAAAGAGTTTCCTTTAAGATCAATAATTCAAGTCTAAGCCTCAAAAAATATTTAAGAAGTGGCCAGGAATAGTGGTGTTAGTAGGGAAAATAGCATACTAGTATGAGAGGCCTCTGCATCTACCTCCATTGTCACCTCCTCTACCACCTCCTCGGCCACCATACCAGCCACCACAGCTACCACAACGGCCACCACTGCCTCCTCCACAACATACTAAGCAGCGATATCGATATCCACCTTATCCACCCTACTATTGCAGAAAAGCCCTATTCATTCAAGAGAGAGGAAAATTCTTAAAATCTCTGAAACTTGATTTCATCGAGCCTAAGAGGTGGATGAAGTGGGCAAGAATGATGATCATAACTTTTGCCCCTACCATCACATGTTAGGCCACATCTTAGAGGATTGCATCTTCTTCAAAGACTAACTTGAGCATAGCTAGAACTTAGGCGCCATTGTTATCCCCAAGGAATATTTAGTAGAATAACCATCTAGTTCTATTATAGTAATCTTTGGGGATACATGCGATCCTCTCAAAATAAAAGAAGGTTGGGATATCTACTTATCCTGAACCTCTAATAAGATTATTTCTAAGATCAAGAAACTCTCTTTGTAGGTGCCTGAGGTAGCTCAAACATCTAACATAAAGGAAGGTTTACAAGATGCCAAAGATAACTCGGGAAAGGTGGGAGCTCAACATCAACAGCAGCAGTCCATACTTGCCCAGGATAACCAAGTAGCACAACCACCAACTAAGTCTAGCATTCCCACCACCGTTGCAGCTACCACTTTAGAATGTATTTCTGGTTGTATAAGGGTAGTGCTCGACTACCCACCTTTTCTTTTTAGATTGTACGGAGGAACCCGACCGCGCTGGCTTATTATTCTTTCATGGTAGTTTATAAAATTGTGTGATGTTATGTTTAGCTTGAGTAATAGAAATGACATGCTTTTTCTAGTTTCTTTATGTTTGATGTTTGAATGTATGGCATGGATGCAATTAGGCTCTTAGAAAAAAATTAAATTTTCTACCCAACTAAGCACTCAAAATTAAAAAATTTTCAAACTCATAACCTCACATAAATCCTTAATTATAAATCAAGATAATTAAAAGATTTAGCAACCCCTTAGCTGAAAGGTTGAATGTTTCACAATATGCATATCATATTATTCCACTCTTGCTAATAGAGGGTTTCCATCCTTGCATGATTGGGGAAGGCTTGACTTGTGAGGGCTTCATCTGTGTTGGAAAATACCCTCTTTCTTGATTTAGCCCATAATCTAATTTCAACATGCATGTAGGCATAAAGAAATCTCAAAGCCTTTGCTAAAATGAAGTGTCAAAAATTAAATAAAATTTGAAAAGATTTTGTATTTGACTAAGCCATTATTCATACCATTCATCCTCTAGTCTCATAAGGAGTGGGCTTAAGAACTTTAGTCTCTTTCTAAATGAACAACAACCCATTTATCTTGTAATTTTATAAGACTTGGCCACATGGATTTAAAGCGTAGGAGAAGTTAGTTGTCTGCTACTCTGAACAGTTGTAAGTCCAGCAGTCAGGTGGTTTATCCTCTCTTATAGAGGTAAACCTTATAACCATCTTTGCTTAAATTTAGGCCGTGTTCTAACTTGTATTAGAACTTCCTAGATTTAGGATCCAAGTTTGTTGTTTCCTTCGAGCTACTAGCATAAATCATCACTTCTTAGGCATTTCTACAATCTTATGTTGTTGGATTATGTCCCAAGAATCTAATGAAATGTTAACTCAAACAATTAACTCTCTTCAATTTCAAAATTACATAGCCCAACCATAGATAGATTGAAATGCTCACTAGCTTCCTAGTATCATGAGCATTTCCTACTTATTCCCTTTGGATTTCCAAAATAAGTCTTCTCCTTGAACTTTCCCAATTGATATTCTAAATATAACCAATCATTTGATAGTCTAGCCTTGAAATTTTTGGAGATCATGATTCTATACTTTAATCAAGAGTGTTCTTAAGGAATTCCCATTCCTTAGGATGTAATTAACTTTGGAGGCTTTCCTCCATAGGAAACTTAATGAACCTGGCTTAATATAAATCCTACTTTACTTTTCCAGGTAAAGTATGGAGAAAATCTCTAGTATATTCGAAGACCCATCTGCCTTAGGAGTCTTTATTAGGTGATTAGGTCCATTGTAGGATAATGATTTCTATCTTTCAAGATAGTACATTATTCCTTAATGTCACACCCGACCACTTCAATAAGTACCCCCTAAGATCTGTGTGGTGTCCCACCATCCAAAATAAACACCACAGTCCTTTAGGTCACTTTGGGTCAAGTGAGCTTAAATAGGTTAATTGGCTTGATTTTGGTTTGAATTGGATTTAAATTTATATATTTTGAGATTGAAATATAAATTCAATTGCAAAATGGCTTGAATAGGTTTTCATTCATGGAAGGTTTAGCTTAAGTGGCTAAGTTGGGTTTTAACTTGGATTAATTTTGGTTTGACTTGATGATTGTAGGTTTGATTTGAATTTGAAAGGATGACTGTAGGTATGATTGATTGATAAGAAAATTCATTAGTTTTAACTTGATTTAGATAAGATTTGGTTGAGCCCAAGGAATTAGCTCGAAGGGTCTTAGATTGAGTTTTGATTTGATTTGGATTTGGTTTTGGTCTTTTGAATGTATATTTGATTTATATTTGAGAATATAATTGAAGGTATGATTGACTCATGAGAAAATCAATTGAATTTGAATTGATTTGGAGGAAAATTTGGCCAAGCTCATGAAGGTAAGTCAAAAGGGCTTAAAAATGATTTTGATTTAGTTTGATTCAATTTTGACCATTGGAGTGTAGATTTTATTTATATTTGTGAAGAGGATTGAAGATATAATTGATTTATGAGAAAATCAATTGAATTTGAAGTGGTTTAAAGAAGATTTTGGCTAAGTCCATGTAGGGGTTTTACTTGGATTTGATCATGGGTTTCAATTATTTGATTGAGATTTGAATTTGGATTTGATATTTGATTTGGTATTTGAGGTTTAGATTGAATTTGATTTGATTTAAGAAGGTGAACAAAGGTTGGATTATAGGTGAATTTCCTAATCACTAAGGTGACCTAATCCTATGACTCCCCTTCTAAGTCTCTAGGCTTAGTTAAGTGTTCACTTAATTACCAGATGTGTCTTATGACTAAGAAAATCTTAGTGTCTAAAGATTCTTATGTCTAATAGGAGGAGGTGGAGAGCTCACTCCAAAAGTGAGGTCAATAATGTATTATGAGGTAGTCATAAACTCTTATTCGCAGCCTGGAGATTCATGCAAATAACAAGATGATCATTATATGCACATCATGATATATAATAAATTCAAGTATAGTGTCTTAAGACGTGTGCAAGTGCTTCAAGTGATTTACATATTTCATGAGGAGCATTTTAGGCCTAACCTCAATTGCCTCATAAAATATGCAAATTTTATAAATTATAAAAATTTCAATGAAATTAAAAATAAAACTCGTATGAGTTGCTTTATCTATATGGTAAAGTCGTAAGTCTCACTTAACCAATCTAATTCTCATCCTTATTAAGATCAGAGTTAATAAGATTTATCGCAAATCAAATGCTCAATTACTAAGAGAGGACTTGTTTCATACATTTTCATATGATCAACAAAAGTCTTAATAGAGAAATTTCATATTCAAAATTATAAACTCTCTATTTCAAGATGATAAATACATCCAAATATTTTAACTATATATAGTTGGATCCTCTACAGTGACAAGTAGATTTGATATGGTGTATATCCCTAGTGATGATATTATTATAAAGATCAATCGATGGAATCACTATTGTTCAAAATTTTAAATTAGTGTATATGAATTTCAAATTTATAAATATAAATTGTAGACCTAATCCTCTGCTAGCAAATGAGTAGAGTCAACAAAGTTTATGTCGATGATGGTCGTAATGATTGCAAATTTCATCCAGAGGGGTAAATCTAAAAAATAAAATTCTCAAATTTAACTGTAAATGATCAAATAGTTCACACTCCGATGATGATCGTGTTGATTACAAATCTCAATTAGAGGGGTTAATCCAAAAAAAAATCTCAAATTTATGTATGAACGATCAAATAGTTCACATCCTGATGATAGCTGTGTTAAATGGAGATTTCAACCGAAGGGGGGTATTACCATCAAAATATGCTTTAAATTTTAAAACAAATCAACCTAAGTCAAGTGCCAATGCAATTTCAAAATTCAATAAGTTATCAAACTTTTAAAATATTCAAATAACAATCATCATCTAAGTACTTAAAATAATCCATCCACTCATCCACAATTGTTTATGATGACAGAAAATTTTAACTTACAAAGTGTTGACCTCCACACATGATTCACGAGTTTTAGATTTATAAAGCAAATGAGCCGATGCAATATTGCACAAATCAAAGCTTAAATACAATCACATCATCGAATTTGCTCGAAATGATCTTTGATTAATGAATAGACTCCACCATCGCATTCAGAACATCAAAATTGACTAGAATATATATCTTGCACAATCTGACGGCTAATCGATCAAGAGATCAAGCCATCAATGCGCCTACACACATTTAAAAGTTTAAAGATTGTGATGATGCCCAAATGACCTCCGTTCGTGAAATTGATCACACTATTAACTTTAAAATATCAAAATCTATCAAATGTGACTATCTGCGATGGATTCGGATGAGTTTATGCAAACGTTGAGCGGCCAAAAAAGATAGTGCACATTTTTGAATCAAAATTGCACTTAAATCAAACAATCCAACCGTGACTTCATTTGTCCGTAATACCCTAAAATTTATAACCACTATTAACCAACCCTAATCATAACACTCACAATCCACATCTCAAAACCCCTATTTGCATAGTTGGCCCTAGGTCTACACGGTTCTCCCAAAGCTGCCTCTCAAGAGGAAGTCACTCCTCTCTGCTCCTTCACAACCCATTGAAGGAGCCACCAATCATATATCACTCCACCATTCACCATTCTAGCTCCTCTCCGCCTCATGCAAGTCCTCTTTCTGATTTCCTCTAGATCGAACAACAGCCGCCACTCTCGCTCAATCTTGCATCGAGGTAACCACAACAAGGGGTTTGCATTCAATCGGATTGGAAGGATCAGTTCTCTAATTTGCTAATCTGAAAATCTGATCTATATAATATTTAATATTATTTGAACCAATCTAATCTAAAAAAAGTTCTTATTTTTAGTTTGGTTTAAAAAAAACTGAAAATATACAATGACAGCTTACAAAGTCAATTTCTAATGAGAGATTCTCCAAAAATCATTATAAATTTGTAACAATACTATGATCATAATAATTTTAAATGCCTACAAATTAAGCTACTAAAAATAATGATTTAAAAGAGCAATCTATTTCAATATTGAGGCATATTTAAAACAACAATATATTTTAAATTAAAGTATATTTAAAATTGATTTCATATATGTTAAAAGCTTACCATATAATTTTAAAATCAACAACAACTCTATAGAATTTCAAAGGTTTGCATTAATAGAAATGTAGTAATTATTGACAATTTTAATTCAAAAAATATATATAGTTCATTAGTTCCAATTTAGAACAAGTACAAATGTACAATCAAAGAAAAAAGCGCGAAGACAACAACATTGAATCAAGCTTGAGGAAAAAATCCATATTGCAAGGCTCCAAGAGTCCAAGACCTGCAAGAATAAACTTGCACTACCAAAAAAATTTAAAAAAAACTAACTAATTAGAAATAGGAGACAAAAGAGACTAAAAGAAAAGGTAAAACTATAAAATAAAGGCTCAAGCTCAATCAAAAATCACTAAGAGCAATAAAAATATGTGAGCATCCAAACTCCAGACATAAGGGTTACAATCATATAAAATGTTACTGACTGTAGTAAATGAAATATAACATCAAACCCATCATAGCCCAAATAACCACCAAACAAAGGAAACACAGGCACCAACCAAAGAAAATATAGGCAGCAAAAGCCACCCAAGAGCAATCACAAAACACCATCAAACAGCAACCAACCAGCCATAGCCAGCCACAATCACTAGGAAATAAAAAGAAAGGAACTAGCCGGCAAAGAAGCCACATAATAGCCACCCAAGAGTAGCCACAAAACACCAATAACCAACCATCCAGGCTCCAACCATAACAACAAGGATATCACAAATTCTCAATTAACCACTAACTAAAAGAAATATAACATCAAAGCCATCATAGCCCAAATAACTACCAACCAAAGAAACACATGCAACAACCATAGAAAGGAACCAGCCGGCACAAAACCCACTCAAGAGTAACCACTAAACACCAGTAACCAACCAGCCAACCACAACCACCAAGAAACAAAAAGAAAGGACCAACCCGACAAAAAATAGTCACACAATAGCCACCCAAAAGTAGCCATAGGCCTACAAAACACTGGTAACCAACCTGTCAACCACACCCAGTCACCCACTAGAAAACAAAAAGAAAGGAGCAAGCAAAAAAAAAAAACTTGAAAGAGTGATGCCAACAACTAGCAGAAACCACAAAAATGAAACAACTAAAATAGGCCAAGCCTTGATAGAAAATAGGAAAATAAAAGCTCAGCAACACCAAACAAGCATGCCCAAATAGGACTAAATAACAGCAAACCACCTTTTTCCAATTGAAAAAAAATACCATCTTCATCTTACATTAACATACCTGATATGGTGATACCACCTGTAAGACCTGCAAAAATAAACTTGCCAAAAAAACCAAATAATTAGAAATAGGAGACAAAAGAGAGAATAAATAACCACCAACCAAGTCTCATTAAGCAATGGTATAAATAAAGGCTCATGCTCAGGCAAAAACTTACCAAGAGCAACAAAATATGTAAACATTCAAACTCCATATAGAAGGTTACAAGCACATATAAGCTACCAGCTATAGTAAATGAAATATAACATCAAAGCCATCATAGTCCAAATAACCACCAACCAAAGGAAGCACAGGCAACAGTCAAAGAAAGAACCAGCTAGCCACACCCACCATGTAACATCAAAGAAGGAACTAGCCGACAAAATAGTCACACATAAGTCATTAAGGTGTAGCCACAAAACTGAGGGAACCAACCAGCCAGCCATAAAGAAACAAAAGAAAGTAAAATACAAAACCTAGATGCTAAGCAATAAAAAATAGAAATCAATATAACAACTAAAGCAAGTCCAAAAACCACCACCATGATTACACACAAGACCTAATGGATAGTATATGATAGCACTCATAGTTAAAGAAAATGCTAGGGCTTGTTAACATAGCATTGATAATTTTTAATCAATAAGTAGTAGCTAGAAAAGTCACAATCCCATAAATAGTGGCAAAACTAACACATATATCATATATGCTTCAATCATCTATAACACTCTAATACTTTACCAAAATGTTGGATCATTTGTAACCTTCGATAGATCTAAAAAAGTATTAATGCATAATTAGTAATGGTAATAATATATGTATCAAAGAATAAAGTAATATAATTGACCATAAAAGATATTATGATACCTTCATCAAATTTATCAATATCATGGATGTTCTCCTCAACATTGACTGGTTCACTTGTCCACTTTGTTGTCATCCAATCTTCGACACATATAAGAATCTTGCACTATCTTGGAGATAA